>OY757019.1:112903984-113444471 GCA_963580285.1 Lucinisca nassula | reverse complement strand
GCACATAAATTTAACATTTCGATTAAAAAAAACAAAACAAAAAAAAAAAAAAACGTTTACTTCGTTATTTTTATCTATAGCCTTGCTTTTACGGTCCTTTAAAGACTATTTCACTTTTTCTACCCGAATCTTCATCAAAGGTGGGCGAAAACCGGATGCCTGGAGAAAAACAACCTTAACTTCCGATACAGAACTTGCCCCCCCCCCCCACCCCCCCCCCCCCCCTCAACTGCCCCTGTCATGGATTACAATGGTACCGTTCATACCTGTACAACCACCATTGTTAGATTATTTAGAAGATTCATTATGTATTTCCTTATTTCAAATGTGTATCCTCGTTAGAACCGCCTCAGTTAGTACCCAAAACCTACGCTTCAGAGCACAAACAAGGAAACTCACAGGCCATATAAAGATTTAAGTGGTTTTAGAATTGAAGAAAGATAATAATCAGATATGAAATCGAAATAAACGCAGGGTAAATGTAATTATTTTGAGTAAAATTTAACCCATTTGTACCAGAAACCCCAAAACGGTTATCCTGGCAAACAGTGCAGGCCCAGATCAGACATCACAGAACGCGGCGTCTGATCAGGGCCTCCGCAGTTTGCTTAAAGTTCAGTCATTTTCAAAATATTTTTTGAAGAAAACACAACCTGTCACCCCTAAATTTTGAAATGGACTCCTGCTATATATAAGGAGGAAGATTCCATTGGGTACTAAAAGGGGCTAAAGCAAATAATAATTATGATCGATGTAACGGTCTATTTCCCTGTTCTTGTTTTCATTTTTCGGATACACTGTAATATTTTAAGGTAGGATGACAAGTTCTGCAACGGATTGGCAAGTATTTTTTCTCCAATACTCCGGTTTGCGGCCAACTCCAATTAATGATCAGCTCAAACAAGTCAAATAGTATAAAAATGCCGAAAATCCAAAACCACCACAAAAGTTGTAAACGCACTGCATAATTACGTTTCGAAGGAGAACATTTTCCAAACTGTTATCTTTTGCTGCGCAATGTGGCCGTCAGAACAAGAAATCGATACCACCCACAGCTAAATGAGTTTTGTTGTCGGGTGTTATATATACTACAGGTACGTTTACGAGGTGATATATATTCTTATCTTGAAGTTAAATACGCTCTTGTGCTAACCGACACAAGGGAGACTACCGTGAAACCCCATATATATATAATCGCTACAAAACCGTGTTGCTAGCCAACAATATATATATATATATATATATATATATATATATATATATATATATATATATATATATATATATATATATATATGCACAAACACAAACCCTTAATGTTTCTATTAGTGGGTCAGGATAATGTGTACCTCTAGTACGAGTACACAACTTGTATCTATGCTCACGTCCATTAAATCAATGGTTGTGATATGTACTCTGGGTAAGCATGATGTATATTCCAAGTATACAAAAATAGAAGTGAAGGCAATGATCGGGAATCAATATAATTACCTCACACCTACTTTTCAAGACATCAAAGAGAAAGAAACACGAACATAAATTAACATCACTATAATGAAACCGTCACAGGCAAAAAGCCAAAAGGACAGTTACTTTCCCACGAAATGACAAAACGGCTATCCAAAATAACTAGATGTTAGCAATATACACATGAAAAGGCGAACTATAACAATAATAAACTATGACAGAAAACAAAACCACATTGGAATGGTCAGTAAAAAGTAATCTAAGTACACGCCCATAATTTCTACCATTGTGAAATATACTTTGGATCAGGATTATGTATACCTCAGGTACACAACGTGTATCTATGCATAAGGCCTTAATGTCTCTATCAGTGGGTCAGGATGATGTGTACCATGCAGAGTTACATTATGTTAATTTTTGTGATATGTACTTTGGGTCAGCATGATGTATACTCCAGGTATACAACCTATTTATAGGTACAAACGGTCATAATGTCTATCATTGTGATATATACTTTGGGTCAAGATGATGTATACCTCAGGTTCACAACTTGTATCTTTGCTCACGTAAAACTTATATATACCAATGTAAGTGTGACATATACTCTGTGTAAGTGTAACATATACTCTGGGTCAGGATGATGTATCACCCAGGTGCACAACTTGTATTTATGCACAAGTTCTTAATGTCTCTACCAGTAGGTCAGGATGATGTGTACCTCTGGTACACAACTTGTAACTTTGCTCAGGTCAATTGTGTCAATCATTGTAATATGTACTCTGGGTCCGCAAGATGTGTTCTCCAGGTATACAACCTGTATCTAGGCAGACTGCCATAATGTCTATCATTTAGGGGATAACTGTACTGAAAATTGTCATTTGGGGAGGTAAATCGGAGGTTTTACGGTCGGAAATTTCGTTTTACGGCGACGCGTTAGCGGAGCCGTAAAACGTAATTTGCGACCGTAAAACCGACGATTTACCTCCCCAAATGACAATTTTCAATACAGTTATCCCCATTCTAATGCACTTATTCAGTTGTTAAGTTAAAAACTGTACTGTTTTGCACAAGGCGGCAAGCGCGGTGAGCTGCGTAAAACCAAATGACAACCAATGGAAAGCGACGTTACAGGATGACGTCGGATTTCCGACAGTATATCGCAGAATATACTGTCGCAAATTTTTGACGTTATCCAATCAGACGTCGCGTTACATACGCAAGTGCATTAGAATGTGATATATACTTTGGATCAGGATAATGTATATTCCAGGTACACAACTTATATTTAAGCTGCCTTTCAGTGTGATACATAATTTTTGTCGGCATGATGTAAACCCCAGGTATACAAGCAGTATCTGGGTACACGCTCATAATGTCTGTCATTGTGATATGTACTTTGGGTCACCATGATGTATACTCTAGGAATACAACCTGTATCCAGGATGTCTTTCATTGTGATATGTACTGTGGATCAGCATGTAGCATACTCGAAGTATACAACCTGTATCTAGGTACAAGCTCATAATGTATGTCAGTGTGATAAATGCTTTGGGTCAGGATGATGTATACTCCAGTAAGCAACATGTATCCATGTATACAAGTCCTTACTTTCTATCAGTGTGATATGTACTTTGGATCAGGATGATGTATACTTAAGGTAAACAACTTTTATCTTTGCACACGTTCATAATTTCTATCATTGTGATAAATACTTTGGGTCGGGATCATGTATACTTCAGGTTCACAATTGGTATCTATACTTAAGCACATAATGCATATCAGTGTGATATATACTCTGGGTCAGGTGGATATATCACTCAGGAAAACAACTTGTATCGATGCGTCTCCATCAGTGGGTCAGGATGTTGTGTTCCCCTGATACACAACGTGTATATGTTTACGGCCATTATATCAATCATTGTGATATGTACTCTGGGTCAGCATGATGTATACTCTAGATATGCAACCTGCATCTGTGTACACGCCCATAATTTGTATCATTGTGTTATATACTTTGGGTCAGGAGGTGCACAAGTTGTATCTATGCACACGTCCATAATGTATATCAGTGTGATATGTACTCTGGTCACAGGTATCTATGCACACGTCAATAACCACTTTGTCAGTGTGATGAATACTCTCGGTCAGGATGACGTATACCTCAGGGACATAACTTGTATTCATGCACACATCCATAATTTCTATCGGTGTGATATTTACTCTGGTTCTTGATGGTGTATACCTCAGATATACAACAAGTATCTATGCACACGTCCACAATTTCTTTCGTTTTGATATAGTCTAAGGGTCAGGTTTATGTATACCCCAGGCAAACAACTTATGTCTATGCACATATCACGGTATTTACCCTGGCCCAGGATGATATATATCTCAAGTAAACAACTTTATCCATGCACACGCCCAAAATGTATATCACTGTGGTACATACTTCGGGTCAGGATAATGTTGACCTCAGGTACAAAACTTGTATCTATGCAGTGCACACATCCATTATGCCTATCATTGCGATTTGCAATTTGGGTCAGCATGATGAAAACACCAGTAAACATTTACATTGCAGAAATATACTGGGAGTCACAAGTACATATACAGCGCATTATCATTGATATTATACAAATATACCCGGGCAAAACCCCTCGCTTCCTCTAATACAGGAACATCATAGATACAAAACCCAAAACCCCACCCATACAGGAACGCGATACAAACCGTTTATATTATTGTGTGAAACTGCTGGGGCCAACCCCACGCCTATTTATCATTGATAGAAAACCCCACGCCGGCCTTTCACAGAAGCTTGCCCAAACAATACACCCAGGCCTCCGGCTACATGTTTATGTGCAGCCAAGGCTCTGACGAGACTGTGCAAATGCGCATGCTAGCTTGAGCCCATGTTGGTCGCCGAGGCGATACGGAATCTTTTCTCAGGAACTGTCTCAAACTCTACCTCAAGGCATCCGCTACATGTCTGTGATCAGCTATGGCTCTCTGGTGAGACTGCGCTTATGCGCAAGCCAGCTTGAGCCCATGTTGAGCCTAGACCATACTGAATATTTTCTCAGGAGTTGGCCCAAAACGCTGCATTAAGGCTTCCACTACATATCTATGACGGCCCCGCCTATCCACTCTTACAAAATACAGACTTTTTATGAATTTTCTCTATTTTGTTATCAGACTTTAATCTCTAAACTAAACCATCTTTCTGCTTTGGACTGTCAGAATGGGTATTTTATAACCAGAGCTGGCAAAAATCTGGAAACACTCAAAAGAAGTTGCTAAAGCTAAGGACAATACAGATGGCTTTTAAAATAAAATAATAAAACTACTAATAAGGAAAATAAAAGAAACAGGTTTGAGGTTTTAAATAAATTGAAATCTAGACAATTTCGTGCTTCTAGTCTGTCTACCTACGATTTTTCCACTCTTTACACTACACTTCCTCATAATCTTATAAAAGAAAAGCTTAATGATTTAATTGAATGGGCTTTTCACAGAGAAGATTCTCTCTATCTTGCATGTAATGTCAGAAATGCATTTTTCACTTCTAAAGAGCATACGAATTATACACTTTGGTCATGTCAGAAAGTGTGTGATGCCCTCACCTTTCTACTTGACAATATTTATATTAGATTCGGTACTAAGTTATTTAGACAAATTGTGGGTATTCCGATGGGTACTAATTGCGCACCTCTTGTGACTGATCTGTTCTTGTATTGTTATGAAAGAGACTTCATTTTGTCGCTTTCCATTGATAACCAATCTGAAATTATTGAAGCTTTTAGCTCTACTTCTAGATATTTAGATGATTTATTAAATATTGATAATACCTATTTTGATGGTTTGATCAGTCAGATTTACCCCCTAGAACTTCAGTTAAATAAAGCAAATTCTTCTGATACCGAGGCCCCGTTTTGGATTTACATCTATCTATTGTAGATGGATTTGTTTCGTGCAAAATTTATGATAAACGTAATGACTTTGATTTTGAGATTGTAAATTTTCCTTTTTTTGGATGGTGATGTTCCTCGTGCGCCATCCTATGGCGTTTATATTTCGCAATTAATTCGATTTGCTAGAGTGTGTAGTCATGTAACTGACTTCAACACTCGTAATAAATTATTAACGGCTAAACTCCTTAATCAGGGTTATCGGTACCATAAACTACGCAAAGCCTTTTCAAAATTTTATAGACGCCATTCGGATTTAATTTCAAAATTCAATATTGGACTTAAATCTCTTCTGCAACAAGGTCTATCGGAACCCGAATTTTATGGTGACTTAGTATATAAATTCAGAAAAATATATAACCGCAATGACTTCAGCACCCAATTTCGTAAAATCATTCTTCGATATAAAAAGATTGGGTACAACATGGATATTATACGACAGACTGCATGCATGGTAGTTAACCCAATCACGGTTGGCAACTTTGCTTCCCTCTTTAATTGCACGCCGGTGGGTCAGGCCTCAGATTCTATGACGGCTCCAACGTAAAGGCTTATTGAAAATTAAAGAGATAATGTTGGTTGGTGCCTGATGCTCTGTCTCTGGTCGGGCTCATCGGAGTCTAACTGTTGGTTTTCTTTTGCTCCAGCATTTCAGTGGTTTCTTGCTGTCGAGTCCTCACCGTTGTCTCACCTCTGTGGTTCTTTGATTTCTGTGTTCACGGAGATGTTGCACTGATGAGTTAGGAGGCCTTCATGCGGACTGAACTAATTATTTGTCTAAATCGCGACGGAAGTAAGGGCGAGGATTGTGGCCACGTAAAATCGATTTAAGCCCCCCAGTGGAAATCTTCCACTGACCGTTCCAATGCGGCTCTTCTGTGGCGATTTATTTATGTTGTTGTTTGTTACTTACTGTGTGTATCACTTGTGTCTTTTAATTTTGGATGACCATATGGCCATTTTGTGGGAAAGTAACTGTCCATATGGCCTTCCTTTGTTTAGGTTTCCATTATGGTCTGGTCGCTTAATGTTTGTATTTCTTTCCCTTTGGTGTCTTTTATGGATGGAGTAAGTTAATTGTATCAATTCCTGATCTTTGTTTTACTTCTACTTTGAGTGGGTGAGTGAGTGAGTGTGTGAGCACGCGAGCAAGCAAGTGAGTGGGTGAGTAGGTAAGTAAGCAAGTAATCTTGCAGGCACACAACACTGACTCAACTTTGATTCAACGTTGAAACAACGTTTTAATTGTTGTTTCAACGTTGATTCAATAGCAGGTAGGTAAGTGAATATTGTAAAGTAAGACTGTTTATAAGTAACTAAGAGGTTTTAGTAATGAGGAAAAATCCAAATAAATAAAAGAAAAAAAAAGATATATTTTCCCCATTTTGTAAAGAATGGGATGTCCCATCCCACATTCAGAAGGGCTGCATTTAAGAGTTAGGGGGTACCAGGCTGATTAGAATTTAATCATTGATAAAAATTGGTTGAACTTTAAGCAAACAGTGAAGGCCCTGCTCAGGCGTCTTGTTCTGCAGTATCTGATACGTGTCTGCACTGTTTGCAACGAGTGATAAGTTGTTTCCTTATTCCTTTTTCCTTATTCCTTTGTCCTTATTCCAGATTTATTTCTTTTCAACCTTAATTTTTATGCACCACAACCATTGCGATAACACAGCCGTGAAACATGGTGCATTTTTTCAGGTCATATCAGGAAAGGTCTATTTTTGGCCACATCAAAATATGTCGACTTCACGCTTCGGCTCCGACTTTTCGTAAATATGCTCACAAAAAGACTTGGTAAGATTTCAACTAGCATAGAATCGACTATTCAGTTATCATACACACTATCAAACCAAAAATCGCCCGCCTATCGTGGCTTGGAGAAATATATTGAGCTGAATGGTGCTTCGACGTAGAGCCGAAACTGACGACACATGAGTAAGCCGCTGCAGGTTCAAGCCTGGCTGGGGTCACGTGTGAGACGCTCAATTCTGCGTGTTTTTTCTCCGGGAACTCCGGTTTTTTCCAACCTCTGATTATTGCTTGGCTCAACTGAATAAGTGAAATAATCTTGGAAGGGCCGTAAAACCACAACCATTACGATAACACAGCCGTGAAACATAGTGCATTTTTTTACATCACCAAAATGGCTACTTTTCTGATGAAAATCCATGATATTTTTCTTATTTATACGCCAAGCTTAGGTTGCGGGTGCTTGTTAGAACCGCCTCATTGAGGCGGTTCCAACGAGTACCCACAAATTATGTCTTGGGGCAGAAATAAGGAAAATCATGTATACACCCGTAGACCCAAGTTTTGTCTATATAAAGTGGGGTTTAGGGGGGGCGTTCATTTCACAAACTTATTTACCTAATGAAAACAAAAAAAGTTTTGAGCAGGCTGGTCAATGGAATCTAAATAATGTTCAACTCTGCTACAATCTGGAAAACTAATTATACTCTGCTTTTTCTAGAATTTTATCTCCTTCCTACAGCCAGTGTACCTTTTTCTAGAATTTAATCAGATAGTCTGACATATTATCTGATTTATATTCTTTTGCTAGGATCTGTTTGTTTAAATTGTTGGAGTTTGAAAGATCAAAGCTACTCAAATTGAGGAAACTTTTATCACATTTTGGTAAGAGTGTATCGGGGGTTGGAGAAATAGATTGGCTGCATGACGCTGAGCTGAAATCAACCGCACATGAGTACTGGTGAACTTAGGTCTAAGCTTGTCCAGGCAAAGTGGAGCAAGTCGGCCCGTCCATGTATATAAACCTTATTAGCTTCATTGGGTGGCAGGGCTTGAGAAGTCATTTTATCTCTATGTCGGGTAAAAGTCCCACAAAATTAGAAGAAACGTCTCCAAAATGACCTAAATAGTGTTTACTGGGACGTTAAACCTCAAATCAATCAAACAAACAAACATATGTATGAGCACCCAAGGCTCTGATGAGACTGCGGTAATCACCATTTTGGTCGCCCAGGCAATAAGGTACCTTTTCTCACATCACGTGAACAAGTCCGTGAAATGAACACCCCCTTAAACCCCACTTTATATAGGGGAAACTGGGGTTTAAAGGGGTATACAATACTTTTTATATTTCGCTCCAAGACATAGGTTGTGGGTACTCGTTAGAACCGCCTCATCGAGGCGGTTCTAACGAGCACCCAAAACCTATGTTTGCATTATAAATACGAAAAATATGACCGATTTTCATCAGAAAATTAGCCATTTTGGAGATGTGAAAAATGCACTATGTCGCACGGGCGTGTTATCGTAATGAGGAGCTGGGTCAAAGTCTTCATGAAGCCCTGTAAATATACTTCATGTCTATGAGCAAACGAGACTCTTGCGAGACTGCGCTTATGCACAGGCTAGCTTGAGCGATAAGGTGCTCGGGAGCTTAATCAATTTGTAAGTCAAGGCCTCTACCGCATGAACAGACGAGACTGGCGAGACTGCGCATATGCACATGCCAGCTTGAGCCCATGTTGGTCGCCCGGCGATGAAGAACCTTTTTTTATTCTTTTTCTCCTATTACTGCTACTCGCTCACATCTGAGTATTACGAGCAGGATTTCCTGGGTAGTAACCAGTACTTTTTTACGCAATGTGGATGAAATGCTTTGCTCAAGGACACAACACTTTGGTCAGCGTGAGGCTCGAACCCGCAAGCTCTTGATCACAAATCCGATGCACTACCACTGTACCACAGCGCTCCACCTTTTCTCAGGAGCGCTGGCTAAATTATATTACCATTTTGAAAGCAAAATCATTTCTTGAATTTGCCATTTTCAGCGCGCCGGGCGCCAGAGGTTGGAATTATAAAAGATTTTGCCCGTTTTCCGTGTTGTTAAAAATAGCTGCGCACAGAGCTCCCGATAGCCGCATTCGTTCGGTAGTTTGTGTCGGTGTTTCGGTAATTTGTGTCGTAAAATTATAAGCACATGGGTAAAACAAAAATTTAAACAAACATATCTCAGTTATTCTTTTGTAACCTCTTATCTTTTTGGCCGTTTTGTTTATAATAGTTATTATTATAAATTGATAGTTTGCAAGTTTCTATGTCGTAAAAATTTGGCGTTTTGCGGAAATACCAAAGCTTGGAAAATGGCGGCGTTGGAGATGCTCTGTGCTTAACAGCGAAGAAAAGATAATCGATCCCTTATTCAGTTAGACAATGCCTTCTCGCCAAGTATGCCCAATAGCTTTCAATGTCTTGTTTCCTTTCTTTGAATGCCTCATTTAATTAACACTTATTCGGGCACACTTTCTATACCTTCTTGAATTAAAGAGAACTTTGGTCGAGTTTAGTCCTGTACAACAAGACCCTACTGACGTTCAGTCACTCCGTAGGGTCTTGTGTCCTTCCATACAAAAACTGGAAATTCTGAAAATTTCACCAATATTCAATATTGGTGGCATGTTCAATAAAAAGGATATGATCATATGATGAATAACATACAAATCTTACGTTTGGCAAAGCAGCTTTCTTGTTTTTAACCTGTAAGTGCATGTAAACGTTAACTTTTCACAAAACGCGACTCTGTACAGGGTCGCCGATGTAAACAATATGGCCGTTCATTTCCGTAATTTGTCCGGTGAATCCCGGTGATGATCGTAAAGGCAAAGATAAAACCCAGTACTTGATTCTCCGTACCGCGTATGATAATAGAATAGAATTGTTTATTTCACCAATTATGACCCTCGCTGGTACATAAAAACTACATGCAATGAGAATTTATTGTCTGTCTGCTTGGAATACTCGGAGGGGGCAATATTAAATGTGTTTGACCTTGTTGCTGCGAATCTGCAGTTTCTAGAACTGAAATTGGAGTAATTTACTGAGGCCAAAACAAAATATATGTGTGGTTCCGGTTACCCGACCGTGCCTAGCTTTTTCCCGCCGACCCTAATTATTTTTTCTATCATGAATATTCCAAACATTTTATTTGCAAAAACGGTCTTTGAATTTTTCATGGTTAAAGTATTTAAGTACATATTCATTAAAAAGCGCTTTCATTAAAGGACAATCTGGTCGTATTTACGCATGAAAATTGTGTGCGTCTGCCAAAAAAAAAAAAAAAAAACATCAAAAACATCCGTGTTTGTCTCTAAATAACTGTGAGCCTAGAAAAACAATGCATATCGTAAGCATCGCTATTTAAAAGCTGTTTTTTTTTATCAATTGTCGCGAGCTGCCAGTTAACGGTAAGTGGCCTGTGCTAATCAATAACAATTGGCCAGTTACAGTTCAAATGGGTCAGGGATATGGCACGTGGCTACTTCTGAAGAAGCCGACGCTTTGAAGTAACCCATAATTATAATCCAAAATCTCCAGTACTTAGCACATTCAAGACCGTTCATGCAAGCCAATAGAACCACCACCGGAAACAAAATAAATAAGAAAAAAACTACTACCAGAGGGTAAAACGTCTGTTGTCTCCTGTGATCAACAGGTATTTTCCATGGACCGGTAAGAGAGGCAAAATTAGGAAGCGGTCGGAACCCACAAATTTTGAATGCAATTTGTTTTCGGAAGCGCAAGATGCATAAACCCATGTCTCGGACGCATAAAAAAGGACAATGGCGCACATTTATTGCGGTATGCAGACCGTGACGGCATGATCCCTCGCAATAATCAGATTACTTTTGTGACAATAAAAATTATCCAAATTATGTTTCACCACCGGTAGCGATAATCAGACAAGTGTGCACGCTTCAACAAACATAAATAATGCAGACGGCTTGTGTAAATCTCTCAAGTATTTTCACGTTCTCCATGAACAGGAAGCTAAGCCTCCACAGATGCGCAGGCTGATCGTAGTCTTCGCCGGTCAGACATATATAGTTTTTTTCATGCCGCGCGTAATTTCCCGCCGTCATTTTGAACGTGCATTTGTTGCAGTCTGAATTTTTCCCACGTTTTTCAATAACACGTCATCGTTAGTTTGCACACACGGTCTTCGCATCCAATTTTTGGAAAACATGACAGTAAACTGTGCGACAGGTGAAGTCACAGATCAGCCTGCGCAGTCTTATCAGTCTTTGCTCTTTGTTCAAACCTGTTGTAGTATGGCTTCTGCGATATACAGAGAGCAGCAAACGAAAAGCTCGACGTGCAGGCTGATCTTACGTTAAAAGAATTTTTTTTCGTGAGTGCAGGAAGCAGTTTAACCTGTTGTAATATATGTCCGATAAAGACGGTAGTTAATGAGCTAGGATGTCATACGGTAGTGGCATCAGAAATGCTTTCCGAGAAATGCACTGAATGCGTATGCGCACATAGAAAAGACTCAGATCAGCTTGAAGTTCTGCACAGTCTGATCTGAGTTTATTGTTCACAAGGTTTCATTTCTCGGAAAGTTTAGACACTCGCCGATCAGACTGGCCGCATATGCACATGATAACACTGGTCAGGTAAATTTTCACACCTAATCGTTAAATTGGTATCACTTACATGTACGCTGGTCATCAAATCTTAAAGTGAGATAATTTGGAACAATAAACAGCGGGATTAGCGGTAAACCATCAAACAGGCAACAATCTATTGCTAAAAAAGTGTCTAAAATATCCATTTTCTCCATTCTTTAAACAGGCATGACGTTGTTATATTTTGGTCATTTGATTTGAGGTTTAACGTTCCCGTCAACACTGTAAAGGTCATTTTGGAGACATTGCTTCCAATGTTGTAGGACTTTTACCCGACATTGAGATGAACAGACTCAATAAAACCGAGTCTGCTATTTTCGTTTATTTGGTGTATAGGAGCTTTTTTTGTGACGTACTTCCGCAGTGTTTTTTTTTCCCTATAAAACCGGGTCCGGAAAACGGACCCGTTCCCAATCGCCAAAAGTATGTTTTTTTCCCAATTCAAAGGTTAAAAATTCCCAAAATCATGATGCAGCATCCTTTTTTTCTCTCTCTTTTTCGTCGCGAGAAATCGGTTGTTTTATCGCTCGTATTGTTTACCTTCCGGAAATCCGAAGTAACGTCCCTTTGAAGAAACGGCTATTGACATAATTCGCGTACTATTGCAACGATTTGCCGAAATTCGGGTAAGTTCAAAGTCGTAGGTAAGTCCAATATGTAACTCTTCCGTCTGGAAACCACCTTTAGCGCGGCAAGTTTGTTTTGACATACTTATTAAAATAACACCCTTTTTCCCAATTTGAGTAAAAACGACGCTATTTTTCCCAATTTGAGAAGAAAATTTTCCCAATTCCACCGGTACCGGTACCAGTCCCAAAAATGTGAAAAAAAACACTGTTCCGGTTCTAAAAATAGAACGGTAAAAGCCCTGGCCGTCAACTGTTGTATTGCTTCAAGGCAGTGGGACAGATAAAGTGTTAATTACAGCGTAAAACAGTGGAATTCTTTTAAACTTTTGGCGAATTCTTATGTAAGATGTAATGGAAGAAACACCGATATGCTGCCAGGTGTGAAATTTCGCCAATCCTAAGTGTTATTTTTAACTGCTCTTAAAGATATATTGTGCACACGACCCAACAGGGTCCTCTCTCTCTCTCTCTCTCTCTCTCCGAGTGTGCCATGGCCTACATATTGCTCTCTCTCTCTCTCTCTCTTAGCGTACCAACAATAAGCGAGCGTAGGTAAATGTAAATAACTCCACGTCAACCGACATGTAGCGTGTCAACAACGTCGTTTCTACATCAAACCAACATCAAAGCGATGCACAACGTCGATGAAACGTCAGCACTTTGCGTTGGCTATAATACGGCGTTGCTTAATAAGTGCTCGGACCCACCAATACTCAGTTGGATTGGAAGATTAAATTTAAAACAAACGTAGAACACCATTTCAGAGCATGAGAATGAAATACTCCTTCGCAAGTGCAAGATTTTACAGTAAAATATGATAGATTTGTGGATTTGTTTAACCTTCCCAGCCCTTACATTAATCCATTTGGTACCGGAAACCCTGGCAAACAGTGCAGACCCAGATCAGACGCCGCAGAACGCGGCGTCTGACCAGGGCCTACACTGTTTGAAAGAAGTCAAGCCGATTTCCAAACAAATTTTGAAAACACATCCTGAAACCCCTAAATCTTGAAATGGACTCCTGCTATACACTAGGATGAAGATTCCATTTTGGATACAGGGATCAGTCAAACCTCTCTCTCATCTCAACGGTCACGTGACATTGAAGGGAGTTGGAGTGGGTGTCGACGGCATGACGTCGAACCAGCGTTGACTCGACGCCCGTCTGTCAGTCCACTCCATTACGAAATTATGCCTATTCAAATGCATTGTAAATTTTACTAATTTGCTGAAAAAAGGAAAATTTTAAGATGAGGCGGTACTAACGAGTACCCACAATCTTTGTTTTTGAGAAGAAATAAAAAAATAATGTATACCCCTGCAAACCCCAGTTTTACATTAAAAAGTGGGGTTTATGGGGATCAGTTTTATAAAGGCGTGTTTTTGTGCACGATTAGACAGATCGTTGGACATTTTTTAACTGCTCTTCGATAGATAGATAGATAGATAGATAGATGGCTGGATGGACGGACGGACGGACCGACTGACAGATAAATCTAAGCTCTGTCCGTATGTGATAGCTATACTTGGATAGTTGTAAGTAAGCTTTCGCGAAAAACGGTATCCTAAGCCATTGACACGAGTCATTCAGGAAGAGATTTTTGTAAATTAAAAACGGATCCAGGATAAATGAATTTCAGTAATAAAAGCAAAATATCATTCTTTTCTTCTCAAGGCATTATTTCAATGTAAACGGGTATATTTTCTCTTAAAATGTCTGAATATTGTTAGCATTTTGAGTTCCGCCAATACATTTGAATAGCGATGGCCGTTTCAATTGACGGCCAGTGCTTTGCGCATGTGCCAGTATGACGTCATAAACGGAATTCCTAAAACCTCCTATTCTTTGCTTCCGGAGGATCTAACTATTCAGAACTTACTTATCCCTGCTCACCCTTGCATGCCCCTAGTTAAAGGGGAAAGCAGACTTAACTGGGGATATATTTTTCCCAATCTCAGCTCCAGAACATACATGTACGTTGTGGTTTCTTATTACAACCACCTCAATGGCATGGTTCTATTGAGTTTCCACACTGTACAAGTTTGGATTAGAGTCATGAAAGAGGCAGTTAGGGAAACATGCAACTATGATGTAGTGTACACGTGTGTAGAAATGTTGTTTATGTTTTTTGTACAATCAAGATTAGGAACTTAACTTTTTTAAAATGAAGGATTTTGGACTCCTGTTTTCAGAATCATTGTGAGATCTATCTATCTATCTATCTATCTATCTATCTATCTATCTATCTATCTATCTATCTATCTATCTATCTATCTATCTATCTATCATGTTCAGCTTTAAGACCAAGTAAGACAGATACAAATGGCACAAGGACTACGATTTGAAAAGACAATAAATAAAATAGTTTCTGCTGGTGCTAATTGGTGGATGTTTAATTTGCAGCATTAAGCCGTTATAAGAAACTTTCTGATATCTGTTTACTCTGTCATTTCATCTTGATCTTTTGAACTTTTACATTTATCTTCAATGTATATACGGTACAATAACAGTTACAACACTATTCAAGATAAAGCAACCTTCACTAGAACAGCAAGTCCCAAAGGCTGACCTTTTGTAAAAGGCGAACACATACACAGGATGTCCAATCAAAATATTTTGTTCTGACTGAAGAAAACCCTTATTTTTGTAACAATTAGGACAATATGGATGAAAACTAAGCAATATTTATTATACTTTTATTTGTTTACAATGTTTTCAAGTACAATTATACAACAGAAGCAAAACAATATAACAAACATAAGTGCAGTGTGTAGCATAGTATAGAAGGTGACAAAAAAAAAAATAAAAATAAAAAATAAAATAATTTTCCTACCTACCTACCTTATTTTTGAAAACCATGTAATAGGAACCACACATATAGTTTGTTTTAGCCTGATATGAACTTAGGCACAGCCTTAATGCTGTAGTGGTAGGATAGGGAAGGGTAGGATAGGAGTAAGAGTAAGGTGGCATTAGGGACAGGGGTAGTATAGAGGTAGGATAGGGTATTTTAGGGGTGGGGGTAGGTAGAGGTTACTGTTGGGGTAAGGTAGGGGGTAGGGTGGGTTAGGATAGGGGTAAGGGTATTGGGTAGGTAGGGGTATGGTAGAGGAAGAGGTAGGTGCGAGGGAAAGGGGATGGGTATGGAATGGATAGGGTTGGGGTAGGGTATGAGAGGGGAAGGGGGTAGGGGTAAGCGCTGTGGTATGGTAAGGGGTAGGGTTTATATGCCTGGATAGTCCGACTCGCACCACTTTGCCTGGACAGACTTAGATTTCTAAGAGGTTTACCAGTACTCGTGTGCGGTCAGCATGATGCTCCCAATCTATTTTTCAAAGCCCCCATGGGCGAGGGCCAACAGTAGGGTTGTGTGGGGTAGGTGGTCTGGTAGTGATAAGGGGTAGTGTAGTGGTAAGGGGGTTGGATAGGGTAGTTTAAGGTTAAGGGGTAGGAATGGGTTAGGGTTTAGGTATGATAGAGGTAAGGGGTAGGGTTGGGTAAGGGGTAGGGACTGTGATATGCGAAAGGGTAGGGATATTGGGTGGGAAGGTAGGGTAAGGGGTAGGGGAATGTGGTAGGATAGGTGTAAGGGGCTGGTAGGGGGGGGGGGTAGGGGTATGGTTTGGGTCGGCAAGGGTATTGCAAAGGAAGGGATAGGGGTAAGAGGTAGGGGCTGGGTTATGGGATGGGGGTAGGGTAGGGGTCGGTAGGGTAAATGTAGGGGTATGGAGCGTGGTAGGGTAGCCGAAGGGGTAGGGTAAGAGGTAAGGGCTGGGGTATGGGATGTGGGTAGGTTAGTGGTGGGGTAGGGTAAGTGTAGGGGTAGGGGGCGTGGTAGGGTATGGGTAGCGGAAGGGGTAGGGTTAAGAAGTAGGGGCTGTGGTATAGGATGGGGGTAGGGTAGGGTAGGGGTATGGGGCATGGTAGGGGAAGTGATAGGGTATGGGTAAGAGGTAGTGGCTATGGTATGGATATTGGTATGGTAGCGGGTGGGTAGGTAGGGGTAAGGGGTATGGTTGGGGTATGGTAGCGGAAGGGGTAGGTGCGAGGGAAAGGGGATGGGTATGGGGTAGGGTATGGGAATGGATAGGGTTGGGGTAGGGTATGATAGGGGAAGGGGGTAGGGGTAAGGGCTGGGGTATGGTAAGGAGTAGGGGCTGGGGTATAGTTAGGGGTGAGGTAGGTGTAGGGTTAGTGGGATGGTGTATGGTAGGGGAAAGGGGTAGGGGTATTGTAGGGGAAGGGGTAGGGGATAGGGTAGGGTAGGAGTAGGGGTATGATAGGCGTGGGTAGAGGCTAGGGGGTGGTATGAGGAGGGTGTGTATAGGGTAGGGTATAATTGGATAGGGTGTTCCCTTGCTTGATTCTTTCCTTGAAAAAATTGTCTTTCCTTTTACAACTACGCAGACAAAGAAAAAACCATGTGATATAGTCGAAACCACTACAGCTTCTAATTTCAAATGAGTGACAGAATGCTTAAAACCTCTGTTTGTCTTAGAAAAAATCCCTGGCAACACGCAACGCAAACAACGGCTATGTTTGATGTTGTTCTATTCAGATCAGTTTTTCCGCGAACAGTGACGTCACTGGTTTAGGCATGAATCGAAACATCCCGAAGTGAAATCCAATATGGTGGACGGATAAAAAAACAGTACCTAACGCTTCGTGGATATTTTTAGGATAATATTGAATATTTTTGGGCTCATTTTGAACAGAGAACAGCACAGAACAATACAGTTCTGTGACTTATATCGGATGACATTATAAAACCAGCGATTTTCCCGTTTCTTAACGGAATTTCCAGTTTTTCGCGGTTGGGACTCATGACCTTACAGGAAAGCAGCGTAGCGTAATGTATGGAAGGTCATGAGTTCAGGACTAGGTCGAGTTAGGAAGGTTTTTTTATCTATTCACCTTATTTGCATTATCTGCTGGTTCCTAGTCCGAAGGTTATCAGTGTTGGAAAAACAGATAACCAGACCCCCCTGACCTTGAAAGGTCAGGGGGGTCTGGTTACCTATTTTTCCAATATTGACAATGTGCAAGCTGGGAGCCAGCAAATAATGCAAATATGGTGAATCTTCTTGTACTGAGTCGGTCATATTTAGCCATTACCTCAGTTGGGTGCGTAGCTAAATTTAGAATTTAGCTAAAAAAAAAAAAAAGAGAAGTCACCGGATGAGTCCTTAAAGCTATTTACAATCTGAATAGGCAGTGGCTAGCCGTCCGTAACCGGACGTGATAAGGATTGATTGAGGAGCGTGATAGCTCAGTGGTTAGTGCACTTGCCTCTGATGCTAGAGGTCCCGGGTTCGATCCCCGGCAGCGGCGATAAAATTTCGGTGTCCGAACACGCTCCATTGACATCATTTGCAGGGATGAATGTCATAAAGTGCACTGTCCTTCGGATCGGGACGTTAACTGGAGGCCCATACCTGTGATAATTTTATGTTGACCATGAGGGAGATTTGCTTCTCAGATGTGGGAGATTGGGGTCCCAATGAGGGAGACTTTCTGACGGCATGTTTAAGTGTTTTTTCTTGTCATTTTTTGTGGTTTAGATGCACAAAGGAACTGGAACTGATAGGAACATATTTTGTCAAGTTTAATTTCAAAATAGCAAGTTGTAGGTTGTTTACAAACAATGCTGTGATCACAAGTCCATTGATGTGATGTTGTGGGTATTTGTCAGAATCACCTGATTGTTGAAAGTACCCGCAACATGCTTTAGTGTAGAAATACTTGATTAGAAAAGATATCCTAAAATGTTTCCAGTCCTCCTCTTTATCCCGTGCTGGGTTTTACTGCTACTGAACAGACCCAAAGCACAAAGTTCTCTTCAATGATAAGCATGACTTCTAGCACTATTTATACTCCTTCATATAGTCTGTGCAGGCAACTTTTTGGCCTTTCTCCGAACACCCTGTTCATAAATACATGTATAGGTAAAGCAGTCCATGCTGAAATTAATTCCATTTTATAACAATTGTTCAGGTTGGCCCCAAAAAATTAGTGAGAATCCCAGGAAAAAAATGCTGAGTCTTTATTTGTTTAAAATGTAAATTTTGTTACATCCAAACCTTGATATAATGATGCCCTGGGTCGCTCACCTGATCCACACTGAAGAAATGAAATGGTAGGTAATATAGTATGGTGCCTTGTCAGAAGGAGCATACATGCCAAATATGAAGAATCTATCTCAAATGGTTCAAAAGTTATGATAAAGTAGGTCAAGGACAAACTTTCTGTATGAGTGGGAAGCCCCTCTCACAAGGAATATACATGCCAAATATGAAGGCTCCATCTCAAATGGTTAAAAAATTATGATTAAGTAGGTCACAGGTCAAGGTCAAAATTTTTTGCAGCATGAGTGGGAAGACCTTGTCACAAGGAACCTACATGCTTATTATGAAGGCTCTATGTTAAATGGTTCAAAAGTTATGACAAAAAAGGTCAAAGGTCAAGGTCACAGGTCAAAAATGTTGTATGTGTGGGAAGCCCTTGTCACAAGGAACCTACATGCGATATATGAAGGCTCTATCTCAAATGGCTCAAAAGTTATGGTGAAGTAGGTCAAAGGTCAAGGTCGCAGGTAAAATTGTGTGTATGGGTGGGAGGCCCTTGTCCGAAGGAACATACATGCCAAATATGAAGGCTCTATCCCAAATAGTTCAAAAGTTATGATTAAGTAGGTCAATGGTCAAAATTTTTGTACGGGTGATTTTTAAACTTGATCAAGATATTGTCAAGATGATCATTCTGAGCAAGTTTGATGATCATTCTGAGCAAGTTTGATAATAATCCGACTAAAATTCTGGCCTCTAGTGTGTTCAGAACGTTTTTCTATGATTTGACCTTCTGACCTACATTTTGACCCGACATGACCCATATTCGAACTTAACCGAGATATTGTCAAGAAGATCATCCTGAGCAAGTTTGATGATGATCGGACTAAAACTGTAGCCTCTAGTTTGTTCACAAGGTTTATTAATGATTTGACCTACTGACCTACTTTTTTTGCCGAACTTAGATATTGTCAAGATGAGCTTTCTGAGCATGGTTGACGAAAACCAGATTAAATCTGTGGCCTCTAGTGTGTTGACAAGGTTATTCTTCAATTTGACCTACTGACCTACTTTTTGACCCAACATGATCCATATTCAAACTTGACTGAGATATTGTCAAGATGATCATTCAGATTAATGATGATTGGACCAAAACTGTGGCCTCTAGTGTGTTCACAAGGTTTTTCAATGATTTGACCTACTGACCTACATTTTGATCCAACGACCCATTTTCGAAATTTACTTAGATATTGTCAAGATGGTAATTCTTAGCAAGTTTGATGATGATCAGACTAAAACTGTGGCCTCTAGTGTGTCCACAAGGTTTTTCTATGACATGACAGAGATATTGTCAAGATGATCATTCTGAGATAAATTGATGATGATTGATCCAAAACGGTGGCCTCTAGTGTGTTCACAAGGTTTCTCTATGATTTGACCTGCTAACCTACTTTTTGACCCGACATGACCCATATTCGAACTTGACCGAGATATTGTTAAGATGGTAATTCTGAGCAAGTTTAATGATGATCAGACCAAAACTGTGGCCTCTAGTATGTTCACAAAGTTTTTTATATGATTTGACCTACTGACCTACTTTTTGACCCCACATGACCCACATTCGAACTTGACCGAGATATTGTCATGGTGATCATTCTGACCAAGTTTTATGATGATTGGCCCAAAAATGTGACCTCTGGCGTGTTCACCAGAAAAGTTTGCGCACGGACGACGCACGACGGACGATGCACGACGACGCTGGACATCTCATAGTCACAAAAGCTCACCATGACCTTCGGTCAGGTGAGCTAATAAATGCACACTAATTATAGATTTCACTAACATGAAGTTCCCGGTCACAAATCTTTTTAAATACAGTACTTGTACTAAGCTTACTCAAGGGGAGCAATTTCCAAATAAGAAAATCTGCTGTTGATTTCATGACTTTTAGTAATTACTAGTTATTGATTGGTAAATAATAGCTATTTTCCACTTTCAAAATCAAACTTTCTAAGTTTACATGAAATATAAAAACAAAAGACATATGGAGAGTGATATAAAAGGAACAAACAGTGATAAAAAATGGGAAAATAAATGCACAATTTCAATTAAATCTAGGCTAAATATTAGTGAAATAGAACTGCTACAGTCATGTTACAAAACTTCCGAGTTTCTGTACTACTGAGTGCAGATGCACCGCTCTCTTAAGAGATAACGGTAAATAAATTACGTCAGCTTATGTAATCTTTACTGGCAGCCAGATCATGTTTATTCTGTGCAGTCAGCCGAGACAGAAAAGATTATCGGCGTTTCGAAGTTGATGTTTACCGCTAAGTGTATATTCTCCTGCTTATTTGTTAATTGCCTTCAGCAGTGAAAATTTTAAGTCTGTTACCGCTTACCGCAAATGGTAGCTCTGGAAAAAATCGGGGACAGGAAAATTGCAAATGCGGGAGATTCTGTCTCCCGGACGGGAGAGCGGGAGGTATGCTTCAAATGCGGGAGCCTCCCGCATGATCCGGGAGATATCACAGGTATGGAGGCCCACTGTGCAGGGAGAACCATCCCCTGTGCAGGTTAAAGATCCCTACCGTAATTACATGATTACTGTGTAGGCTTTCATCCTGCAAAACCTGGAGTGTATGTAATATACACCTGCGGTAATGGTCAAATGTGACCAACGCAGTATCAGAAGATAGATAGATAGATAGGACGACCAGCCAAGAGTCTGCCCGTCCGGTACCGGACGACCAGTCTACGAGTCTGCCCGTCCGGTACCGGACGACCAGCCAATGAGTCTGCTCGTCCGGTGCCGGAAGGCTAGCCAACCTGCGTAGGAATGGCTAGCCGTCCGGTAGTAAATTTTAATCTCTCATTTCATATACGGTATGAATGGCCATTGGAGCGTGATAGCTCAGTGGTTAGTGCACTTGCCTCTGATACTAGAGGTTCGAGGTTCGATCCCCGGCAGCGGCGATAAAATTTCAGTGTCTGAACACGCTCCATTGGCATCATTTGTAGGGATGAATGTCATAAAGTGCACCGTCCTTCGGATCGGGACATTAACTGGAGGCCCCCTGTGCAGGGAGAACCATCCCCTGTGCAGGTTAAAGATCCCTACCGTAATTATATGATTACTGTGTAGGCTTTCATCCTGCAAAACCTGGAGTGTATGTAATATATACACCTGCGGTAATGGTCAAATGTGACCGACGCAGGATAGATAGATAGAATGCCGAATAGCACTTGTATCCTTTTCTGGAGTACTGGATGCTAAATTGTTCCTACTTTGAGACTAAGTAAATGTCATTGAGATCATTTTAAAAATAAGGCAAATAAACACAGTCGTATCGGTATTGCATGGTTATCGTAACAGTTATGCCTGTGATAATAAAAGCTGTTGTCAGTGTTTACTTATTTCATATATTATTACTATCAATAATATATTTATAAGTAACTACCAATCGGTAATATAACTTATATTTTTTACAAGTTTATATATTTTACTTTTCCTTTCTGTAAATGCGGCTTGATATTGTGAGTTGTTTACTTTCGATGCCCTTGTTCGGGTTGAAACTGTCACAGGGATCAAGTATTTGTCTTTACTAACAGCCACTGTACCTGAATGTATCTTATAGAAGGAGGTTAAAGAGGACTGCTCACGACGGGCCTCTAGGGACGGCCATTTTAGGTCGCTAAGCATGTCAACGACGCTACTTCCATTGTGCCATCGTCGGCAGGTCCATCAAGCAGCTGTCCTCTGCACCTTCTCCACCTGCTGAATCTGAGTTTTAATGAGCGACACATTGAATCTGAGGGCAAACCAATGTTTTATATGCAACATCCTTTGTCTGCCTAGGTGCAAAAGCCAAGTTTCGTCTAAGAAATCCTAAAGTCCTAGTTGCTTTTGATGTTATTTCTGAATCGTGTTGACCCCAATCAAGATCATCAGTGATGGTGATACCAAAATATTTGGCGGATTGAACCTGCTCTAAGATTTGCTAGTGTAGTGTATAGTCAAACTTAATTTGTTTGTCCAGAGGGTGTCGCGACACCCTCATTGAATGACATTTTGCCACATTGAACTTCATCTGCCAATCGGCCTCCCACTGTGCTAGTTGATTAAGGTCATCTTGTAGAATAAGACAATAAGAAGAAGAAAATATATTCCTATAAAGGACACAATCATCAGCAAACAAACAGACAGATGACCTGATATTATCAGGAAGATCATTAATGAATACCAAGAAAAGGACCGAACTTTGGGGGACACCAGATAAAACAGGGACTGGATCAGACGCTACTTGCATATTTCAAACCAAAAATATTGTCAGAATCAGTATTGTTACTGGTGACACGCCAAATGACATTTATACACCAGGACCTTTGATATGGGAAGTTAGTCCCAACTCGCTAGCTCTTACCAAAGATGTATACTTAGCTACACAATCCTAAGCACCTTCAGCTATCAAAATATTCTTTCTTTCTTCTGATACTGCGATTGGTCACATTTGACCATTACTCGCAGCTGTACATTATATACACTTCAGGTTTTGCAGGATGAAAGCCTACTCCAGTAATCTTGTAATTACAGTAGGGTTCTTTAACCTGCACAGGAGATGATTCTCCCTGCACAGGAGGCCTCTAGTTAATGTCCCTATCCGAAGGGCGGTGCACTAATATGACATTCATCCCGGCAAATGATGCCAGTGGAGCTTGTTCTGAAACCGACATTTTATCGCAGCTGCCAGGGACCGAACCGGGACCTCTAGCAGCAGAGGCAAGTGCACTAACCACTGAGCTATCACGCTCCACGGAAATGGTGCATAAATTTACCGGAACAGGCCTAATTACTTGAACGGACCCATTTTTCCCGATTTCATGCATTTTTGTAATTTATTATTTTTTCACCTGCATATTGAGTTGGTCATTTATATAATGTTATTAACCAAGTAATTTGGTAGATAGCAAGACTGTGATGTGGAGATGTGTGTAAAGTTTCAAGGTTAGCAAGACTGTGATGTGGAGATGTGTGTAAAGTTTCGAGGTTAATTGCTGCTGAATTAAGGTGTGGCAGATTTGTTCATGTAATCATTTTCCATTTATTAAGGCTGAAACTTGAAAAATAGTTACACCATGATGGAGCAGTGAATACTGTTTTCAGGTTTCAGTCCACCAAATATGAATTTGTCATGGGCGTATAATGCCCCGCTTACGGAGCTCTTGTTTCTCAAGTGCTATAAGAGCTTCATTAATGATACCTGGTACAAACTTGTATCTGGGGATGGTTACTTAAAATTTAAATGCAAACATCCATATTTCACCTTGACCTACATTTCATGGTTCACTGACTTTGTAAAATATTGCGACCACCCTAGCATTCACCCAAATGGTCAAGTTTATTTCTCAAGAACTATAAGCGCTTCATCAATGATGCTTTGTACAAACTTGTATCTAGGGATGGTTATTTTAATACATGTACAAGCATCCATTTTTGACCTTGACCAACATTTAATGGTTCACTGACTTTGTGAAATATTGTGAACACCCCAGTGTTCACCCTAATGGTCAAATTCATTTCAAAAGAACTATAAGAGCTTTATTCATGATACTTGGTACAAACTTATATCTAGGAATGGTAATTTTATTGCAAGCATCCATATTTGACCTTGACCTAAATGTTTTGGTTCACTGACTTAGTGAACTATTGCATCAACCCTAGTGTTCGACCTAATGTTTAAGTTCATTTCTCAACACCTGTTTTAGTTTGAACAAATTGACCTGAGACAGGTGAACTCTTATTAACATAATTTCACACCCGACTGAATGCATGTATTTATCTTCGCCGTCTCCCGAAAGTGACGATATTGTTATTCAATACATAGAGTTTGGTAAATTGGGTCACAATTCACATGATGCCGAAAATTCACGATAAGGTTACGAAAGCCGACACATTAGGCGATAATACTGACAAATTTATTCCATGCATAAAGGTTAGTCTCAGGTCAATTTGTTCGAACTATACAGCTTCATAAATGATACTTGATACAAGCCTGCATCTAGGTATGGCAACTTTTATGGAAGCATTAATATTTTACCTTGTCCTAGATTACATGGTTTGGTGACTTTGCGCCCCCACAGGCACGACATAGCCTTTGGCAGAATTTTTTTAGCTCACCTGAGCACGAAGTGCTCATAGTGAGCTATTGTGATCAGTGAATGTGCCTCTTGCATCGTCAACAATTTGATTTAAATGTGAACTCCTTAATCTTTGGGCCAGTTTGATTCAAACTTCACAGGAATGTTGCCTTGGTGGCTCCCTTACAAAAGAGCTAAAATCGTTCCACTCCAATCAACAAGATGGCCTGCAGAGCTAAAAATAGAAAAATCTTTAAACAGCAACTCCTCCTGTACCCTTGGGCTAATTACATTCAAACTTCATGGAATCGTGGCATAGGTGACTCTCTACCAAAATAGCTAAAACCGTTCTGCTCAAATGAGCAGAATGGTCGCCAGAGCTAAAATTGGAAAAAAATAGTAAAGTTGCTTCAAACTTGAACTCCTCCTAAACCTTTGGACTTACACATCTTGCAGATTTCTGCACGATACACTGCATAAAATTCATAAAGTCCGCATCATGCGGAATTCCACAAGATGCAGAGTTCTGCAATATGGAGAATTTCGCAAGATGCTGATTCAATAAAACAACTTAGTCTGAATTCTCTGCAAAGTTTCCGGAAAGTTTGCAGAGAATTCATACTTAGTTGTTTTATTATGTGGAATGTTGCGGAATTTGTGGACTTAGTCTCTTCTGATTCACTGATTTGTTTTCAGTGTGTTTGAAACACAGTTTACATACACTTTACACAGTGAAGTAGTGTAGCTGTATAAACTTCCGGGTAAAATCCGCATATATACCGCTGGGAGATGCAGATTTCTGCTAAGTTCCACACATGTCATGCGGAGATTTGCGGTATTGGCTAGTCTGGCAATGGGTCCATTTTTCTTTTTTTCTTTTGAAAAAAAAGGTAACCCCATAATGTATTTAATTGAAACATTTCTGTTCTATAAACATTTTTAGCTCACCAGAGCCGAAGGCTCCGGGGGAGCTTATAGGATAGGCAGTTGTACTTCGTCCTCTGCGTCGTATTCGTCAACATTTTCAAACGACATCTCCTCTGAAGCCACTGGGCCGATTCAGCCCAAATTTCATCTGTAGCATCCTTGGGCAGGGGGATTGAAAGTTTGTGTTTTTAATGAAAATCGGCTCATTAGTTTGGTTGCTATGGCAACTTAGAGTTTCCATAGACTTATAATGGGGAAAATAGAAAAATGACATTTACTGCCAAACCTTCGCAGATATTTTGGCAAAACTTTCACAGAAATGTTCCTTAGGCAATCTACTATCTGCCATATGATTTTAGGCCTACTGCTCATTCCTATTGGTTGCCATGGAAACCGTAATAAAAAAAAATAGAAAAAAAACCCTTCAAAAATCATCTCCTCAGAAACCGAATGCTTTATTTGGCTGAGAGTTTTTGGAAATATTCACCATATTTGCCTTTATAGGTTTTGGGTTTTTTTGTTGTTTTTTTATAAAATTTGGCTCTTTAGTTTGGTTGCTATGGCAACTTAGATTTTCCATAGACTTATAATGGGGAAAATTGAAAAATGGCATTTGCTGCCAAGTTATTGCAGATATTTTGACAAAACTTTTATAGAAATGTTCCTTGAGTAAATGTCTCTCAGCCATATGCTTTAATGCCAACATGGGGGTCCCCCAGGTTAAGCCGGGGCCATGCCCCACCCCCTCCACTTCATAAAAGGCCATATTACTAGGAAACCATCCAGATCCCCACCCAAAAACCATATATATTCATGTTCCTTATGATAAGATGCATTCAGTTACACCAACCTGGGGGTCCCCCGGTACGTGCCGGGGTCATGCCCCACCCCTCCATTCCATAAAAGGCCCAATATCTTGGCAACCTTACAGATCCCCACCCCTAAACCATATATATTCTTGTTCCTTATGAAAATAAACATTCACTGACACCAACTTGGGGGTCTCCCGGGGTGCGCCTTGGCCTTTCTTCACAAAAGGCCATATATCTCAGAAATCATTTAGATCCCCACCCCAGAACCATATATATTCTTGTTCCTTATGATAAGACGCATTCAGTGACACCAACCTGGGGATCCCCCGGGTTGTGCCGGGGTCATGCCCCACCCCTCCATTCCATAAAAGGCCCAATATCTTGGCAACCTTACAGATCCCCACCCCTAAACCATATATATTCTTGTTCCTTATGAAAATAAACATTCACTGACACCAACTTGGGGGTCTCCCGGGGTGCGCCTTGGCCTTTCTTCACAAAAGGCCATATATCTCAGAAATCATTTAGATCCCCACCCCAGAACCATATATATTCTTGTTCCTTATGATAAGACGCATTCAGTGACACCAACCTGGGGATCCCCCGGGTTGTGCCGGGGTCATGCCCCACCCCCTCCATTTCATAAAAGGCCCAATATCTTGGAAACCTTACAGATCCCCACCCCTAAACCATATATATTCTTGTTCCTTATGAAGAGACTCATTCATTGACACCAATTTGGGGGTCTTCCTGGGTGCGCCGGGGCCTTGTCCCACCCCTCCACTTCACAAAAGGCCAGCTATCTCAGAAACCATTCAGATCCCCGCCCCAAAACCTTATAAATTCTTGTTTCTTATGATATGACACATTCATTGACACTAAGCTGGGGGTCCCCCAGGATGTGCCGGAGTCGTGCTCCACCCCTTCATTTCATTAAAGACCCAATATCTAGGAAACCTTACAGATCCCCACCTCTAACCATATATATTGCTGTTCCTTATGATAAGACACATTCATTGACGTCAACCTGGAGGTCTTCCGGGTCAAGCCTGGGCCTTGCCCCACCCCACCACTTCACAAAAGTTATATATCTCAGAAACTGTTCAGAGCCCCACCCCTAAACCATATATAATTATCTTCTTTGTGATAAGACACAATCAAATATCACTAGCTTGGGAGTCATCCGGACTGCCTGGGTCATGCCCCACTGCTTTACTTCATTAAAAGCCATATATCTCAGAAATCATTCAGATCCCCACCCATAAACTATAATATTATTGTTTCTTATGATAAGACTCATTCAGTCACACCAATCTGGGGGTCACTTTGTGCTAGGGCAATGCGCCATACCCCTCCACTTTAAAAGGCCATATATTTCAGTAAAAAACCATTCAAATACCCATCCCATAATCATATATGTTCTTGTTCCTTATCAATATCACACCCACTTGGGGGTCGCAGGGGCTATTCCTCTCCTCTCCATGTCATAGAAGGGCCTCATATATCAGAAACCATTCAGATTCCCACCCATAAACCATATATATATTCTTGGTTCTTATAGGGACAACAATCTTGGGCTTTCCTGTGATCAACAGGACATGCCCCAACCCCTCCACCGCTTAAGAGGCCTTATAACTCTGGTATACAGATCCCCACTGCTACACCATATATATTCTTATTCCTTATGATAAGATGCATTTAGTGATACCAACCAGGGCTCCATTGGGTCCATGCCCTACACCCTCTACTAATGTTTTAGATACTGAGTCCATATGGATGCTCCTTTGGATATATGGGTTCATTTGGGAGACTTTATAATTGGTAGATTAAAATGATATCATGTTAAAATACATGGCTGCCATTAGGCAGTGTGCACCTGAGCTCTGGTTTATGAAATTTGGCTCTTTGGTTTGTTTGCTATGGCAAGTTAAGCGTTTCCATTGACTTATAATGGGGAAAATTGAAAAACAACATTAATGCCTTCCAAACTATTTTGTCACACTTTCATAGAAATGTTCCTTTAATAATGTTCTTTTTGGCCTATTTGTTGTCACAGATGGGAAATTGTAAATTGTTATCTGTTGTTCTGCAACAACACATTCAAGCGATATCAGAATCTGAAGCCAGTAGTATATAGGCTGATTGGGTGCAAATTTTATCTGTAGCATCCTTGGGCACAGGGCTTCCATGGTTAATTAAAATACATAGTTGCCAGTGGGCAGTGGCCCCCTGAGCTCTGGTGAGCATTGTGGCCCATGGGCCTCTTGTTTTCTATTCTGTTCATTTTAGAGTAAGTCCAAAGAGGATACATGGACAACTGATGAACTAAGCAGGGCTCTCAAGGTGACTTATTTCTTTATCATTCTCTGTCTTATAGGCCCCTTTGAAAACAGTTGTACATGTATTATTTTATGCTACCTGCGTCCCTCCGGCTGTTAACTTTTTGCTTCAAGGTAACTCCCCCTTAGTTTTAATTATGTTTCCCCACAAAATTTTTTTTTCGGAGAGACATATTGTTTTTCCCCGGGCGTCTGTCTGTCCGTCTGTCACAAAACTGGGTCCGCTCTATAACTTGAAAACCGTTCAAGCTATCCTCACGAAACTTCATATAAATATTAATCAATATTAGACGACATGCAGTGTGCAAGAACTATAACTGTCAAATTCAAACTTTTAGAATTATCTCCCTTGGAAGTTTGTCGGTATGTACATGTATGTATGTATGGGCAAATCGTGTCCAGTCAATTACTTCCTTATTTTCAGATGGATTTTGAAATTACGTGGCAGAAATGTTAATCACCATGAGACGATGTGTTGCGTGCATGACCCAGATTGGTACCTCAAAGGTCAAGGTCATACTTAGAAGTCAAAGGTCAAAAAAGGGGCCTTTTTTCGTGTTTGGTCAATTACTTTCTTTTTTTTGATATATTTGAACATTACTTTGCAGAAATGTTAACAATCATGAGTCGATGTGTTGTGTGCATGACCCAGGTTGGTACCTCAAAGGTCAAGGTCAAACATAGAGGTCAACGGTAAAAAAAGGACCTTTTTTCGTGTTTGGTCAATCACTTTCTTATTTTTCGATGGATTTTGAAATTACTTGGCAGAAATATTAACCACCATGAGACAATGTGTTGCGTGCATGACCCAGGTTGGTACCTCTTTCTTTCTTTCTCCGGATACTGTTTTCGGTCAATTCTGACCATGATTACAGGTTTGGGGTGTGGCACAAAAAGTTTTCAATCCCCTCCCCCCAAAAAGAGCTTTGTGACACAGCCATCAGCAGATTAAAACTATTTACAAGAAGTCATCAGGGGAAAGAAACCATACCTATCCCCTGCCCAACCCTAGGATATTATATTTTGGCCTGAAACCCATCAACTGTCTCAGAGAAGACAGCTTCGATTGTAAGGCCATTCCAAGTTGCAATTGTCCTGGGGAAAAAAGAACTCTTAAAACCATCCGTGTAAGCATTAGGATGGTGATACTGAAAGAGATGGAACCTGGTTCTCCTACATCCTCCACCAGCTTCAGATAGGTACCTACTCTTATCTATAATGGCTAAGTTATTGTGGATTTTATAGAATAGAGACAGAGAAGCCTGCTCACGCCTTTCCTGCAGAGTCGGCCACTGGAGTTCTTCAAGCATCTCTCCACCTGACTTTGGTTGCGCCAGCGTCTGCAGGTACAACGAGCAGCAGTCCTCTGAACTTTTTCTATTCTATCAGTCTCCTTTTGATGATAGGGCATCCAAACTGGTGCTGCATATTCAAGCTTGGGACGGACTAAAGTTTTGTATGCAGCATCCTTGGTTTCCCTTGGTGCGAAAGCCAAATTTCTACGAAGGAAACCAAGTGTCTTAGTAGCCTTACTAGTTATCTCATTAACGTGTTGACCCCTCTCGAGGTCATCAGTGATTTGAACTCCTAAGTATTTAGCAGAAGAAACGTTCTCTAAAACCTGGTTATGTAATGTATAACCATTGACAATCTGTTTATGGGGAGGGTGCCTTGTCACTTTCATAGAGCGACATTTGGCCACATTAAATTTCATGAGCCATGCATCTTCTCAGGCAACCAACTTTTCCAAGTCATTCTGAAGTATCTGTAGGTCATAAGACCCTCTTATATTTCTGTACAGTACACAGTCATCAGCGAAAAGGCAGATTGTAGAGTTGATGTTGTCTGGCAGGTCGTTAATAAAAATCAAAAACAATTTCAGTCCCAGCACGGAACCTTGTGAGACACCAGACAGCACCGGGGCAGGGTCAGAGCAAACACCGTCAAGTTCGACTTTTTGTGTTCGTCCAGATGGCCCAGCAGAGATCCACTGGAGAGTATCATTTTGGATACCATAGTACTCCAGTTTATACAGAAGTCTTCTGTGGGGGACTTTATCGAAAGCCTTTGCAAAGTCCATAATAATTAGGTCTGTTTGTTTGTGTCCCCTATTATGGGCCCCGTCCAGGTTTTCCTGTAGATCGTGGATGAACTGGACAAGCTGGGTCTCACATGACCTACCACTTCTAAATCCATGTTGGGACTCAACAAGGATCTTTTGCTCTGTAAGATGTTGCATGATTTTGCTCAGAATGATGTGCTCCAAAGACTTACAGCAAGTACAAGTCAAAGACACCTCAAAGGTCAAGGACATACTTAGAGGTCAAAGGTCAGAAAAGGTGCATTTTTTGTTGCCAGCTAACAACTCTTACAGTTAACATTCGATCAAGCTGAAATTTGATATATAGTTAGACCATGATGTGAAGCATCACATATTGTTTCGAGATTACAGGCCATCAAGTGTTAGCCTAGTAATGCCCCTTTTAAAATTTCTGTAAACACTTCTTTTCTGATTTACTTCTCCTACAAATTAACATTCAGACAGGCTGAATCTTGATATATAGTTAGACCATGATGTGGAGCAGTGCATATTGTTATGAGCCACCAGATATTAATAGTGTTATGCCCCTTTGAAAATTTCTGTTAGCATTTCATTTCTGGCTAACTTCTCATAGAACTTACATCCAGTCAACCTGAAAATTGATGTATCATTTGACCATGATGTGGAGCAGAGCTTATAGCTGATATTCTGAGATACTAGAAATAGCACAGCAGCATATCATTACAGGTTTCTGCTGGGGCTGGGGGCAAAACATTGCTGAAAAGCCTTTGATTTGTGTATAAAAATATTTGATCTTGTGGTTTTAATAGTTTAATTTTGATTTTCAAGATATTATTATTACTATTATTTTTACTATTATTATTACTATGACCTATGATTGAATAGAATTAGAAAATCTTATTATAAATATGTTACAGTTTTTTACAGAAGTTAACCCTTATCTTGCTGAATATTCATTTAAGCTACACCCATTTCTGTCTATCAGCCAATCAAATTACTTGATGTAATTTATTGCTACAAATTCATAAACTGAATGCCAAACAGTGTAGATCCTGATCAGATGGCTTCTTCAGAAGCCATCTGATCTGGATCTACACTGTTTGCAAAGATAGGGGTTGTTGTGAACAGCAAGATAAGGGCTAATTTCATTGTGTCCTGTCTTTAAATTACTATACATACAATGTGAATTTTACTGTTTCATTTTTTATCTTTTTTTTTTTTCAAATTTATTTCCTGGCAATGTGGTCCATAGATAATGCTTATTTATGTCCATGACATCTGCATTTATTTTGTTGGTGGTTTGAACCCTCTTTACACAGAAAGAAATCCTTGAAGATTATGGGAATATTTCGTCAAGGAACATGTCCAAACATATTTTTACAATCATTTCATTGAAAATAATATTCATCTGGAATATTAGGATAATACACCTTAAGGTTTTGATGCTTTCTTTCATAGTTGTAAAATTACGTTTTTCTAGGAAAAAATGTCATATTTTTATGTCCCCGGTAGCGATAGCGGGGACATATTGTTTTTTGCCCTGTCTGTTTATTGGTTTGTTTGTATGTACGTGGACAACTTTAACGTTGGTCATAACTTTTGAACCGTTTGAGATAGAGCATTCATATTTGGCATGTAGGTTCCTTGTGACAAGAGCTTCACATACATGCAAACAATTTTGACCTGTGGCCTTGACCTAGATGTGTGACCAACTTTGAAAAAAAGGGCCTTGCCCAGGATGTTCGTGTTTCACAAACGCATCTTTCTTGTTATTTCTGTTTCTAACATAGATTGTTGAAGGGACTTTTGAGCATGTGCACACAGTGAAGGGTGGTGCACAGTGAAGCATGGTGCACAGTGAAGCGTGGTGCACACACAGTCAAATGAGGTCATTCTGTTTTTAATCAAACAGATACATGTACATAAAATTACATGTAAGCAATATGATTGGTGGATAGTCAGAAATGGGTGTGGCTTATCAATTCAGTGGGATATGGGTTAAATATTTTACATGTGTCATACACATCACATATGGCCAATGATATTCTTATCTCACCTTCTAACAGTCTGATGAAAGACGTCGCCATCGTGATCGTGATGAAGACAGAAAGAAGGAGAGAATAAATGGAGAGGAAAGGCATAGGAGAAGAAAAGATGATGATTCAGGTATGGGTTGCAGTCCATAAACACAGGCATTTTGTTGAATATTAGTTTGATTATTGGAATTGGGCAATATCTTGTAATGCTTATGCACAACTAGACCCTGACTTTAAGAATTTCGGCTCATCTTAAAGCTCTTTTTGGAGAGGCTCATCAAAAAATCCTTTCAGAGAGAGGAGTTGTCACCACATTTTACTCTATAAAAGTGGGTAGTTAAAAGAATATATTTATTGCAAGAAAACATATGTTGTGGATTTTCATAAGAAGTGCCTCGGTGATCAGGCTATGGTACCTACATGTTTTCATGCAGAAATAGGAAAATAATGTGGCTACCCTCTCTCATCAGGAGCTGTGGTCACATCTCCATTCTGTCTGTCAGCCAATCAAATAATTTATATTCATTTAAATTTGCAAACTAAATGACAGTGTAGATCCTGATCAGATAACATCTGCACTGCTTGGAAAGTTATTTTGTTTTTGTATTCATCATGATAAGGGTTGACACAATGAACTTTAATTTGAAAATAAATTAGCCAAGAACCAACACATGAAATTTGGCAGTTCACAGGCTTATATTTGAGCCAGCGCACAACAAAACCTACAATAAGACATATGCGCACAGTGAAGACTCAGATCAGCCTTCGCATCCATACAGTCTGATCAGAGTCTTCACTGTGTGCTCTAAGGATAGCTAAGGGCCCAATGCTCCTTCACGCAGCAAGAGAAGTCTCTTGTTTGACTATATCGGTGCACAGGCTGATCTGATTCTTCGCTGGGTGCACATTTAAATTGTAGGAAATCCTGTGCCCCGGCTCATTTTATTTACATAATTGTAGATCGTCGAGATCGTGATGCTGATGATCGTAGAAGACATCACAGGGATGATGGGAAAAGATCCAAGAGAGTTGAGGTGAGGTCAAAACTCTTACAGTTTCTAGTTCATTAAACCCTTATCTTGCAGTTCACGACAACCCATATCTTTGAAAACAGTGTAGATTCAGATCAGATGGCTTCTGAAGAAGCCATCTGATCAGGATCTACACTGTTTGACATTCAGTTTATGAATTTGTAGGAATAAATTACATCAAGTAACCCGATTGCTTCAAAGTCAGAGATGGGTGTGGCTAAAATGAATTTTCAGCAAGAGAAGGGTTAAAATTACATGTACATCCAAATATCTGGGGCCAGTTGTTCAATGCATCATTAGCTTAACGAGCTCGTTAATGGTCATATTGTTAACTGTTCTGGCAAGTTTAATATTTAAATTTTTGGTATTTTTGCTGAAAAAATGTGAGCAGCTTTTGTGGATGCAAAAGCTGCTCACATTTTTTTCAGCAAAAATATAAGAATATTTGCCATAACAAATGATCAAAATTTTAATGATACGTTAACTAACATCGTTAGTTTTGAACAACTGGCCCCTATACTCTAGTACACTCAGTATTTAAATTTACAAACACCTCTTTGTGATACTGATGTTGGGGTCTAAAGCGGAAACCTAAAGTAGATACCATGTTAGTTAAATAATCTTGTTATATCCAAACAAAAACGTAGAGATTACAGTCAAACCTGTATAAGAGAGCCACTTTTGGGAATGGAGGAATTGGCTGTTATACACAGGTGGTTGTCTTATGGAGGTTCAGCCAGATCTGGGTTCACACTGCTTGTTACGAGTGTTGACTACACAGGTCGTAAACAAATAGCAATTGGTTATTTTTAATTGTTTTCACTTTGGGCCGTCTTGGCGTCATCAAGGCCGAAAAACATGGGGGCGAAACGTCTAGACTTGATTCTCGAATTCACAAATATGAGCTATGAAAAATTAGTGTAATCCTCAATAGAAACAAGTATTAATGTTAAAAATCATGTATTTTATGTAAGATCTAGCCAACAACACGAAGTAAGGCAGTTCGATGTGTTTTCCAGCGAAACGTTTTTTCGGCCCGCCGACCGTCCGACAACTTCGGCTTTCGGCCTTATTACGATCAAGGAACTTTTATACCAAAAACACCATTAGAAGGTCAATTCTTTATGAATTAGAGATTTATAATACATACCGATTTTTTTTCTCTCTTTCACAAAACTGTCAAACTTTTCTTGTAAAATCGCCCGAGACCATGCGAGAAATAACGTGAGTTCGCGAGAATGAGTAAACACAGGTAAAATTTCCTTTCAAATCACACGTGACTATGCGAGAAATAACGCGAGTTCGCGAGAGTGAGTTAACTGCAGACCGTTTTCCCTGAAGGCATATCTACCTGTATCCAACTTTCACACATTTTGTTGACATAATTGGATTCAATTGTCAACACCAAGCAATTATCCGACTAGATAATTGGATTATCGAATTCAACAGGTATGGGGTGGCCGTCTTTTGAAGAACAATTAGCGTTTTGGGAATTGATTTACTGGCCGATGGCGCATTTAAAGAGGTGGCGCTTTTATGCAGTTAAATTATATAGTGAAAATCATCGGGAATGTTTCATACCGGCGCTTTTACACAGGAGGCGCTCTTATAAAGGTGGCCGATTCGGCGATTTTGACTGTATATAAAAAAATGATGATATAATATAGAATAAGAATTCCATCGAAGGCTATGTTACGCCTGTGGGGACTCTTACATTAGGGTGAAAGTTAGGGTCGTCAAATGTTGAGGAACGGACGGAAAGTTCAACTCCTATTTCATGCCATGCTTAAAGCAGGTGCAACAAAAATGACCAAATGATCATTTATCTGTGTAATCTCTACATTTTTGGGATCCATTTTTGAACCTTGTTATTTTCAAAACTTATAATAAATAGTGTTATAAAGGGTATATGTGTTAATATGAGACATGTTGCAAGAAAATCGAAAAGGGAAACGATCAGGAACTGATACAATCAGATCCCAAATCGTGCCCCCCCCCAACACACACACATACACACACACACACACACACACACACACACACACACACACAATATCACAAGGGAAAGAAGTCAGAACATGGACTTACATGTACAACAGTATTACAGTAAACAAAATAGACAGCTGGTAAACTGAGTCAGCAGCTCTTTCCCAAACAGGTGGTGACTCAGATAATCAAAATGTGACTAAAAATGAACAACATACATAATGGTGTGAAAGAATCAAAATCACCAACATAACCAACATTAAACAGGAAGGAACCACAGCCACAACTGTTGGTGCTGTGGTGTTTGAGTTATCTACCCTTCCAATATAATAGTATGGCCAGCTTGTGATCACCATATCTCCAATACCCTTTGAGACATATTGATGGTTACGAAATACATGAGATTAAGCAGGCATGTCATGCACAAGAACCACAATTCTGAGTGCCCTGGTTTTTAGCTCACCTGTCACGTAGTGACGAGGTGAGCTTTTGTGATCACTTTTTGTCCGTCGTGCGTGCGTGTGTGCGTAAAATTTTTCTTCAAATGACATCTCCTCCTAAACCACTGATCGGATTTTGACCAAACTTCGAAGACATGATCCTTAGGTGGTCCCCTTTCAAACTTGTTCAAATGGTTCCGGTCCATTGCACATCTAGGTCACAGGAGCTAAAAATAGATTTTTTAAGCGAAAACTTTAAAAATCTTCTTCTCTGAAACCGCAAGGCCCAGGTCTTTGATATTTGGTATGAAGCTTCATCTAGTGGACCTCTACCAAGATTGTTCAAATTAAAGCCCTAGGGGCCAAAATGCCCCCGCCCCGGGGGCCTTTGGTTTTACATAGGCCTATATAGGGAAAATCATTAAAAAATCTTGTCTGAAACCACAAGGCCCAGGTCTTTAATATTTGGTGTGAAGCTTTACCTGGTTGACCTCTACTAAGATTGTTCAAATTATAGCCTTGGGGCCAAAAATGCCCCTGCCCGGGGCCCTTTGATTTTACATAGGCTTATACAGGGAAAATCTTTAGAAATCTTCTCTGAAACCGCAAGGCCCAGATCTTTGATATTTGGTGTGAAGCTTCATCTTGTGGACCTCTACCAAGATTGTTCAAATTATAGCCCTGGGGGCCAAAATGCCCCCGCCTCGGAGGCCTATGGTTTTACATAGGCTTATATAGGGAAAATCATTAAAAAATCTTCTTCTCTGAAACCACAAGGCCCAGGTCTTGAATATTTGGTGTGAAGCTTTACCTGGTGGACCTCTACTAAGATTCTTCAAATTATAACCTTGGGGCCAAAAATGCCTCCGCCCTGGGGGCCTTTGGTTTTACACAGGCTTATACATGGAAAATCTTTAAAAATCTTCTTCTCTGAAACCGCAAGGCCCAGATCTTTGATATTTGGTGTGAAGCTTCATCTAGTGGATCTCTTCCAAGATTGTTCAATTTATAGCCCTGGGGGCCAAAATGCCCCCGCCCCAGGGGCCTATGGTTTTACATAGGCTTATATAGGAAAATCATTAAAAAATCTTTTTCTCTGAAACCAAAAGGCCCACCTCTTTAATATTTAGTGTGAAGCTTTACCTGGTGGACCTCTACTAAGATTGTTCAAATTATAGCCTTTGGGCCAAAAATGCTCCCTCCCCGGGGGCCTTTGGTTTTACATAGGCTTATACAGGGAAAATCTTTAAAAATCTTTTTCTCTGAATCCCCAAGGCCCAGATCTTTGATATTTGGTGTGAAGCTTCATCTAGTGGACCTCTACCAAGATTGTACAAATTATAGCCCTGGCGGCCAAAATGCCCCCACCCCGGGGGCCTATGGTTTTACATAGGCTTATATAGGGAAAATCATTATAAAATCTTCTTCTCTGAAACCACATGTCTTTAATATTTGGTGTGAAGCTTTACCTGGTGGACATTTACTAAGATTGTTCAAATTATAGCCTTTGGGCCAAAAATGACCCTTCCCCGGGGGGCCTTTGGTTTTACATAGGCTTATACAGGGAAAATCTTTAAAAATCTTCTTCTGAAACCGCAAGGCCCAGATCTTTGATATTTGGTGTGAAGCTTCATCTAGTGGACCTCTTGCAAGATTGTACAAATTATAGCCCTGGGGCCGAAAATGGCCCCACCCTTGGACTCTTTGGTTTTTCTTAGGCTTATATAGGGAAACCTTTAAAAATCTTCTTCTCTGAAACCACAAGGATCAGGTCTTTGATATTTGGTATGAAGCTTCACCTAGTGGGCCTCTACCAAGATTGTTCAAATTATAGCCCTGGGGCCAAAAATGCCCCTGCCCAAGGGGGCCTTTCATTTTACATAGCCTTATATAGGTAAAATCTTTAAAAAAATCTTCTTCTCAGAATCTGCAAGGCCAAGGTCTTAGATATTTGGTGTGAAGCTTCATCTATTTGACCTCTATCAAGATTGTTCAAATTATAGCCCTAGGACCAAAAATGCCCCCACCCCGGGACCCTTTGGTTTTTCATAGGGTAAATTAGGGAAAATATTTAAAATTCTTCTTCTCTGATACCACAAGGCCCTGGTCTATGCTTTTTGATATGAAGCTTCAACTAGTGGACCTCTACCAGGATTGTTCAAATTATAGCCCTGGGGCCAAAAATGCCCCCACCCCTGGGGCCTTTGGTTTTACATAGGCTTATACATGGAAAATCTTTAAAAAACTTCTTCTCTGAATCCGCAAGGCCCAGATCTTTGGTATTTGGTGTGAAGCTTCATCAAGTGAACCTCTTTCAAGATTGTTCAAATTATAGCCCTGGGGGCCAAAAATGCCCCCACCCCGGGACCCTTTGGTTTTTCATAGGCTTTTATAGGGAAAACCATTAAAAATCTTCTTGTCTGAAACCAGAAGGCCCAGGTCTTTGATATTTGGTATGAAGCTTCATCTAGTGGACCATTACCAAGTTTGTTCAAATTATAGCCCTTTGGCCTAGAATGTACTGGAGACACTAATTCTCAGGTGAGCGATCCAGGGCCCTCTTGTTGAGTTATCTCCCCTGACAGTATAATCTTGTGATGGCCATAACTGCAATACTTTTTTGATATATTGCTGGTTTAATTCTGGTGCACTTTCTATTGGTGAACAATCTTCTGAAGGCCATATTGGCTTTTGGTCGGGGGATTTGCTATCTTTTCCTATGGCTATTTTTTGTTATTTTTTTCTCATTTTTCAGAGAAAATATGGCTTGGCATAACATGTGAATAAGTAGACTGCCCATCAGACCATTCACATGTAATGCCAAACCTTATTTTCCTTGAAAAAAGGATTTAAAAAATGCTGTCTACTCAAACAAGTAACACAGTGCTTTAACCCTTTTTGTACCAAATGGAATCTCCCTCCTTATATATAGCAGGAGTTCATTTCAAAATTAAGGGGTTGTGTTTTCTTCAAAATCTATTTGGAAACTGGCCGAATGTATTGCAAACAGTGGAGGCCCTGATCAGACGCCGCATTCTGCGGCGTCTGATCTGGGCCTGCACTGTTTGCCAAGTACCCCTTTAGGGGTTTCCGGTACTAAATGGATTAAGGGTAACAACATGTCGAAAGCTAAGGAACAAAATGATTGTTAGATTTGATTGCAACAATCAATGAAGGATATATTTTGCATGTCTTTCTTCTGCATGTTTTTGTATACAATATAAAATGCATGTCATGTAGTTTTAATTTCCAGAACATTGAGCTCTTGCAGATATTAATGGCCTTTAACCCATGTTGTACCGGAAACCTCAAAACGGGTAGTTGGCAAACAGTGCAGGCCCAGATCAGACGCCGCAGAATGCAACAGGGTTTATAAGCATGGACGGGCGGACTTGCACCGCTTTGCCTAGGCAGGCTTTGATCCTCAAATCAGTTTAGCAGTACTCGTGCCCCCCCCCCCCCCCCCCCCCCCCCCCCCCCCCCCATAGAGGCATGAAGAAATAGATGGGCTGCATGATGCTTCCACGCAGAGCTGAATCCGTCCCGCACACTAGTACTGGTAAACCGCTTAGAAGATCTAAGCCTGTCCAGGAACCGCGGTGCGAGGCGAACCGTCCATGCTAATAAACCCTATTGGTTTCATTGGGCGACGAGGCTTGAGAAGTCATTTCATCTCAATGTCGGGTAAAAGTCCCACAAAATTGGAAGCAACGCCTCCAAAATGACCTTTACAGTGTTGACGGGGACGTTAAACCTCATATCAAACAAACAAAAGCAGTACTCGTGTGCGGCTTGGTTTCAGCTCTGTGTGGAAGCATCATGCAGCCCATCTATTTCTTCAAGCCTCAATGGGTGGGGGCACAACCTGGATGTAAAAAAAAAAAAAAACCAAAAAAAACTGGATGTAAAAAAATCAAACATGACGTCATAAAAGTTGTCTCCCTTGTTAAAAAATGGTGAAAAACATGCCAGGTTTATCCATTCCCCTTAACCCTTATGCTGCTGAATAAATTAATTAAGCCATACCCACTTCTGACTATAAACCAATCAAATTACTTGATATAATGTATTTATTGAATTCTAAACTGAATGACAGTGTACATCCTGATCAGATGGCTTCTTTAAAAATCATCTGATCTGGATAAACATTATTCGCAAAGGCTGAAGTTGTTGTGTTCATCGGGTTTAAAGATTAAATATAACTGCATCTGTCTTTTCTTAGCTTGATATATATACAGTAAATTCAATATTAAGACCACCTAAAATTAAGACTAAATCTGCTTTTTAAAGCTATTGAGCTGGTTTCAGTAACTATTTCTTTGTGTTTTCTACAGGCAGTGTCTCCTGATAAACGACAACCTCAAAGGTGGTCTTAATATAGGAATTTTACTGTTCAGTCAAACTCCAATATCTCAACACCTTTGGACACTATGCAGATCTGATCAGGGCCTGCACTTTTTGTTGAAAGAATTTTCCATCAAAAGTTGAATAAAAAAATAGGCCTGACACCCCTTATATGAGAAATGGACTGGCCCAACAAATAGCAATGGAAGAGTCCACTAGCATACAATGGGTTTAACCCCAACACAATCAATCAATGTAAATAATTCCCAAGGGACTGAAGAATGAGTTCGAGTTTGAATCATGCAGGGTAACAAACCAATGGTGTTGAGTCATGAAGTTTACTATATATATATATTTAGTTAACCCTTATCCTGCTGAATGAATTAATTTAGCACACCTGCTTCTGAATATCCACCAATCAAACTGGATCAACACTGTTTGCAAAGTTAGGGGTTGTGGTGTTCAGCAGGATAAGGTTAACCCTTTTCCCGCTGCATAATTAATTAATCCACAGCCATTTCTGACTTTGAACCAATCAGATTACTTGATGTAATTTGTTGCTACAAATTCACAAACTGAATGTCAGACAGTGTAGATCCTGATCAGATGGCTTCTTCAGAAGCCATCTGATCTGGATCTACTCTGTTTACAAAGGCAGTAGTTGTGGTGAGCCGCGGGATAAGGGTTAACATGTTATTTTGCAGGAGGAGGACTACAGATCATCTGCTGCCTTAACGGAGGTAGGATACTGTATTTACACCTATTTACTCCTATTAACTCCTATTTACTTCTAATATTTAGACACCTCAACTCCTTACATACTTCCATACTTCTTCTAAAATTTGAATAAGTATAATTTACTTCCCGATGTTTTGTCTATAAATAGCTGGATGAGTGGCAAAAAGTTTAGACCCTGATGAGAAGCTGCACCACAAGTATATTTGAGCCAGCGCACGAGAAAAATACAATAAGACAAGTGCGCCCAGCGAAGACTCAGATCAGCCTGCGCATCCGCGCAGTCTGATCAGAGTCTTTGCCCTGCACTCTTTATGCAGCAAGAGAAGTCTCTGGTCAGACTATATGGATGCACAGGCTGATCTGATTCTTTGCTGGGTGCGCATGTTAGTTGTCCCGGCTCATTTGCCATAATAATGATGAAAGTTTTCTCAGCACTTTACATACATTCTGTATGAAAATCTGCAAATAGATATTTTATTTTAGCCTTAGAAATTATTTTCGAGGTTGAGATGCAACTGCAGTAACAGTGCGCAGTTATTCCAATGTGCCATTCAAACCAGGAAAGACCGAGAAGGTAAGAATTTGGCTGAAATTTCTGAACATCTGTTCAAATAAATATTGCAAAGATTTGAACTTGCAGTTTCGTTTGTTTTCCCATGTATAAAAGGTTGCATTTTATTGTTTACACTTGTAAATTAGTGACCTGAAAAGTTGGCCCAGTCTATAAACGGTCTCTAGACGTATTATATGTCAGTAGAAGGTATTATAGGTCACTACGGATTATAGCATGCAGTTATTCGACCCCCTTTGTTAGGTTACTAGAATGCCTGATTGTGGTATAAATATGTAACCTTTTTTGTACCAAATGGAATCTTCCTGCTTACATATAGCAGGACTTTATTTAAAAATTTAGGGTGTCAGGTTGTGTTTTCATCAAAACTCATATGGAAAATGACTGAACTTTTAGCAAACAGTGGAGGCCCTGATCAGACGCCGCGTTTTGCGGGTCTGCTCTTGGCCTGCACTGTTTGCCAGGGTCCTGATCAGACGCCGCGTTTTGCAGCGTCTGATCTGGGCCTGCACTGTTTGCCAGGGTACCCGTTTTAGGGTTTCTGGTACTAAAACGGTTAATGGAAAAAAAAAAATATCCAAGAGTTATCCATCCTTTTTTCCAATTGTAGATTTTTCCATTAGGGAATAATAATAACCAACCACTTGTTTTACTTCAACTCTGTACCTAAACATTGGCAATGTCTTTCAAAGATACCAGAGGTACCTACCATATTACACTCCCCACAGCAGCCATGGCTTAATAATTGAATACATAAATGAATCAGTAATAACATAAATTTACTACTAAATAATATTACAGTGACATTATCTACTGCAATGGAAACACAAGGGTCGTGCTTGATACATTCCTTAAACATCGGCAATGTCTTATTATTTGGATAAAATTGCATTGCTTGATTAATTTCTCTTCTTGTTTACAGGAAGAGAGAGAAAGACAAAGACAGGAAAGGAGAGAAAGAAGAGAGAAGAAAGATGGTGGCGGTCACAAAGAAAGAAGAGAAATACAGTTTGTAAGTGCACCGCACGACACAACATCTTGTTATAACAATACACCACAACCTCTTATTAACACTATTGCTGGGGTCCAAAGCTGTCCCCATGTTGGTTAAACAAACTTGTTACACTTCAATCTCTTTATAACACTGTTGTTTGGGTCCAATACAGAAACCGTGTTAGTTAAACAACCGTGTTTTATCCAAACAAAAATGTATACATTATATAGAAAAATGACCATTTATGGTCATTTTTCTATATAATGTATACATTTTTGGGATCCATCTTGAAATCATGTTATAACCAAAACTGTGTTATAACGAACCATGTTATAACGAGGTTATGGTGTATATATCCAAACAAAAAAGTGTTGATTATATATAAAAAAGACCATTAAATGGTTATTTTTATATATAGTCTATACATTTTTGTGATCCATTTATAAACCGTGTTATAGCTAAAATCCTGTCATAATGATTTGTTTTTGGGAATTTTTTTTTATTTTATACTTTGCAGTGAAATCAATGTATATCTTAAATAAAATGATATTTTCACACTATATTTTCACACTGTGAAAAAACATGACCTTGTTATTATACCCCCACAAATGAAATTTGGGGGGGTATATAGGAGTGAGCTTGTCGGTCGGTCTGTCGGTCGGTCGGTCTGTTGACTTGGTTTCCAGACGATAACTCAAAAAGCGCTTCACCGATTTTTTATAATTTTTGGTACACTGATGTAACATCATAAAATACAGGTCAAGTTCGATTTCCACTACAATTCGTCAATTTTCGACATAGTTATGGCCCCTTTCAAGTGAAAAAAATGCAAAATGGCGCTGTTGTACTATCAAGGCAGTTTTTGTGGGGGTATTCATCACCTTTAGTGATAGCTCTAGTTTTCACAGTAGCAGCCTGGACTACTTTTCTCGCCAAAAGTCATATGTTACCAATAAAATTATTCTGTAAACTACCTTGAAAAGCACTCTTTGAACTGTAAAATGCTGTTTGTTTATGCTTTGAAACTGACAGTTGTGACGTCATAGCAAGGTTAAAATTGTGACGTATGATACGATCGATCAATTACCGTAAGTTTCCTAATAAATTATAAAATGAAAAGAAAAATTTGTTTTTTTTTTTTTACAGCGGATACCAAAAGTATTTGATAGAGTGAGTTGAAAACGTCTGAATTTTCACTCGTGCTTTGCACTCGTGAAAATTTGGATGTTTTCAACACACTCGATGAAATATTTTTTGTATCCACCTAAAAAGTAAATTTCCTCTATACACATCACATAAACAAGTCTGTGTAATTAACACCCCTGTAAAATAGAAGTGGAGACAATGATCAGGAATCGATACAATTAACCCACAGCTCCCATCAGACACACCAAAGGGAAAGAAACACAAACATGAAACAACAGACCTAATGGAAACATCAATAGCGGAAAGCCAAAAGGACAGTTCCTACCCACAAAATGGCCAATAAGCTATCCAAAATAATATAAGCGACACAAACACCCAAAGACAAACCATAAAAAAAAATACTGCGACAGAAGAACCACCTTGGAATGGTCAGCGGAAACGAATCCCACTGGGGGCTTAAATCGATTTTATGTGGCCACAATCCTCGCCCTTACTTCCATCACAATTTAGACAAATAATTTGTTCAGTCCGCATGAAGGCCTCCTAACTCATCAGTGCAACATCTCCGAGAACACAAATAATCAAACAACCACAGAGATGAAACAATGGTGAGGACTCGACAGCAAGGAACCACTGAAATGCTGGAGCAAAAGAAAACTAACAGTTAGACTCTGATGGGCCCGACCAGAGATAGAGCATCAGGCACCAACCAACCCCATTTACTATAGAAAAAAATGGGGTTTTCAGACGTATATACATTATTTTACTTATTGCTGCTCCAAGACATATTGCGTCTACTCATTAGAACTGTCTCAATAAGGCTGTTCTATCGAGCACCCACAAACTATGTTTTGATTATAAATTAGAAAAAACATCACAAATTTTCATCACAAAAATAACTCTTTCTGGAATTTGAAAGCAGTTTACAGGGGTGTGGAAATCTCAATATTTTTCACTTGTCTACAGACAAGTGATTTTAAAAACGCACTTGTCCGCAGCAAATATTCACTTGTCCAGAACTTGCATGAAACTGCCCATAATTCTTTATTTAGGTCTTTGATCTACAGACTGATTCATAGTAACAAAGACAAACATGATACAGTGGATAACAGTATAGTGGCAACATTGCATCTATCTAGACTAATATTAAAGTTGACTATAGTTAACTAATGTATGTATACATTATATAATTTATATATACATTATATAATGTATATATACATTATAGTATAACTAATGTCTGACCATCACATTAAAGCGGCTGAATCTAGAGACAATTCTGAATTACCATACAGTTAGCTGGTTAGTTTTCCTATTTTGTTTCTTTATTCAATCCATTTAGTTCCAGATACCCCAAAATGGGTACCTTGGCAAACAGTGCAGACACCGCATTCTCTGATCAGGGCCTCCACTGTTTGCTAAAAGTTCAGCCATTTTTCAAATAAATTTTGATGAAAACACAACCTGACACCCCTAAATTTTGAAATGAACTCCTGCTATATATAAGAAGGAAGATTCCATTTGGTACAAAAAGGGTTAATGGACTGATGCTTATCTATCTAACTGTCTTGAAAGCTGTAGGTCTTGTTGTATTGTCAGTCATTTTTATGTAAAATTTCAAAAAGCTAATGTCATGTCACCGCACTACTCATTTAGGCGTTCTTTGAATCCACAAAAGTTCTCAGAAATAGTAGATATCTTGTACTAGTTTTCCTCAGAAGCACTGACCAGATATATAATGTGTCATGGCTTTCACTTGGATTTAACAAATATGAGAATGGTTTATCAATGACTAATTACTTGAGTTGTTTCAAACTCAGGATTAGACTGACTTGAAGTTGAAGGAACAGTTTGATTTACAATACTACCTGATTTTACCCGTGTGCTTTTTGCCGGATTTAAGGCATTGTTCTACTGAAAATTTTTTACATGTCCATGAACAAGTAAAATGAAAAAACTTGCTTGGCCGCAGGCAAAATTGTCTGGGTCAGCCAAGTCGGATGTATGATTTCCACACCCCTGTAAGCTTTTACATGGCAAAAGCAGCTCACATTTTTTTTTCAGCAAAAATATATCACCATATAAGATATTCTTGCTATAACAGTTAATAGTTTAAGCCCTTATTATTATGCTGTTCACATCAACCCCTATCCTCGCAAACAGTGTAGAACCAGATCAGACGGCTTCTGAAGATGATCTGATATACACTGTTTGTCATTGTTTGTTAACTAGAATGAAAACATTATATCATGTAATCTGATTGGCTGATAATCAGAAATGGGTGTGGCTAATAAAATTATTCAGCAGGATAAGGATTAAGAAAAGTGAATTATTTAGTAATAAATCACAGTAAAAGTTTTGGAGCCAGTTTTAAAGTAGACACAATCACAAGCGTGTTATACTTCACAAGTAGACAGCGATTTTCATCACGTAAACACACCCTTAAACCCCACTTTTTATAGAAAAAACTGGGGTTTACTGAGGTAAACATTATTAGCTTGGCTGTTTTTGAAGAAAACAACGAGGTAGTGTCATAGCTCTGGCGTCGTCTGCATTGTTATGCAAAAACTTGGACATTTTGTAATATCTCTGTCATTACTGAACATATTTACTTGAAACTCGGACTAGTTGTTCATCATGAAAAGGGGAATTCATACCAATAGGTGGGATAACCCTCAAAATATTTTTGGCACAGTTATGCCCCTTTTTTGACTTAGAATTTTTGCAGCCGAGCGTTGGCACCCGCATGCGGTGCTCTTGTTTTTTCTTATTTCTGCTCCAAGACATAGGTTGTGGGTACTCGTTAGAACCCCTCAATGAGGCGGTTCTAACAAGCACCCGCAACCTATGTTTGCAGTATGAATGAGAAAAATATCACGGATTTTCATCAGAAAAGTAGCCATTTTGGAGGTAAGAAAAATGCACTATGTTGCACGGGTGTGTTTTCGTAATGTGTTGTTTTCTTCAAATTCTCCCAACCTTTGATAATTGTTAAAGAAGAAATCCTGCCAGCATTTTTGACTGTAACACATGTATTTATGTCACTTTGTAATGTTTGATGTGAGGAAATGATTTTACATCCTCAAACCTCAAAGAATCTACAAGTGACATCATAAAATGGCTCAGTGATTTGTTGTGTTACTTTCCATTGCCTGTATAGGCACATTGTGCTAGAATGAGGCTTTAGTTTAGTTCATACTAGTTTATTTTAGTTTGATTGCGATGAAAGCTCCAAGCTTTTTGAATCACCCTCAAACACTAATTCCGGATGTTATCAGGCCTGTGCGTGAGAGAGGCAGTGACTTTTACATAACTGCTGCCCATTTACACTTGGGTCTAGTGGGGCATTGTCATAACATGTCTTGCCCCAGGACACATTTCGCCTTGGTTGACAGGATTTGAACCCACAATCTTTTGATCATAAGTTGAACGCGCTAGCCACTGAGTATCGAGGCTGACATATGGAGGCTTTGAACAACTGGACCGGTTTATTTCATTAACAGAGAAACAGGAGTGATGACAGAGTACAGCCAGTTGATGTAGAAGAAGAAAACAACAACAGTGATCAGCATCGGCGACGGGACGATAGAGAAAGACGTCACAGAGACGAAGATGATCGGGAAAGAAGGCGGAAACATCGTGAGGAGAAGGATGATGATGATGAGGAGGTTGGTAATTTCATTAGTTTGAGTGTAATCTGTCAAAGAGAACCAAATGGCCATTTTCAGATACCTTTAGGCTGTGGCACAAGAAAATCAGTTTCTGCCGAAAAAGGAGAACCACTGGGAAAATCACACAATTTTCCAAAATTTTCTACACTTTCTGACCATTGTGTAAGACAAATGGCCTTGTTAAGGGGAATGGAAACACCTCTTGGGGAGGCAACTCCTGCAAAAGTATTTTTGTCTCCCATGTCAAAAGGGGTCAGCTCTTAAAGGAAAGAATTTGCTTCTGAGGAGCAAATTATTTCCTTTAAGAGAAGACCCCTTTTTCAGTGGGACAGGGCTTATAAAAGCGAACAGGAAGTCTGGAAAATTGTCTCCCTTTGAAAATGGCGGAAAATTATGCCAGGTGTTCCCATTCCCCTTAAATGTGTGCTGTATATTTCCTAAGAAAAAAATTCCTTGGTCTTGTAGATTCCTGTCTGGCCCTGGAAAATATATGGAAGTCTGACCAGCTTTTCTGTGTCATTTACAAAGTTTTTGTGTAGTTTTGAACATATGACATCACAAATGACACAGATCGGCATGTATGTCTATAAAGCCAATGAGGACCTAAACTGTTTGCCCTAGAGGAAGACTGTGGCATCATATCGGCCCTAAATCTCTCGACACCTCAGTTCCTTGCATTACTTATTCTAAAATTTGAACAAGTACAGTTTGCTTCCCGATGCTGTGTCTAAGAATGGCTGGATAAGTGGTAAACAGTGTAGACTCTGATCAGATGCTGTATGTCTCAACTGCGTTTACATTGTTTGCTCTGGAATATCTGTCCAATTACATAACAAATGTGGTAAATACTTCACACATTGTCTCCGCAACTCCTCCCGCAGTACTTATTTGATGCAGGGCATTGAAACTTACCTACAGTCTATATTTTGAGCAGAAATATGAAAAATATCACAATTTTTCATATGAAAATTTTCATTTTTTCGGCGATAAAGGTTACACTATATTTGTATAGGCGCGTTTTCGTAATGCTAAGTTTCTGAAGTTGACTCTTCAGTGCTTAGATTTAGTGGTGCTTGTTCTTGTAAATAGGAGTTTATACCATTGTATACTGTAAACCCATAACGGGTAACTAGAAAACAGTGCAGGCATAGATCAGATGCCGCAGAATGCAGCATCTTATCAGGGCCTACACGTCTTGCAAAACGTTCAGCCATTTTCCAAATTAATTTTTAAGAAAACAACCTGACACCCCTAAATTCCGAAATGGACTCCTGCTATATATAAGGAGGAAGATTCCATTTGTCACAAAATGGGTTAATCAAAATCTTCAATATAATGGGAAGCAGTGTAGACCATGTTGAGTTGGAACATTAGGGATGTATATTTTGCCTAGGTATATGTACAAGTCTATAGAGAAATGTAGAGTTCAAAATCATTGACAAAATGCCAATCAGTATAGATACTGATGAGACGCTCATTAAGAGCTGTGTGATATGGATCAACATTACGAAAACACGACTATACAAATACCGTTCAATGTAAATTCTATCGCGTAAAAAATTGAAAATTTTAGATGACAAATAAGGTTTACCCATTTAAACCCCAGTTTTTCTATATAAAATGGGATTCAAGGGGGTCAAAATTATATAGGCGAGTTTTTGTGATGACTGTTTGCATAGGTAAAGGGTTGAAACGGTTAGTATGTAAAGCTGTTTGTAAGGATTGACATGCTTACTGTACATGTATAAAGCTTCTTTGTGTTGATGTGCTTTAAAGCTAAGCTCTTGTCACTGATAATAAACTATGTTCTATGTGCAGAACTTTAGAAAAAAGATAAAGAATGCCTTTGCTGTGAAATTGTTTAAGCTTAACCTAAAAGACTTGTATCCACCAATTGTACCTCTGTATATACAAAAAAATGATCCAGGAAATGCTTAAGCAAAAAGACATGCACAGCCATCAAAACTTTGGCTCAATCTTGACATATGCACAGTCTGATTTGTGATCACCGTTTTCACCTACTTATACTGCAATCGGTTACATTTGACGGCTACTCGCAGGTGTACATTTGGTACACCCTAATCACCAAAGGCAAATACATACAAATGGCGAATGCTTATATTGGACTAGTTTGATCAAAGTCTTGTTAGGTTAATGAGCTCATTAGCGGTTAAAATGATAACTGTTCTTAGTAAGCACTATGTAAAATAGAGTGATATTTTTTTCCACAAAAATATGATTATATTTGTCATATTAAATGATCAAAGTAATAAAATGGTATCTAACAACATTGCTAGTTTTGAACACCTAGTCCAATTTGTGCTGTCCTACTAACAAGGATACAAATTAACCCTTATCCCACTGAACATGACAACTCCTACTTTTGCAAACAGTGTAGATCCAGATCAGATGGCTTCTGAAGAGATCAGAGAAGCCATCTGATCAGGATCTACACTGTTTGACATTCAGTTTGTGACTTTGTAGGAATAAATTACATCAAGTAATCTGATTGGTTCAAAGTCAGAAATGGGTGTGGCTAAATTAATTATTCAGCAGGATAAGGGTTAATATTCTATCAGTGGAAAACTGTGGTGCAACAAGCGAGAATGTGTCTTTTAACAGTTACCCACATTGAAATTTTTAATTAGCCTGGATATAATCTCAATCAAAACAAAGCCTTTTCTGCCATTTTAAGAAGCATTTTGGTAAGGTGTGTCAATGCTTTGCCCAGCAAAGACTCTGATCAGACTGCGCATTTGTGCAGTCTGATCAGAGTCTTTGCTGGGTGCACATGTCAAAAAGCACATTTACCCTTTGTTGTGACAAACTTGTTATGGGCTAGTGCCTGTAACAGGCAGCTGCTGACACTAACATGATAATATTTAATGATGATATCAGCCTCCACATTGCAGATCGGCCGGCCTTGGTAGCTCAGTAGGATGCGCGTCTGACTGGTGATCAGGAGGACACGGGTTTGATATCTGCCGGGGTTGGCAACATTCTTTCATTGAGATTGATCATGAAATCTTTTCTACGGGCATTCTCTCCCTTCCGCTGATTCAAGAAGGGCAATTGCCAATTTCTGGCAAAAGAATGTGCACTGTACTGGTTAACTGCTTACATGTAAGCTTGCCCAGGAAAAGTGTGGATAGGTAAACTGACCGGCTCAAAAATGACCTAAAACAGTGTTGAATGGGCCGTTAAAGTCAAATACAAACAAATAAACAAGCATTGCAGATCCACATTGCGCTATGTATATCTGTATGTCTTGCTTGCTTTCATTAATATTTGTCTTGTTTTGCCTCGGATAACATAACAGGCTGAAAGAGAGAGGCGGAGAAGAGAAAGAAGAGAACAGAGAGAGAAGAAACCTTCTAGAAAAGAGGTTTGTATGTAGTCTAGCTGCACATATGCCAACAGAGGCATGCATCCTGGGCTTCTGGACAAGTCTTTTAACTGAGGTCCCGACCACCCCCGCCCATCGGGGCTTGAAGAAATAGATGGGTTGCATGGTGCTTCCATGCAGGGCTGAAACCGACCTGCACATGAGTACTGGTAAACCGCTTAGGGGATCTAAGCCTGCCCAGGTAAAGTGGTGTGAGTCGGACCGTCCATGCTAATAAACCCTATTGGTTTCATTGGGCGACGGGGCTTGAGATGTCATTTCATCTCAATGTCGGGTAAAAGTACCACAAAATTGGAAGTAATGTCTCCAAAATGACCTAAACTGTGTTGATGGGGACGTTAAACATCACATAAAAAAAACAAAAAAACTGAGGACCCGACTTCATATGACCTTAATTGTTGGTGGGATGTAAAACTCAGACACATACACTCAAAGCTGCTCGAAAGTTTAACATTTTGCTTTTTTTTTACATGTCTTTCGACACCATATATAGTTGAATAATTTCATTACAATCATATGATATCTTTGTTTTCATGAAAAAATGAATTTTATGGAGTACACCACAACCTCTTTATCACAGTATTGTTGGGGACCAAAGCAGAAACCATGTTAGTTAAACAACTGTGTTATATTCAAATATAGAAAAATGACCATTTATGGTCATTTTTCTATATAATCTACACATTTTTAGGATCCATCTTGAAACCGTGTTATAGTGAACCGTGTTATAAAGATGTTGTGGTGTAACAGTCATGTTAGGAAGCAGATACAAAATTCACAATAAAGTGAGCCTAGTTCTGAGCAAACATGTGCTGGGTAACACACGTGACCAGGTAAGACACAAACCAATCTGCTCAGTGACACTGACTAGCAAGGATCTATACCTTAGAGCATGAAGTACACCGCAACCTCTTTATAACACTATTAATAGGGTCAAAAACAGAAAACGTGTTAGTTGAACAACCATGTTACATCCAAACAAAAATGTATAGATTATATAGAAAAATGACCATTTTTGGTCATTTTTCTATATAATCTATACAGTTTTGGGGAAATGACCATTTTTCTATATAATGTATACATTTTTTGGGATCCATCTTGAAACCGTGTTATATCCAATACCGTGTAATAATGAACCGTGTTATAACAAGGTTGTGGTGTATTGTTCTATTCATGCTGAGAACACTAACATGCTGGTCTGATTACACTGATGTGCTGGCTGATCTACAACTTTGTTGTTCACATATAGCAATAGCTAATTTCCTGGTGGCATCATAAGTGAGTTATATTGAACCCTGTTTTGCACATTTAAATATGATCAGGTCAGGTGGCTTGGTTGGAGATTCCTATACAACCAGTGTAAATCAATATGAGACGGCTTTTAAACCCTTTTTGTACCGGAAACCCCAAAATGGGTACCCTGGCAAACAGTGCAGGCCCAGATCAGATGCCGCAGAATGTGGCGTCTGATCAGGGCCTACACTGTTTGCAAAATATTGAGCCAGTTTCCAAATAGATTTTGAAGAAAACACAATCTGACACCCCTAAATTTTTAAATGGACTCTTGCTATATATGAAGAGGAAGATTCCATTTGGTACTAAAAGGGTTAATGAGCTGGCCAATCAGGATCTAAATCATTTGAATTAAAACTGAAAAGCCTTGTTTTGCATACTGGTTCTTTCAGATGGAAAAGTCTAATTCAGAAATTCAGAGGTGAAAGTCCCAGGCAACATTGTTTAGGTCACATTGATCTGGTCATTTAAGATTTTGCCCATTGGGACTTGGAGAAATAGATTGGGCTGCAAGATGCTTCCATGCAGACCTAAACCGGCCGCATATGGGTACTAGTAATCCGCTTAGGAGGTCTAAACCTGCCCAGGAAAATTTCTGAGGGTCGGCCCGTCCATGCTTATAAACTCTATTGGTTTCATTGGGCAGCAGGGATTGAGATGTCATTTTATCTCAATGTCGGGTAAAAGTCCCACAAAATTGGAAGCAACATCTCCAAAATGACCTAATTGTGTTGACAAATTATACCAACTGCATTAAACCTTAAACAAACAAACAGTTAACATTTTTCTTTTGCAGGAGGAAGACAGGAGGAAAAAACATGAAGAAAAGAAAGAAAGGAGAAGAGATGAGGACAGGGACAGGGATAGAAGAAGGGATAAAGATGACAGACATCGTGACAGAAATGGGGAAAGAGACAGAGAGAAAAGGCACAGAGAAGATAGGGATGAGAGAGACAGATCCCACAAAGATAGAGAGAAGGATGAAGACAGGGAAAGAAAAGAAAAGAGAAGGGAAAGAGATAGAGAAGAGAGAGAAAAGGAAGAAAGCAAGAAGAAAAGAAATGGGTATGCATAGCTGCAGTTAAGCAAAGTCTGATGCAGTCTTCGTTATGCGCTCTAAGGATAGCTATGGGCTCAATGGTCCTTCATTCAGTAAGAGTATAGAAGTGGAGGCAATGATCAGGAATTGATACAATTAACCCACAGCTCCCATGAGAGACACCAAAGAGAAAGAAACACAAACATGAAACAACAGACCCTAATGGAAACATCAATAGCGGAAAGCCAAATGGACAGTTTCTTTCCCACAAAACCGTGGAGACAGGGAAAGGAAAGAAAGGAGAAGAGAAAGAGATAGAGAAGTGAGAGAGAAGGAAGAAAGCAAGAAGAAAAGAAATGGGTATGCATAGCTGTAGAATAGGAGTGAGTGAGTGTTTGAGTTTTACATCCCACCAACAGCTAAGGTCATATGGAGACGGGACCTCGGTCTAAAGACTCATCCGAAAGTCTGGAGAAGCCCAGGATGAATCCTGCGATCCCCGGTTTACAAGGCGAGTAGCGTAACCACTACACCACGGAGGCTTCTACAGAATAGGAGTAATAAGGATAATCAGAGGATATTTTTTTTTTATTTCTTGTTAGAAACATATGTCGTTAGAAAAATTCCTATCAACCAGAAAAACAAAAATTTTAAGATGATTAGCATACCTGCCAACATTGAGAAAATCCAAAGAGTGAGACTGCGCGCGGCGGACCTATTTTCACCTTCTTTTTTAGTATTTGGTTCGCGGGGAATTTTCAGGAAAAATTTGAAAGAGTGAGATATTTTTTCCCTAACCATATGGGGGTGGGGATGGGTGCTACCTTTTTCAAAGACCCACCACCCATAAAAAAAAATAAATTGAACCCCACCACCAATAAATTTCAATTTTTAACCAGACCAAGCACCCATTAAAAAAGGAAGTGCTAGCTCACCCACCTAGCATAAAATGTGCATTTTTAGCAGGGATGAAATGTATGAAACTGTACTGTCCGAATATATGTGACTTAGGTCACTTTACAAGTCAGATACAATGATTCATTTTACCACAGAACTTCATCAAATCTTATTGAAAACTGAACATATTTATGCTAAAATAAATAACTGATCAACACTATGAGCGTTTTTGCTAATGTTTACGTTTTCATAGATTCATAAACAAAATGCAAGATGGGCCATAGGTCGCCACACAACATTTTGGGTGCCTTGTAAAGTGTCAAAAAAAAGAGAAAAAGATCGTTTTTATGGAAGATTATTAGTATGTAATGAAGAAATTAAATGGCTAAATATGATTTCTGTAATATTTTTGTAACACAGGGATGCCTCAATATCTGATTATTCTGAGGTTGGTTGGTTGATTTGAGGTTTTACGTCCCCGTCAACACTGTAATGGTCATTTTGGAGACGTTGCTTCCAATTTTGATGGACTTTTACCCGAAATTGAGATGAAATGACATCTCAAGCCCTGTCGCCCAATGAAACCAATAGGGTTTATTAGCATGGACGGTCCGCCTCGCACCGCGGTTCCTGGACAGGCTTAGATCCTCTAAGCGGTTTACCAGTACTAGTGTGCGGGCTGGATTCAGCTCTGCGTGGAAGCATCATGCAGCCCATATATTTCTTCAAGCCCCTATGGGCGGGTGCCGATTATTCTGAGGACTAAACTTAAAAATTTACCGATAGATAGATTATAGAGAAGATTGATAGTTTTGTTTATTTACCTGTTCAATAATAGATTAGCTAATAATAGTCCAAATATACCTGTGACCTGAGGTGATTTTCCAATAGTTCTGTATCCCAGCTCTAATTGCATATATTAGCGATTCAGAAAAGCCAATAATAACCAGTTTGCAATGTAAATATCCGGTATGGCTAAATTAGCGAATTTCTAAGCGTGAGATGCATTGAAATTCGTGAGATTTGGGCCATTTTCAAAATACGATCGTGGGGGAGTGAGACACACAATAAATCGTGAGAGTCACGCTCAAATCGGGAGTGTTGGCAGGTATGTGATTAGTTGTGATATTTTTCTTATTTCTGCTCAAAATACATACTGTGGGTACACGTTAGAATAACCTCATAGAGGCGATTGTAACGAGTACCCACAATCTATTTTTTTTTTTTTTGAGCAGAAAAAAGAAAAATAAGGTTTACCCCTGTAAACCCCAGTTTTACTATATAAAAATGGGGTTCAGGGGAGTCAGAATAATATAGGCAGGTTTTCGTGATGTTGGCCAGGACTGGTGTGTCTAGCAAAAGCTCAGATCTGACTCTGAATGTGTGCAGTGTGATTTGAAGATTTGTGCTCAATATATGGATGCCTGTTGACCCAAAACACTTTTTTTTGCAGACAGGAAAGGATGTGTTTTGACTGAGTAGGTACCCAGGCTGATTTTCTTTGCCGGCTGAATATACCCAAGATACATTTTTAGCTCGGCTGTTTTCGAAGGACATTTTGTAATATCTCTGTCATAACTGAACATTTTTACTTGAAACTCAGACTAGTTGTTTATTATGAAAAGGGAAACTCAAACCAATAGGTGAGGTAACCCTCAAAATATTTTTGGCACAGTTATGCCCCTTTTTCAACTTAGAATTTTTGCAGCCGAGCATTGGCACCCGCATGCGGTGCTCTTGTTGAATGTTATGGCTAAATGTTGTTATATAATATTCAAATCGTTAAGAATTCAAAGCATGCAGAATCATAGGACTTGCAATGTTAAAGGAGCAAGTGGAAAGAGGAGATGAGCATACCTGTGATACATCTCTCATCAGGAGGGAGACTCCCTCATTTTTATGCTCATTTTTGCCTAATTTATTCTAAATTTTAGTAAAATTTTGGAGTCTCCTTCATTTAAACTGAGAATTTACATCTCCCTCATCTCAATGGCAAAACTCCCTCTTACAGTTCAAAAAAATTATCAGAGGTATTGATGAGGATGTTGTCAGTATTCAGCCCTCAAGCAGACAGGAGCCTACTTGAAGACCACCTTTTAAAAATGTGTTAAAAATGTAGGAATTTTACTGTTTTTGGCATTGTCTATTTGAAATGACAAATGATTACCATAGCTTCCTTCTGCAAGTCAGTTGAAAGGATTCATTTCTGCTGATGTTTGTTTGATTTGAGGTCTAACGTCCCCGTCAACACTGAATAGGTCATTTTGGAGACGTTGCTTCCAATTTTGTGGGACTTTTACCAGACATTGAGATGAAATTACATCTGAAGCCCTGTCAATCAATGAAACCAATAGGGTTTATAAGCATGGGCGGTCCAACATGCACAGCTTTGCCTGGGCAGGCTTAGATCCTCTAAGCTGTTTACCAGTACTCCTGTGCGGTCGGTTTCAGCTCTGAGTGGAAGCATCATGCAGCCCATCTTTTCCTTCAAGCCCCGATGGGCATGGGCCATCATTTCTGCTGAGTTATAAAAAACTGAATTTATTATTGGTTGAATTGAATACTGAAATTGTTTCTATTTTCTATTTCAGCAGAAAAGAGGAAGAAGAGGTAGGCCATTCATTTATTTACTCTTTTTTTTTGGAACTGTAAAATAGTTCTACTCAGTCAGTCAGTCTTAATCCTAGTCGTGCTGAGTCCGGATATGCCTTATCTTTCAAACAATGATGATCCAGATCAGTTGGCTTCTGATTCAGAAGCCATCTGATCAGGTTCTTCATTGTTTGTCATTCAGCTCATGAATTTGTTGCAATAATTTGCATCAAGTAATCTGATTGGTTGATAATCAGTAGTGGGTGTGGCATATATAAATATTCAGCAGGTCAAGGGTTAAATATCAAAATATGATTCCTTTTAATGAGATTCTGTTTTCGTAAGGGAATTTGATATACCTGACATGTTTTACAAGGGAAGCAGCTTTCTGCATTCCTATAAATGGAGACCCTTCAAAAACAGGAGGCTACTCTAGTACTCTTAAAGGAAAGAATTTGCTCCTCAGGAGCAAATTCTTTCCTTTAAGAGTAGACCCCTGTTCTTAAGACAGACTTATGATTTTGGAAGAGATGACTCCCTTTGAAGGTGTATTCATTCCCTTTAATAGTCCCTGTCACATTTTTTATGCCCTGCCACAAATAATTGCGGGTATTATGTTATACTCGCTAAAAGTTTGAGTGTACACCAGTCCGCCTCTCTGCACTTCATTATATTGTATCCACCCCATATAACTCTGATACCTTGTGAGATATTTTCACGAAACTTCAGAAACCTGTAAAGCACCATAAGACAACATGCAGAAGACATGGACCATAATGCTGGTTTTCCTGATTTTGGATTTATTGCCCTTTGAACAAAACCATTTCTCAGCAGAAAACTGTAAAGCATTGTGAGACAACATTGAGAAGACGTGGACCATATCTCTGGTTTTCCTGCTTTTGGATTTATTGCCCTTTGAACATTGAACATAACCATTTCTGCAATGTACTTGTGTCCGCTCCATCTCCTGGAGTTAGGGTCATTTAAACATTAAATATTGTGATTTCTGTAATATATTTTTGTCCACTTTGTAACTTGAAAACTGTTTTTTGAGATATTTTCTTGACACTCTATGCGAATGTATATCTATATGATGTGCTGAACACAAGAACCATAACTCTGAATTACCTGCTTTTTGAATTACTGCGCTTTGAACATTGTAAACAGCGATCCTAGTCAAATACTTGTGCCCTTTCTATAACTGGAAAACAGTTGCAGAGATTTTTTGAAGCCCTGCAAAAATGTAAAGCAACATAAGATGACATGTATAACACAAGAACCATAAGTCTGGTTTTAAATGACTTAACTATTTTCAGTTATGTTTTTTTTTTTAACATGGAAAATAATGGTTTCTTTGATATACTTGTATCTACTCTTTCAATAGAAAACTGTTTTGAGATATTTTCAGTAAACTTCACACAAATGTGAAGCACCCTGAATGGATCTGCAGAAAATGGGACCTGTTATTTTGATTTACTTACTTTTGAAGTTATGGCCCTTTGAACATTGAAAATAGTCATCTCTGTAACTTTTTTAAGGGAAAGACTAATGCACCCTCCTTTTGGATTCATTTTTGACTCGGTTATTGCACTAACGTTGATGTAACACTTTCTGGCTTTCATCCTTGCAAATGGAGCATGTTCAGGCATGGAAAATTTATCCCCAGTCCCGGGCCACCTGTAGGGAATTGAACCCAAGATCTCTTTTATCAGATCCAACTGTACTAACCACACTTCATGATACAAAAGAAAATTGTCTTCCTACTTTATTAGATAGATTTTTTTTTTCAAATATTTATATTCTATATTATGGAATTCCAAATGTTACATGACATCTGACGACCCCCACCTACCGGGGCTTGAAGAAATAGATGGGCTGCAAATTGACCACACATGAGTACTGGTAAACCGCTTAGAGGATCTAAGATGCCCAGGCAAAGCGGTGCGAGTCAGACTGTCCATGCTTATAAACCGTATGCTTTCATTGTGAGACAGGATTTGAGATGTCATTTCATCTCAGTGCCGGGTAAAAGTCCCACAAAATTGGAAGCAACGTCTCTATAATGACCTATACAGTGTTGAATGGGGATGTTAAACCTCAAATAAAACAAAGCATCATGCAGCCCATCTATTTCTTCAAGCCCCGATGGTTGAGATCCAAATCAATACAATTTGTGCAGAGGAATGGCAGTCTACTTTCCTTCGTGGGGCATTAACATATACACGTTAGGCACACAAGCTGGCTGTCTGTTAGTGGAAAAGTTTCCAGACCAATGACTGTATTGTTTGATTCTTGTTTGTAGAAAAAGCCTCGCAAAAAGAGACTAAGGAGGAAGTCAGTAAGTTCTAAGAGGAACTGTTGTGAAGTGCTTATCACTGAAAAAAATGTTAAGAAAATAGAATAAAATAGGATTTATTGTCTCACAGATAAATGTATAACTTTAACCCTTTTTCCCACTGCATAAATTAATTTAGCTAAACGCTTTTACATTTCAACCAATCTTGCTTGATGTAATTTGAAGCAACCTTAAGTGATGTAATTTATTCATTCAAATTCGCAAACTGAATGATAAACAAGTGTAGATCCTGATCAGATGGCTTCTTCAGAAGCCATCTGATCTGGATCTACACTTTTTGCAAAAGTAATTGTTGTTTTTTAGGGGGAAAAGGGTTAGAACACATGTCCATAACAATCTTCATTTCTCGTTTTTGAATAGTCAAAATAGGTTTAATACTATTAAAGTTACTGTTTGATGTTTTGGTAATATAAATTTGCATGCACATGTGCATGTGTATTAGTGTGTGATACAAAACTTGCATGTGTTGTTGTGTAATCCATACTTTGCTTGTTGTTTGTTTTGTGCAAATCTCATCCTACAGGGCTATTTGGGAGATTTTTTTTTTTTTACTTTGGTTTTACGGCCCTTTCAAGATTATTTCACTCATATCGAGCAGATCGTTAATCAGAGTGGGTGAAAACCGGAGTACCCAGAGAAAAAACACCTGACCTTCCGTTGCAGAACTTGGCATCTCACATGTGACCCGAGCCAGGCTCGAACTCTATTTGGGAGATAAATGAGTAAAGACACTTCAGAACATAACGATAATACATGTGTGACATAGTGCATTTTTTCACATTTCAAAAATGGCTACTTTTCCGGATGAAAATCCCTGATATTTTTTTCTTATTTATACTGCAAACATTGAGGCGGTTCTAATGAGTACCCACAACCTATGTCTTGGAACAGAAATAAGAAAAATACTGTATACCCCCATAAACCCCAGTTATCTCTATATAAAGTGGAGTTTAGAGGGGCGTTCATTTCACGGACTTGTTCACGTGATGAACTGATCAAATCAGAACCAAAAGCCTATTCCAAACATCAAAGGGAAAAACAGACTAACACATCTTGACAAACAGCAAAATCACAGGCGAAAAACCAAGTTAGCAGCTCTTTCCCAAAAAGGTGGCAACTGAGTTACTTTACTGAACAAATGATTTGGACTCACAGAAGACATTAGTGTTAACCCATTTTGTACTGGAAACGCGAAAAAGGGTACCCAGGCAAACAGTGCAGGCCCAGATCAGACGCCGCAGAATGTGGCGTCTGATCAGGGTCTCCACTGTTTGCTAATGTTCAGTAATTTTCCAAATAAATTTTGATGAAAACATAAACTGACACCACTAAACCCCAAAAAGGGTACCCTGGCAAACAGTGCAGGCCCAGATCAGACGCAGAATGCAGCATCTGATGTCTGCAGCGTCTGATCAGGGTCTCCACTGTGTGCTAAAAGTTCAGTCATTTTCCAATAAATTTTGATAAAAACACAAACTGACACCACTATATTTTCAAATGGACTCCTGCTATATATAAGGAGGAAGATTCCCTTGGTACAAAAAGGGTTAAAATGAAAACATATCAATCTTGAACACCACTGAACATAAAACAAATGAAACCGCAATGACAGTACCCCCTCGGGATGGCCAGGAATATTATACTGGGAGGTTTAAGAGGAATGGGAACACCTGGCGGATTTTTCCGCCATTTTTCAAAGGGGGACAACTTTCGGGACTTTCTGTTCACATTCTGTAAAATCTGTCTCACTGAAAAAGGGGTCTACTCTTTAAGGAAAGAATTTGCTCCTTAGGAGCAAATTCTTTCCTTTAAGAGTTGACCCTATTGACATGGGAGACAAAAACACTTTTGCAGGAGTCACCTCCCCTGAAGGTGTAACCATTCCATGTTAACCATTTTTGCAAGCCCCAACCTTCACCCTCATCTTCCACCATAGTTTACACAATTTAGATGGCTGTTTGGCTTGCATGAAGGTCTCTTAGGTCATCACTTTTTCTGTCATCACAGGCAATAAAATGGTCTCTTAGGTCATCACTGTGTCATCATAGGCAATAAATAAAACCAACAAGCCAGTTACAACAATTTTCACCTTGATAGCTTTACGAGGACTGTTCAAATATGAATGCAAGTAGAACCTTTTCTCATGCACTAATGCGAAAATCACCTGGAAATAAATATCACAGCGCAGAAAAACATTTTACCTATACATTGATACCAAACTTGTTAAAATCTGTTCACTTTAGCCATGTATATTGTTCCATAAACACTGTCTACTCTTGTATACCAATACAAAACATGGTTGGAAGAAGGTCAGAGTACGCCCTTGAAATACGGTCCTATATTAAGAATCGTTGTATTCTTGGTATACAGTGCAAAGACATTTTTGATGAAATATGTTCGGTTTATGGGCATAATGAAATGTCTTTTCCGACAGTTTTTCGTTGGTGTAAGAAATTCAGCTGTGGGCTAGGCTGAACAGAAGATGCACCACGTGATCGTTGGCCGAAAAGAGCAACATCTGCCAAGATGGTTGCTAGAGTGAAAGAAATAGTTGCTACTGATGCATGATACACCACTAGGCAAATAGCTAATATGGTTGGCATCTCATTAGGAGCAGCTCATACAATTCTGAAACGGGATTTGAAAATGAGAAAGATCTGTGCTAGATGGATTCCCCATCTATTGACAGATGAGCAGAAAAAAGACACGTGTTCAGTGCGCCAAGAAGTTGCTTAAAAAGTTTCCAAATTACAGTGCACTGTCTTTCGCTAATGTCGTCACAGGTGACGAGACATGGGTTCACTTTTTTGAGCCAAAAACGAAAGATTCAGAACAAAATACCGGCAACAAAGTATTGCAAAAGACCATGAATTGCAAAGCGGACCATGAGCGTCAAGAAGGTAATGTATGCCATATTCTTTTCAAATCAGGGCCCTGCTATTCAGGTTGCTGTGCCTAAAGGCAAATCTGTAAATGCGAAGTTTTACAAGAATAAAGTTTTTAGAAAATTGAAGAAATATTTCAAAGAACGAAGACCCGCAACTAGTTGGGTCAATGTCAGATTGCTACAATGTGCAAGGCTATCTGAAGCAGGAAAAGGTTGTTGAACTCCCTCACCCCCGTATTTCCCTTGACCTTGCCCCGTTTGACTTTTTTTGTTCCCGCGGCTGAAAAATACCTTTCTGGTCGAAAATTTGTACAGCGCAAACACCTCGGTTCTGCAATATTCCAGTGCCTTCATAGTATACCTGGAAAAGACTCCCAAAATGCATTCAATGATTGGATCAGAAGACTGAAAGTTTGTATATCTGTTAAAGGGGAATACTTTGAGGGGACAAAATAAATGTTTCATCAAAATCTATCAAGGAATCAGTTTTATGTGCTAAGTTGCATTCATATTTGAACAGTCCTCGTAAAAGCAATTGTTGCAAACATGAGACTGCTCCTGCTGGAGCATTTTGATCAGGTCCACACTGCTTGCCTGTATTCAAAATACATTTGAATTGATTACAAGAAGAGGCTGCAATTGACATTAACAGACAACATTTGAGGATGCAGTCTTTCTTTGCATCCCAAAGGTGGTCTTAATATAAGAATTTTATTGTATTTTTAAATGCCATATAGCCCTTCTGTAGATTTGAAAAAAAAAAAAATCAATACATGTAGTATAAGATATATACATGAAAGACTGTCATTTACAATTTCTGATGTAGACATCTTTAGTTTTTGTTGATGTGAAATTTGTGTCATTTTGCTTTTTCATATGCCATAAAGTATGACTTATAGTGTCCTCTGGTCAGAGACAACCTTTGGGACTGTTCAAAAGTGGTCTTAAAGACCACTTTTGAACAGTTCCAAAGGTGGTCTTAATATAGGAATTTTACTGTATTTAGAAGATTTACTGTATTTAGAAGATGAAAAATAATAGCACACTTTCAGGTAATTCAGACTTCACACACACAGAGAGGGGCTTATGGAGAAAACTGGATGTTACAGATCACATTTCTACATGAACTGTTTTCTGGCCCCTGCCCATCGGGGCTCGAAGAATTATATGGGCTGCATGCTGCTTCCACGCAGAGCTGAAACTGGCAGCACGCGAGTACTGGTAAACCACATAGAGGATCTAAGCCTACCCATGCGAAGTCAGACTGTCCATGCTTATAAATCCTATTGGTTTCATTGCGCCACAGGGCTTGAGATGTCATTTCATCTCAATGTCGGGTAAAAGTCCCACAAAATTGGTAGCAACGTCTCCAAAATGACCTTTACAGTGTTGACGAGGATGTAAAACTTCAGATAAAACAAAATCACATTTCTACATGAACTATTTTCAATCTAGCAGCATCTGAGGGTAATAATGTTATTTTCTTATTACAGTCAAAGAAAGAGGAAGAAGAAGGAGTGGGGGGAGGAGGTGAAAATGAGTATGAATATGAGGAAGATTTTGAGGTGAATATTGTCTGGCACACAATAAAACATCATGTTATAAAGTCGTGGAAAGAACAACCCTCTTAACCCAACTTTATATAGAGCAAACTGGGGTTTACAGGGGTAAACATTATTTTTGTCACGCCTGCTATTAGCATGGCGTGATATAGGCGCCCGGTTTTCCGTTCGTTCGTCCGTCCGTTTGTCAAGGCGTCAACATTTGCGACCACCCCAGCGTTCACCCTGAGGTTCAAGTTTATTTCTCAAGAACTATAAGAGCTTCATTTATGATACTTGGTACAAACTTGTATCACGGGATGACAACTTACATGCAAGCAACCATATTTAACCTTGACCTACATTTCATGGGTCACTGACTTCGTAAAATATTGCGACCACCCTAGCGTTCACCCTAAGGTTCAAGTTTATTTCTCAAGAACTATAAGAGCTTCATTAATGGTACTTGGTGCAAACTTGTATCTGGGGATGACAACTTACATGCAACCATCCATATTTGACCTTGACCTACATTTCATGGTTCACTGACTTTGTAAAATATTGCGACCACCCTAGCGTTCACCCTGAGGTTCAAGTTTATTTCTCAAGAACTATAAGAGCTTCATTAATGAAACTTGGTACAAACTTGTATCTGGGGATGACAACTTACATGCAAGCAACCATATTTGACCTTGACCTACATTTCATGGTTCACTGACTTTGTAAAATATTGCGACCACCCTAGCGTTCACCCTGAGGTTCAAGTTTATTTCTCAAGAACTATAAGAGCTTCATTATTGCAACCACCCTAGCGTTCATCCTTATGGTTAAGTTCATTTCTCAAGAATTATTAGAGATTCATTAATGATACTTAGTACAAGCTTTCATTTAAGAATGGCAACTTTTATGCAAGCATCTATGTTTGACCTTGTCCTAGATATCATGGTTCGATGACTTTGCACCCCCACATGCGCGACATAGCCTTCGGCGGAATTCTTGTTCTTATTTTTGTTCCAAGACATAGTTTGTGGGTACTCGTTAGAACCGCCTCATTGAGGCGGTTCTAACGAGCACCCACAACCTATGTTCTGAGTAAAAATTTGATAAATATTGCAAATTTTCATAGGAAAAGTAGCCTTTTGGAGAAATGAAATAATGCACTATGTCACCCGGGTGTGTTATCGTAATGCCTACAAACAGCAAAGAAGCCTCTGTGGTGTTGTGGTTATGCTACTCTCCTCATGAACCAGGGGTCATTGGTTCAATCCAGGGCTTCTCCAGACTTTCGGATGAGTCTTTAAACTGAAGTCCCGTCTTTGTATGACCTCAGCTGTTAGTGTGATGTAAGCCATGTAATCTCGCATTGGATAGCCTGCAGGCTGTTATAGACGGTTTATGCAATCAGCTGAAACTCTGATCAGACTGCACAGATGCACAGGCTTATCTGAGTTTTGATGGATGAAAAAGTCTAAGTGTAGCTTTTGTTTTGAGTCTTGCATAGCTCCAGATAAGGTGTTTATGTCACACCTGCTTGTATAGGCGTCTGCTTTTCTGTCTGTTCGTCCATCTGTTCATCTGTCCATCTGTAAACATTTATGTCTAGGTTTGACATTTACATCAAAGTTTGTATAAAAATCAACTACAAAGCTGATAAACCATCAAACCTTGCATAAAACATCTCCCTGACTTGGTAGGCACCTTGACCCGGTGACCTTGACCTATATTTTATGCTCCAGTGACTTAGACATAATTTACGTCAATGTTCCAGATCTCCTCAAATAAAAAGCCTGCAACCATCCCTTCTCCTAGATATACTGACTCTGCAGGTACCTTGACCTGATGACCTTAGCCTATATTTTATGCTTCAGTGGCTTTTGGCACAATTTACGTCCAAAAAGTATTGATTTTTATGCCCCCGGAATCTAAGAGATTCGGGGGCATATAGTTTTTGGTCTGTCCGTCTGTTTGTCTGTTTGTCCGTTTGTCCGTCTGCAAAAACTTTAACATTGGGCATAACTTTTGAATGGTAATAGATAGAGCTTTCATATTTCACATGTGTATACCTTATCACAAGACCTTTCCAGTGGTACCATAATTTTTGATCTCGTGACCTTGAACTTGACCTTTGACCTATTTTTTTCAAAAATTTTTAAAACATTAACATTGGCGCTGTCCGGGGGCATCAGTGTTTCACAAACACATCTTGTTTTCTCTTATTTCTGCATGAAAACGTATGTTGTGAGTACTCATTAGAAGTGCCTCGGCAAAGCACTTCTTATGGGTACCCACAACATAGGATTTTGTGCAGAAATAAGAAAATAATAAGTTGATACCCCTCTTATTTGGGGCTATGGTCTTGTCAAATGTAATTGCCTTTTGACATTATGTTTTGCTGCAAGTATTCACAATGGCATTGGAAGAGCCCAGCCTCCTGAAACTTGAATCACATCTGTATATATCATCACAAGAGCTAGACTTTCGGATGAGTCTTTAAACCAAGGTCCCATCTCTGTATGACCTTAGCTGTTGGTGGGACGTAAAACTCAAACACTCATTCACTCATCACAAGAGCTACATTCTGACCAAGTACCATAACTCTGTCATGCAATTTGACTGATTTATCTCCCTTTATGTCATACAAAAAACAGATTGGCATGCATGGCACTTGGCTGCGGGGCTCTTGTTCAATTGCATCACCTGTATAAACTTAATTTATGGTTAGTGGCTTTAATGATGAAATATAATTGGTGAGCTTCTGAAAATTTTATAGGGGCAAGCTTCAGCAAGTACAGTTCTGGCTTGCTACAGTGAAAATTGAGTCGTTACTTTTCACATGTGAAAGGATATCTGACTCTTTCATTTGTGAAAATGTCACTTTTATTTATTTTGGATATGCATTGCTTTCTCTGCTGAATATGAGAAATACATTAAAATTCCTATACTAAGACCACCTTTGGGACTGTTCAAAAGTGGTCTTTAAGACCACTTTTGAACAGTCCCAAAGGTAGTCTCTGACCAGATGATCGCGACACTGTATGCAGAAAAAGCAAAAGAAAGAATATTTGCAACTTTCTAAATAATCTTTTTAAAGCAGAATTAGTCTCAGTTTTTGGTGGTCTTAATAGCGGAATTTTACTCTCTATATATTTCTTTTTGGTAATTCTAGGACTATGAAGAAGACTTTGAAGAGGATGAAGATGAAGAGGAAGTGCAGGTAACATTCTATTTTATGTTTGTCACGATTTCCATGGAAACTGATGAACTTCAGGTGACTAGATATGAGTGGGATTCTGAAAGATCCTGAAAGATGGTGTTACAATGTATTTTGTTCATAATACAAATACTCAATACAGAGTTTACTCAAATAAAGTGTACACATATACCTGATTAAGTAAGGAAGTTCCATCAAGATCTTGATAACCCCAATAAAATAAGCATTTAAGACAACCAACATCTAGAAGATATGAGATAAGTATTCGAACTATTTTAGGTTTTCAAGTCTTTTGTGCAAAGTATATACTGAAAAAAAAAATCAAATACACTGAAACTTCCATTACGAATACACTGTAAATTTTAGTGCCGAAAAAATTAAAATTTTAACTTGAAAAATTCTGATATTTTTCTTATTTCTGCTCAAAATATAGATTGTGGGCACATGTTAGTACTGCCTCATTGAGATGGTTCAAACAAGTACCCACAATCTATATTTTAGAGTATAAATAAGAAAAATAAGATTTACCCCTGTAAACTCCAGTTTTACTATAAAAAGTGGGGTTAAAGGGTATCAGAATTATACAGGCATGTTTTGATAATGAATAACTTGGAACACAGATGGCTTGATTAGCATGTCTAGATCCAACTCGCCCTTCATTCTCTAGAGAAATCTTCCCATAGTTCCAGATATGCATATATTATTCCTTTCAGTACCAGAAGCCCCTAAAGGGGTACTCTGGCAAACAGTGCAGGCCCAGATCAGATGCCGCAGAACGCAAACGCGGCATCTGAACAGGGCCTACACTGTTTGCTAAAAGTTCAGTCATTTTCCAAATACATTTTGATGAAAACACAACCTGACATCCCTAAATTTTGAAATGAACTCCTGCTACATATAAGGGAGAAGATGCTGTGTGTACTCATTAGAATTGCCTCATTGACTTGATTCTGATGAGTATACACAATATTCCTGTATTTTTTATAGAAAATTTAAAAGATATCCTTATGTGATCGCTACTATGCCTAATGAGCTGGCTCTATGATTAACCCTCACTAGTTGGAACTACTTTTGTCTCAATTTTTACATGCAGTAGTTTTCCATTAACATATGATGGAATCATAACATGAAAGGTACAAAGTGGTCAACACAGACACTCTGTGGTAGCAGGGGGTTAAGAAATACCTTGCATGATACAATTTACTGCATCATACAGTGATGATTAAAAGGCTAATTTTTATTTTAGGTAAGGTAAAATATTTTTTCCTCTGGCAGCAGAAGGGGCACTTATTATTTTGTTCTTGGAAAAACATTGAGGGGGTGCTAAATAGGAAGAATATGGTAGGTTTTATCTTTCAAACAATGTAGATCCAGATTAGATGGCTTCTGATCAGGATCTTCATTGTTTGTCATTCAGTTTATGAATTTGTTGCAGTGATTTGCAGCAAGAAATCTGATTGGTTGATTATCAGCAGTGGGTGTGGCATATTTAAATATTCTGCCAGTCAAGGGTTAAAATTAAGTGTAGAAATAAATTCCCCCAGTATGTCCATGATCTGGAGAAAACAAAATGTGAAAAGACTTTACATACAATTTTTGTGTTCACTTGAATATTTAAGATTCTTAGGATGTTTGGAAGTATCCCGATGAGGGTAAAGGTTTGTTGGGTCTTAGCATTATGAATGTTCAAGAGTTTGTTTTAAAGTTTCTATTGTTGGTTATAAACATTTTTAACCATGTTTTCATGAAGTGGGCAGTTTCATTTTTGATTGGCATCTGCCCGTCAACTTGATGTGCTAATCATGATTATTGGTGTTTTTTTTTTCTTATTTATATTAGTATTACAGGTATATTGGTTTAAAACCTTGTATAATGTCCATACTATAATGTATGAAAACTGCTTGGAGAGATTAAGAGGAATGGATGCATTCTTCAGGGAAGGAAACTCTGTCGAAATATTTTTACCTCCTCAATATGGGTCTATTCTTAAAGAAAAGAATTTGCCCCTGAGGGTGCAAAGAGGTGACCCCATTTTAAGAGGAGCTTATTCAGTAGGAAAGTGAACAGGATGAACCTAAAGTTGAAGCGGACCAATAAGAACCTTACAAGGATGTGAGGGGTGGATAGAAAAACTGTCTGGTATCTTGAAGCTTGCCAAGTAAGCCTTGTGATACTGGACTTCCAAGGAGCAGATTTTTATGCCCCCGCCATTCGAAGAATGGTGGAAAGGGCATATAGCGTTGCCCCTGTCCGTCCGTCCGTGCGTCCGTCTGTGCGTCCGTCCGTCCGTGCGTCCGAAACTTAAACGCAGTCAATAAATTCCTTATTTCTTGATGGATTTTAAAATTACTCAGCAGAAATGTTAACCATCATGAGACGACGTGTCACATGCAAAACCCAGGTCTGTACCTCCAAGGTCAAGGTCATACTTAGAGGTCAAAGGTCAAAAAAAGGGTCCGAAACTTAAACGCAGTCAATAACTTTCTTATTTCTGGATGGATTTTGAAATTACTTTGGAGAAATGTTAACCATCACGAGTTGATGTGTCACGTGCAAAACCCAGGTCCGTACCTCCAAGGTCAAGGTCATACTTGGAGGTCAAAGGTCAAAAAAAGGGTCCGAAACTTAAACACAGTCAATAACTTTCTTATTTCTGGATGGATTTTGAAATTACTTTGTAGAAATATTAACCATCATGAGTCGATGTGTCACATGCAAAATCCAGGTCCGTACCTCCAAGGTCAAGGTCATACTTGAAGGTCAAAGGTCAAAAAAGGGTCCGAAACTTAAACGCAGCCAATAACTTACTTATTTTTGGATGGATTTTGAAATTATTTTGAAGAAATGTTAACCATCATGAGACAATGTGTAACGTGCAAACCCAGATCCATACCTCCAAGGTCATACTTGGAGGTCAAATGGCATAAAAAGGGTCCAAAACTTAAACACTGTCAATAACTTTCTATGGATGAATACGAACATAGACATATTTTCGGGCGGGGGCATCCGTGTCCTATGGACGCATTTCTAGTTCTATCTATCCCTCACACCTGTATAAGACTTTTTTCTTGCAACCTAATTTCTGAGAATAAATTTTGACTTATGCAGTCACCCTGATTTTTGAAGTCCACCGTATTATGATGACATTACTGTCATATTTAGGAACATTGATACGTTCATTGATGTCATCCTTTATGATGGCATCCTTATAGAACCAGTGCCTTTCAAAACCATGATAATTCTTTCTTATATTCCTTCTGGGTAGGATAACCTAGGTAGGATAAGAATTTCTGCCCAAGGGTAAAATCTGGGATTTTCTTATCTAGTATGCGAGAGGTTTTTCCATACCTCTTAATTTCTGTTTATTAGGGAGCCCTGCACAAAACACACAGATCAGGAACAGCTCTGGAGTATTCAGTAAATATAAAACACCCACCATGCTGTGCTGTGTCCGTCTTTGTACAGTCAACCCTCTTTAACCCTTGTCCTGCTGAATATTTAAATATGTCACACCCACTTCTTATTATCAGCCAATCAGATTACATGATGCAAATTATTGCAACAAATTCATAAGCTTAATGACAAACAATGTAGATACTGATCAGATGGCTTCTTCAGAAGCCATCTCTTCTGATCTGGATATACATCGTTTGAACAATAAGGCATATCTGGACTCAGCAGGACAAGGGTTAAATTGACTTTAGATTTTATGACAAGCTCGTTATAACGACTGTTTTGCTCAAAATGAGGCAGACTATCTCATATATAACAATTGAATCTCACTTCTAATAAGTTTGGAGTGGTCCATTTCTAATTATAGTGATATCAGGCTTGTTTTTGTTTGTGGCAAAATTTACAAAAAAGAATGTTCTATAAGCAAACAGTGTAGAACCGGATCAGATGCCACGTTCTGTGGTGTCTGATCTGGGTCTACACTGTTTGCCAATGTCCCAAAAAAGGGCTGGTAGGCATATATGGGTCAATGGTGAAATGTAAAATATTGCATTTAATACTCCAAGAAACAAATGTTGTGGCTATTTGTTAGAATTGCCTCATTGAGGCAATTTTTAACAGACTTCAAATTTTAACAAATATTTTGTGGCATAATTTTTTGAAATTGCACCCTTTATTGCCAATTTTACAACTCCTTATTGGGAGTCTTTTTAATAGCAAGTTCTTAATAACTACAAAATTTTTGGATAAAAAACAAACAAAAAATACTGTTGTTATAACGAGAGTCCTCTGTACCTGTTTGTTTCTGGGTCCACTTGTTCAAAACTAACAAGTTCAAGATATTTTAACCCTTTTTGTACCAAATGGAATCTTCCTCCTTATATATACACCACAACCTCTTTATAACACTATTAATGGGGTCCAAAGCAGACACCGTGTTAGTTAAACAACTGTGTTATATCCAAACAAAAATGTACAGATTATATAGAAAAATGACCATTTATGGTCATTTTTCTATTTAATCTATACATTTTTGGGATCCATCTTGAAACCGTGTTATATTCAAAACCGTGTTATAAGGTACCATGCTATAATGAGGTTGTGGTGTAGCAGGAGTCCATTTCCAAATTTATTTTGAAAATAGCTGAAATTTTTGCAAATAGTGTAGGTCCTGATCAGACTCTGCATTTTGCAGCGTTTGATCTGGGCCTACCCTGTTTGCCAGGGTACCCTTTTAGGGGTTTCCTATACAAAATGGGTTAACATTTCAACTACTTAGTTTGTTGTCAAACACTGATTTTTGCCTAAAAGGTGAATTGCATTTGCATTGCAAAATGCAAAAACTGCTCTTTTATTATTTCAGCAAAAATACCACTGTATTCTATAGGGTACTTGCGAGATCAGTTAATATTTGACCACTAACAAGTGTATTAAGCTTTACACATACAGCTGGTCTGTTTTTTGTCACGCCTGCAAATAGAAAGACATAATATTCTTGCAGCTTTCCATCCATTTGTTTGTTTATTAGTTTTTTTGTTCGTCTTTCATAAATATCTGTGACAACACTAGCCTTCATCCAAATGTTCAAGTCCATTTCTCAGGAACTTAAAAGCTTTATTTATGATACTTTGTACAAACTTGCATCTAGGGTTAACTGACCTTGTGAAATATTGTTTGAATCAACCCTAGAATTCAAACAAAAATTTTCAAACAAACAAACAAATTCAAACAAACATTTTCAAGAAAAGCAGTCTTCTCTTTATCGTGTTCCTCCATCTCCACCTGCCAATATATGCTCCTTAGATCTAATTTAGAGAAGTATTTTGCACCTATCAAGGTATCTATAGTATCGTCTATATGCGGAAGTGTATAGGCATCCTTGATGGTACGATCATTTAACTTCCTAAAATCTATGCAGAATCTTAGGCTGCCATCTTTTTTTCTTACCAACACTACATTGGAAGAATAAGGACTTTGTGATGGCCTAATTTCACCAGCTTCCAACATTTCTTTAAGATGCTGTCGAACTTATTCGAACATAGCAGGAGGGATTTTATGGTACGGCTCTTTAAAGGGAGTATTATCACTCAACCTGATCTGATGTTTCACTAAATCTGTTTTTCCAAGATCAGTAAGACCCTTGGAAAAGATATGAGACCAGTTACCTAATACTTGTTTTACACGTAAAACTTGATCAGGTGACAAGTTATCGGTGTCTATTGACACACCTAACTGCTCTAGGTCTATATCACTTGACTCTTTATCTGACTTCTGTGAGTGGTCAGGAGTCCATGAATCTACTACCGATACACTATTCAGCGTACATAGTAGTGATTTGGGTGGTATCTCTATTGCATGAGCAGAGAGATTACACATCCTAACTGGAACATGTACCGTATTACCTTGAGACTTCAATGAAACTACTCTGGGACATATGTTTAAATTTCCTGACAATGAAGTATCCACATGTTCTGTTACAGGTGTATCAAAATCACCAGACTTCCTAGCAATGCCATGTATAGTTTTTACCTCGTTTGGACCAATTCGCAATGAATGGTTATTTGTAGTTTTGACTGGTATGCTCTCATTACACAAACAATCAAATGCTGTTTGCCATTCAACCGGTACCTCCTTTGCAGTACTTTCTGCCTTACATAGGCAAATTAAATTTGTCCCAATGATAATTGGAACTTTCAAATTATATTGTGTGTCTGAGACTACCAATAAAGGAACATTAAAAACACGATTTGATAAAATTGGTGCTGAAATTTCAGCTTCAATATAGCCTTTATATGGTAGCTCTACACCAGCTGCTCCCTGTACTGATAAACCTAATTCGGTTAAATCATTCAACTTCGGAAGAGGATTTAAAGACTGACTCAGACACAGAGGTTATCATAGATCCAGTATCTATCAAGCCTAATGTCTTCACACCATTTACAAAAAGTTCTCCCTCGTTTGAGGAACCTACGATTCTCTCAAACAAGGGGTTTCCATCACTACTTTTAACTGGGCTACATCTAATATCAGATCTATGTGCCTCCCCTGTTTGCCCAACAACAGGGGAAGAAATCAGTTTAAAGGCTGGCCACCTCGCGCATTTCCACCCCGGTGGGTACCTCGGCCGTTGGCACCACCGCGATTTCCACCGCGAAAGCCGCCACCCCTAAATGACTGACTATTGTCATCAGCATTATAATTCTGATATCCTCTGTCTCTGCCAGTACTACGATTGTAGCCTCGGTTAAAACCTCGGCTATAACCTCTACCTCGGCCTCTATTGAATTGAGGCCCATCAAACTGCTGATAATAATTGCTGTCTGAAGAAGAATACTGCTTCGCAGACAACACTTGTTGCTGCGAATCAAGCTTCTTCTCCATTACTTTCATTCGTTCCATCAACTCATTCATTTGCTTCAGCAACTGAGCAGAATCAGATTCATTTGAAGCCTGACCTGAATGCTGCTGAACAACCTTTGGTTTACCAACAGGTCGATTGCTACATGCATCCTCCTGTTCCACCTTCCTGATTTCTTTCAATAAAAGCTGAAAATCTTTAAATGATTCAAAAAGGTGCCGAGTTGAATTTTTCAGCTGCTGGCTATGAAGACCGGTCCAAAACTTGGTCCATAACATGGCATCTTTAGCGTGGACATCCATGTGTCCAAATTGTATGGCACGAGAAAGTGTTTGCTCTAATCTTGAGCCATATTGCACTATAGATTCTTTGTCTTTCTGAAAATCAGAATAAAAATTCTGCATCAGGGTTTCACAGGAGCTGACATTCCCAAAAAATACATCTATTTTCTGTAAAATGTCAGCTACTGTAGCTGTTTCACCTAAAGGGACTATAATGCTTCTAGCGGAGCCCTTCAAAGAATGTCTGATAGCCTGTAAAAGACCATGCTCAGGCAGATACTGTGTGTTTTGAAGGCACTTTACCTCAAAACTCCAAACTTCGTATGTAACCTCACCCTTTGGTGGGTCTTCTTGGCCACTAAATATGGGTAATTTGGGCTGACTGTATTATGGTGTAATATATGAAGCGTTTAATGGTTGAGGCTGAGGATTGCTGCTCATAATATGTTGCATTCCTCGTATAGGGGATGGTGCAGGAAACCGAAAACCGAATTTTGGACGAACATCCGGTTTACTTACAGAGAGAGTACTAGAAAAAGGTGCATTAGCATCAGTTGTACTTGGTACTCCACCAACTGCCCCTATATCTTTATTGACATTAATAGCCAACAAAGCATCATATTCCTCTTGTGTGAGGACTTTATATTTGTTACCTGCCTCTATTTGCTCAACCAGTTTTTGCATTTTTTCTTCTTCAGAGGCCATTTTGAATGAGAATGTCACTTGTACTAATAGTATAAAATAATGCCACTATAATTCACAGAAATTAAAATACTTGTCAAAAGTGTCAAACATCAAAATACTCTAGAAAAGGTAATACTGATCACTTTCTGTTGGTTTACACTGCAATAATATTGTGTCAAAATGACAATGTGACAAATTGCAGTGTATAATGTAATTCACATTGTATGATGAGGACACCAGAACAACAGTCACAACTACACAGAAAAACACTACCAGCAAGGTGCAGGTATAGATACTGTAAGGAAAGCACTTGCAACCCACTACCGCTCACTGAAAACCAAAAACCTGCCCATTAACTGTCTAGCTGTATCCCAAACACGCTTCTGCAACAGGCAATGGTCAACAAGTGATCAGCATGAATTCAAGCACAGTCCTTAAAAATTTGTATCAGAATTTCCTTCATCCAACAACTTGCTAACAGTGGCTTAGAGTGTATCCCATCTTTGTAATTTGCAAAGAATAGGCTGTATTTTCTGTGACTGCTACCCTTTTCTTTCCTACCTCTTTTCAAATATAAATTGAAGCAGGGAGATTCCACATGAGACAGCCTATTAATATTTTGAATATACTCATTAACTATTGAAATTCTCTCATATAGTTTAGTATCCTGATCAGCAAAACTAGCAGGATCAGGGTGACCTTGGAGTCTATTCCACTCTCTAATACAGTATGGGGGAATCTCCAAAAAGACAATTGTCACAGAAGGGAAAATGGAAACAAAAAGATAAAATTTATTAATCTGATCTATTAAATATGAAACAGCAGATTTGTCATCATTATGACGCAATTCTATGTATCTTTTTTGTCTTCTGCTGCTTTTATCAATTGAAACATTAAGTTTGGTAAGATCACATGTACCTAAGAAAATATATAAAACAATATTGCCAAACTGGTTCACTTTCCTGTGTAAATTTTTAATCAGCCATTGATAATATTCCGGATACCTAGCACCTTTTCTACATTCAAATTCTACATGACAAAATGGCTGAAATACGTTTGATGCTAAGTAGTGCTTTCATGCAAGGTTAAACATCACATGACACAGACATACATGTATGACACACAATATATGAACAATATACAACATGCAACTAAAGACATATAAAACATGATATAAATCAATAAAATAAATTGTCACTGAATATTTTCATGATAATCATGTCTGTATATAGAAGCCTTCACTTCAAGTCAGTTGTTCTGGGTATGAGTTGAACTCCCACAGTTTTTAGCTCACCTGAGCCGAAGGCTCAAGGTGAGCTATTGTGATCGGACAATGTCCGTCGTCCGTCATGCGTCGTGCGTCTGTCAGCAATTTACTTAAATGACATCTCCTCCTAAACCAGTGAATGGATTTTGATATAATTTCACAGGAATGTTGCTTGAGTGACCCTCTTTCAAAATTACCTAAATCGTTCCGCTCCGTTAAACACTAAGGCCACCAGAGCTAAAAATAGAAAAACCTTTAAATGACATCTCTTCCTAGGCAAATGGCCTGATTTGAAAATAATTTCACAGGAACTTTCCTTGAGTGACCCTCTTTCAAAATTGCCTAAATAGTTCCGCTCTGTTAAACAAAATGGCCGCCAAAGCTAAAAATAGAAAAACCTTTAAATGACATCTTCTTCTAGGCAAATGGCTCGATTTGAAAATAACTTCACAGGAATGTTCCTTGAGTGACCCTCTTTTAAAATTGCTTAAATCGTTCCGCTCCGTTAAACAAAATGGCCGCCAGAGCTAAAAATAGAAAAACCTTTAAATGACATCTCCTCCTAGGCAAATGGCCCAATTTGAAAATAATTTCACAGGAAGTTCCATGAGTGAGCCTCTTTCAAAATTGCCTTAATCATTCTGCTCTGTTAAACAAAATGGCCACCAGAGGCAAAAATAGAAAAACCTTTAAATGACATCTCCTCCTAGGCAAATTGCCCGATTTGAAAATAATTTCACAGGAATGTTGCTTGAGTGACCCTCTTTCAAAATTACCTAAATCGTTCCGCTCCGTTAAACAAAATTGCCGCCAGAGCTAAAAATAGAAAAACCTTTAAATGACATCTCTTCCTAGGCAAATGGCCCGATTTGAAAATAATTTCACAGGAACGTTCCTTGAGTGACCCTCTTTCAAAATTGCCTAAATCGTTCCGCTCCGTTAAAAAAAATGGCCGCCAGAGCTAAAAATAGAAAAACCTTTAAATGACATCTTCTAGGCAAATGGCTCGATTTGAAAATAACTTCACAGGAATGTTCCTTGAGTGACCCTCTTTCAAAATTGCCTTAATCATTCTGCTCCGTTAAACAAAATGGCCACCAGAGCAAAAAATAGAAAAACCTTTAAATGACATCTCCTCCTAGGCAAATGGCCCGATTTGAAAATAATTTCACAGGAATGTTGCTTGAGTGACCCTCTTTCAAAATTATCTAAATCGTTCTGCTCTGTTAAACAAAATGGCCACCAGAGCTAAAAATAGAAAAACCTTTAAATGACATCTCTTCCTAGGCAAATGGCCCGATTTGAAAATAATTTCACAGGAACGTTCCTTGAGTGACCCTCTTTCAAAATTGCCTAAATCGTTCCGCTCTGTTAAACAAAATGGCCACCAGAGCTAAAAATTGAAAAACCTTTAAAGACATCTTCTTCTAGGCAAATGGCTCGATTTGAAAATAACTTCACAGGAATGTTCCTTGAGTGACCCTCTTTCAAAATTGCCTAAATCGTTCCGCTCTGTTCAACAAAATGGCCACCAGAGGCAAAAATAGAAAAACCTTTAAATGACATCTCCTCCTAGGCAAATTGCCCGATTTGAAAATAATTTCACAGGAATGTTGCTTGAGTGACCCTCTTTCAAAATTACCTAAATCGTTCCGCTCCGTTAAACAAAATTGCCGCCAGAGCTAAAAATAGAAAAACCTTTAAATGACATCTCTTCCTAGGCAAATGGCCCGATTTGAAAATAATTTCACAGGAACGTTCCTTGAGTGACCCTCTTTCAAAATTGCCTAAATCGTTCCGCTCCGTTAAACAAAATGGCCGCCAGAGCTAAAAATAGAAAAACCTTTAAATGACATCTTCTAGGCAAATGGCTCGATTTGAAAATAACTTCACAGGAATGTTCCTTGAGTGACCCTCTTTCAAAATTGCCTTAATCATTCTGCTCCGTTACACAAAATGGCCACCAGAGCAAAAAATAGAAAAACCTTTAAATGACATCTCCTCCTAGGCAAATGGCCCGATTTGAAAATAATTTCACAGGAATGTTGCTTGAGTGACCCTCTTTCAAAATTATCTAAATCGTTCTGCTCTGTTAAACAAAATGGCCGCCAGAGCTAAAAATAGAAAAACCTTTAAATGACATCTCTTCCTAGGCAAATGGCCCGATTTGAAAATAATTTCACAGGAACGTTCCTTGAGTGACCCTCTTTCAAAATTGCCTAAATCGTTCCGCTCTGTTAAACAAAATGGCCACCAGAGCTAAAATTTGAAAAACCTTTAAAGACATCTTCTTCTAGGCAAATGGCTCGATTTGAAAATAACTTCACAGGAATGTTCCTTGAGTGACCCTCTTTCAAAATTGCCTAAATCGTTCCGCTCTGTTCAACAAAATGGCCACCAGAGCTAAAAATAGAAAAACCTTTAAATGACATCTTCTTCTAGGCAAATGGCTCGATTTGAAAATAACTTCACAGGAATGTTCCTTGAGTGACCCTCTTTCAAAATTGCCTAAATCGTTCCGCTCCGTTAAACAAAATGGCCACCAGAGCTAAATATAGAAAAACCTTTAAATGACATCTCCTCCTAGGTAAATGACCCAATTTGAAAGTAATTTCACAGGAACGTTCCTTGTGTGAGCCTCTTTCAAAATTGCCTTAATCATTCTGCTCCATTAAACAAAATGGCCGCCAGAGCCAAAAATAGAAAAACCTTTAAATGACATCTCCTCCTAGGCAAATGGCCCGATTTGAAAATAATTTCACAGGAATGTTGCTTGAGTGACCCTCTTTCAAAATTACCTAAATCGTTCCGCTCCGTTAAACAAAATGGCCGCCAGAGCTAAAAATAGAAAAACCTTTAAATGACATCTCTTCCTAGGCAAATGGCCCGATTTGAAAATAATTTCACAGGAACGTTCTTTGAGTGACCCTCTTTCAAAATTGCCTAAATCGTTCCGCTCCGTTAAACAAAATGGCCGCCAGAGCTTAAAATAGAAAAACCTTTAAATGACATCTTCTTCTAGGCAAATGGCTCGATTTGAAAATAACTTCACAGGAATGTTCCTTGAGTGACCCTCTTTCAAAATTGCCTAAATCGTTCCGCTCCGTTAAACAAAATGGCCACCAGAGCTGAAAATAGAAAAACCTTGAAATGACATCTCCTCTAAGGCAAATGGCCGAATTTGAAAATAATTTCACAGGAACGTTCCTTGAGTGAGCCTCTTTCAAAATTGCCTTAATCATTCTGCTCTGTTAAACAAAATGGCCACCAGAGCCAAAAATAGAAAAACCTTTAAATGACATCTCTTCCTAGGCAAATGGCCCGATTTGAAAATAATTTCACAGGAACGTTCCTTGAGTGACCCTCTTTCAAAATTGCCTAAATCGTTCCGCTCCGTTAAACAAAATGGCCGCCAGAGCTAAAAATAGAAAAACCTTTAAATGACATCTTCTAGGCAAATGGCTCGATTTGAAAATAACTTCACAGGAATGTTCCTTGAGTGACCCTCTTTCAAAATTGCCTTAATCATTCTGCTCCGTTACACAAAATGGCCACCAGAGCAAAAAATAGAAAAACCTTTAAATGACATCTCCTCCTAGGCAAATGGCCCGATTTGAAAATAATTTCACAGGAATGTTGCTTGAGTGACCCTCTTTCAAAATTATCTAAATCGTTCTGCTCTGTTAAACAAAATGGCCGCCAGAGCTAAAAATAGAAAAACCTTTAAATGACATCTCTTCCTAGGCAAATGGCCCGATTTGAAAATAATTTCACAGGAACGTTCCTTGAGTGACCCTCTTTCAAAATTGCCTAAATCGTTCCGCTCTGTTAAACAAAATGGCCACCAGAGCTAAAAATTGAAAAACCTTTAAAGACATCTTCTTCTAGGCAAATGGCTCGATTTGAAAATAACTTCACAGGAATGTTCCTTGAGTGACCCTCTTTCAAAATTGCCTAAATCGTTCCGCTCTGTTCAACAAAATGGCCACCAGAGCTAAAAATAGAAAAACCTTTAAATGACATCTTCTTCTAGGCAAATGGCTCGATTTGAAAATAACTTCACAGGAATGTTCCTTGAGTGACCCTCTTTCAAAATTGCCTAAATCGTTCCGCTCCGTTAAACAAAATGGCCACCAGAGCTAAATATAGAAAAACATTTAAATGACATCTCCTCCTAGGTAAATGACCCAATTTGAAAGTAATTTCACAGGAACGTTCCTTGTGTGAGCCTCTTTCAAAATTGCCTTAATCATTCTGCTCCATTAAACAAAATGGCCGCCAGAGCCAAAAATAGAAAAACCTTTAAATGACATCTCCTCCTAGGCAAATGGCCCGATTTGAAAATAATTTCACAGGAATGTTGCTTGAGTGACCCTCTTTCAAAATTACCTAAATCGTTCCGCTCCGTTAAACAAAATGGCCGCCAGAGCTAAAAATAGAAAAACCTTTAAATGACATCTCTTCCTAGGCAAATGGCCCGATTTGAAAATAATTTCACAGGAACGTTCTTTGAGTGACCCTCTTTCAAAATTGCCTAAATCGTTCCGCTCCGTTAAACAAAATGGCCACCAGAGCTTAAAATAGAAAAACCTTTAAATGACATCTTCTTCTAGGCAAATGGCTCGATTTGAAAATAACTTCACAGGAATGTTCCTTGAGTGACCCTCTTTCAAAATTGCCTAAATCGTTCCGCTCCGTTAAACAAAATGGCCACCAGAGCTGAAAATAGAAAAACCTTGAAATGACATCTCCTCTAAGGCAAATGGCCCAATTTGAAAATAATTTCACAGGAACGTTCCTTGAGTGAGCCTCTTTCAAAATTGCCTTAATCATTCTGCTCTGTTAAACAAAATGGCCACCAGAGCCAAAAATAGAAAAACCTTTAAATGACATCTCCTCCTAGGCAAATGGCCTGATTTGAAAATAATTTCACAGGAATGTTGCTTGAGTGACCCTCTTTCAAAATTGCCTAAATCGTTCCGCTCCGTTAAACAAAATGGCCACCAGAGATAAAAATAGAAAAACCTTCAAATGACATCTCCTCCTATGCAAATGGCCCGATTTGAAAATGACTTCACAGGAATGTTCCTTGAATGACCCTCTTTCGAAATTGCCTAAATTGTTCCACTCTGTTAAACAAAATGGCCACCAGAGCTAAAAATAGAAAATCCTTTAAATGACATCTCCTCCAAGGCAAATGGCACGATTAGGAAATAATTTCACAGGAACGTTCGTCGAGTGACCCTTTTTCAAAATTGTCTAAATCGTTTCGCTCATTAAACAAAATGGCCACCAGAGCTAAATATAGAAAAATCTTTAAATGACATCTTCTCCTAGGCAAAGAGCCCGATTTGAAAATAATTTCACAGGAATGTTCCTTGAGTGACCCTCTTTCAAAATTGCCTAAACTGTTCGCTCTGTTTAACAAAATGGACACCAGAGCTAAAAATAGAAAAACCTTCAAATTCCACTACAATGAAAAATAACCTCCAAAGAAAAATCTTTGGTCCACATCTCCTTAAAGCAGTGAATCCTTCATTTCCATAAGCTTTGAAACATCTTGGATTCAGGTGAGCGATTCAGAGCCATCATGGCCCTCTTGTTAATTATATTAACGCGAACGCGCTAGCAAGCTTGCACACATTATTCAATATAAATGAATATATTTATATATATATATGTGTATATATATGTATATGGCCATATCTCGACATGTTGAAGATATCGGATGACAGAATGGACATATGACAGATCAGACTGACACCAACACAACACACATGACAAATAACATCATCGGATCCATCTGGTTGAAATATCAGGTACACCCTTTCTTCTGGTCCAATTTATACGTTGGGCGCCATTATCACACGGGCTCTGTATATACAACAGTTTATAATGCTTAGAATGTATCTAGTTCAGCCGGGATAAATTGAAGAGATCATTCAACGATGGTTTCATGTTTATTGGATGATTGGTATGGTAACCAATAAAACCAAAGGGTGTATCCTGAATAATAAAATATTCTTAAACATCAAGGTAAACCTTTGAAAGGTTATGACATTGCGGAATATTTCAATTCTTCTTTCTCACTTTCTTCTCTTTCTTTTTCTGTTTTTCTGTTCGCCGCGCAATAAGTATCAAATTCATAAGTGTGCCTGTTATTGGTTAGTTTTGTGAAGGAACCCCGTTATCAGCCAATAAGATTAACTCTTTCATCCATCTTAAAATCAAGGGAAGCAACTACTAGAAGAACCATAATGAGCGAATGGAACCGCAACACATTGAATAGAATAGAACAGGAATTGGAGATAGTGCAGAGATGGACCACCAGCTATATCACAGAATATGAACTATTGCAGAAAATGTCTAAAAGGCTGGAAAATATAATCTGCACAACAAAATGCACTGTGTGACACATTGTTCATCATTTGTTAGAGCTTCATTAATGATACATGGTACACAGTAGCATCTTGGGATGGCAACTTTAATGGAATCACCCGTATATAACATTGTCCAATATTTTATGATTCACTAACTTTGTGAAATGACAGGTTATGTAGCATCTCGTACATATGAGCTAAGTATTCAAGTTCGTTTCTCAAAAGCAGGAAAGGTTTGAAGCAATGATAGTTGGTACTCATTTGCATCTAGGGCTATTTACCAAGATGCACACCCAGATGTGACATAACCTCCAGCACAAATCTTGTTTCTTCCTGCAGTCCAGATAACCAGGATTAGTTAGGATTTGGATAATTTAAGAATAATGAAGCATGCTTGGAATGTTTCAGAGATAATGAATACAGGAAATATATAGGGATATTAAGGGATGTTATCTGGATAAATCTGGATAATAAAAAGTACTAGGGAAAAGCATTGCAAGGGTTATTTAATCCTTAAGGGGAATGGGAACACCTTCAGGGGAGGCAACTCCTGCAAAAGTATTTTTGTCTCCCATGTCAATAGGGGTCAACTCTTAAAGGAAAGAATTTGCTCCTGAGGAGCAAATTCTTTCCTTTAAGAGTAGACCCCTTTTTCAGTGGGACATGGTTTATAGAAAAGCCAACAGGAAGTCCCAAAAGTTGTCTCTCTTCGAAAAATGGCAGAAAAATCTGCCAGGTGTTCCCATTCCCCTTAAGAAGCCAAGAAACTGCATCTGAAAATGTCTGTTTATGTCATCTGCTGCATCTTCTTGCAAACATTCGAAGAATGATGAAAAGGGCATATTATAGTGCTAGCCCTGTCTGACCCTCTCTGTCTGCATCCATGTCTGAGATGGAGTTAGCAATTTGCGTTTAAATTTTCTGAATTATGCTACCAGGCGGGACACCCATGTCCTTTGGACACATTTCTAGTTTTGTTTGTTTGTATTGGTGTTTAATGGCACAGTCAATACTATTTAGTCATTTTTGAGCAGGTCAGTTTACCTATCCACACTTTTCCTGGGCATGTTTATATGTAAGTGGTTAACCAGTGCAGTGCACATTCTTTCGTCAGAAACTGACAACTGTTCTTCATGAATCAGTGGAAGGGAGAGAATGACCATAGAAAAGATTTCATGATGAATCTCCATGAAAGAATGTTGCCTACCCTGGCAGGTATCGAACCCGCATCTGCCTGATCACCAGTCAGATGCACATCTGACTGAGCTACCGAGGCCAGCACACATTTCTAGTTAAAAATAATTTTGCATACAGGCAGACAGTGTGGACACTGATCAGAAGCTCCTAAATGACTAATCTGATCTGGGTCCACACAGTTTGCAACAATGGCTTTGAAATTAATGGGCAGACAGCAAAGCAAATGACAACTGTTGTAATTGGCATCTGAACCCATTGCATGCAAGAAAACCCCTAAAGAGGCATCTTGGCAAACAGTGCAAGCCCAGATCAGATGCCTCATAATGCAACATTTCAGTGTGTTAGGCGTGTTAGGAACAATCAAAGGATATTGTAGAATATTGGTTAATTTTGGGATAATTATAACCAGGTGTTACTTTTGGTAGATGGGTAATTTGGGAAAAATTAGCTGCTTAATTTTAGAAAAACTGAGTTATCTTTTGTGAAACAAAAAGACACTAACAAATCTGTATCATAGATGCTCCTTAGAACTGCAATTCTAACAAGCATTCACAACGTATGTTTGTTTGTTCTCCAGAATTATCAACAATCCAATTATCACTTCCTATGAAGTAGAAGCCTCAGTGGTGTAGTGGTTATGCTACTCGCCTTGTAAACCAGGGATTGCAGAATCTATCCCGGGCTTCTCCAGACTTTCGGATTAGTCTTTAAACCGAGGTCCCGTCTCCATATGACCTTAGCTGTTGGTGAGACGTAAAACTCTAACACTCACTCACTCACTTCCTATGAAGTAGTCTGTGTTAATATTTGAATATGGTTTGTAATATAAGAATGTTACATGGGTGTGAGGGCTCGATATAAAGATCTCTCCTGAGGGGCACAGTAGGGAATTATGAGGCCTAATGATGTCCCACCGTGGTGCCGAGGGAAGGATTTTACTGTCTACCTTGTAGACCTTTTAAGATTCTTTTTATTACATACCACATTTCTGAGTTTGTATTTTTAATAATGCAGTCACTTAGATTGCAGATGCTTGCAGTATTGTAGTGACAATGCCATGATGTCATATTCAACCAATGCACATCAAACCTGTGAGAATTCTCAGTTTTTATCCTGCTCTTTGGTAGGATAACTTGGGTAAGAGTAGAATTTCTATCCCAGGGTAAAAATCTGGAATTTCTTCAGATAATGTGCAAGAAATTCTCATCTGACTTCCAAATGATACAGAGCCATTTTAATCTTTAAAAATACAGTCAAACCTGTGAACAAAGGCCATCTGTGGGACAGGATAAATTTGGCCTTTGTTCACAGGTGACCTTTATTCGGAGGTTTGACATTTAACATCAGGCCGACAGTGTCCAAAAATTCTTACATTTATTAATGAAATTGCAAGCTGTCACTGGATGAAGAAGCATATTGTTTTCCATTTAATTTACATGATGTCAGCAACCCCACAGGTGTTTTAATCTTTCATAAAAAGTGTTTGGAACCGGTAAAAAATATTTTCTCGATAGCTAAAGGGTTGTGAATAGAGGTGGATAGAAAACAGCGCTGTACAGCTCCCGAATTATCCCTCCGTGTCAATAACCAACAACAGAGTTCGACTTTTCGTGCCGAGCGTCTGCTATTTGGCGCCAAAACATAACCATTCATGAGATCGTAGAAAAGTCCGTTTTTATAATGCAAACATCTACCGTTAGATGTAGCTAGTTGTCTGAGGAGGATTAAATCATTTTCACATTGATTGTGGATTAAATTTTATGACTGGAGGATAAACGCAAATTAGAGACAGGACTTGACCATATTTTCACACCTTATCAACACACACCGCAGGGTGGCAATTATATGACAAGGATTAACAATAGTGTCATACTTGAACCGTAATAAAAACACAGATGGTTTGTCTCTGAATTGACAGTGCCGCAATTATTGTGATTTACTTACTGGGCTAGTTTTACCGTCTTAAGGACTGTCCACCAATTTAAAAAAAAATGTTTAGTCAATTTTTCTTCACTTTTCAAATAAACTACAGTTCTTGTGTAAAACAGAATGCAATGAATTTATTCAATTCAACTCACTCACAAACCGTAACATGTTTGACCAAATCGCCAGGATTAAGGACAGCAATACCAATCAAGCAGGTCAATTATATGCCAATCAATGGCGATAATTACCTCAAAGCTAAAATCATGAGCTTGATGGATTCAATTATAGACCGTTATTCAAGGACAGCAACTCAGTTTGGGACTGAATAATGTGACCGTTGACCGTAGTGCACAGTGGACCGCTATTCCCAGTTAATTTATTAGGGAATTTCGATCGGAGGGGTTGAAAATGACCGTTGTAATAAGGGGACCGTGATTCGGAGGTGACCGTAAGCACAGGTTCGACTGTATCTGACTTTAAGTTTCTGTTGCAGAACCTGGTGTCTCCAGTGAGGTTCAAAACGACAGCGGTGAGACTCTTAATCTCTAGATACCAGAGGCCTGTTTCTTACTTGTTTTGGTATTAAAAGTTAAAGTTTTGCATCTTAAAGTTCTGAACTCTTTAAATGTTAAGTAAAATTACTGCTATTATTGGTTATGAAAACATTTTGTTCGTATTATTATCTTTTTTCCAGGATTCTGAGATCAATGATGTACTGAGAGCTTTAGATGTGGAAAACGAGAGATTACTGGCATCACAGACTAGGAGTCCACAGGGCCAGTATGGTGTAAGTTTGAATGAATGAACAGATAAATGATGTAACAATAACTGTCATCATGTGAACAAGTCCGTCAAATTTATCTGAGTCAGATCAATGGCTCTCATCACGTTAACATGTCAGTGAAATGAACACACACCCCCATAAACCCCACTTTATATAAAAAAACCTGGGTTTACGGGGGTGTACATTATTTTTTATAATTTCTGCTCCAAGACAAAGGTTGTGGGTACTCGTTAGAACTGAGGCAGTTCTAATGAGCACCAACAACCTATGTTAGCCATAAAAATTAATAAAATATCGGATCTTCATCAGAAAAGTAGCCATTTTGGAGAGAGGGAAAAGTGCACTATGCCGCATGGGTGCGTTTTCGTAATGGGCATTTTTCAGTCTGATATTGAATAGGCATGTGATAGTTTCAGGTAAGGAGGTGTATCAAGAATAATTAGCCCTATTTGTACTGAATGGAATCTTCCAGCTAATATATAGCAGGAGTCTATTTTGAAATTTAGGGGTTTCGGGTAATGTTAGCATACCTGCCAACACTCCCGATTTGGGTGTGACTCTCACAATTTATTGAGTGTCTCACTCCCCCATGATCGTTTTCTGAAAATGGCCCAAATCTCACGAATTTCAATGCATCTAACGCCTAAATCAACAGATGGCTATAATAAATTCGCCATACCGGATATTTACCTATGCAAACCGGTTATTATCGGCTTTTTTTGAATCGCTTTTGTATGCAATTAGAGCCGGGATACAGAACTATTGGAAAATCACCTCCAGGTCACAGGTATATTTGGACTATTATTAGCAAATCTATTATTGGGCAAGTAAATATACAAAGCTAATGATCTTGTCAATATTCCGCCATTAGTAAATGCAATGCTGTTAAGGTAGATAGTGTACATGTAACATTAAGGGAGGTATCTAGCTGATTTGCATATTTAATCCACCAGTGGATTATCGAAAAAATTACATGGCGTTATTACACTCTTAGACGCGACATCATGTGATAAAAAGGTTTAATTAATATCTTTTTCCAGTATGGGCATGGTTCCAAGTATGATGATAGTGATGACGAGGAGAGAGATCAGTACCAACCCCGACCAGAAAGACCCAGGACAGCTATTAATTTTGTCTCCGCCAAACAGAGAGCAGTTAGTCGTAAGACTGCCAACAAAACAATGCAGAGGGGCAAAGATCTACTACAGATGTTAGAACTAGATTTTGCTTCTTTTGATATACTTGATTTACCGCCTGTGAAAGAATATGATCTCTACATCAGGGCTTTTGGACGTTCTGACACTAGACAGGTAAAATTGTCTTCTGTTGCAGCTGGGTAACACACTCACGTAGTGTAAACACACTCATGTAGGGTAAACACACTCATGCAGTGTAAACACACTCATGTGTTGTAAACACACTCATGTAGTGTAAACACACTCATGCAGTGTAAACACACTCATGTGTTGTAAACACACTCATGTAGTGTAATACTTTCTTTCATAGTTATAGAAATGAGATTAAAGTCCAAAATGGCTTATTTAACCCTTTTTGTACCAAATGGAATCTTCCTCCTTTTATATGGCAGGAGTCCATTTTGAAATTTAGGGGTAACGTGTTGTTATCTTTAAAATTCTTTTGGAATATAGCTGAACTTTTTGCAAATAGTGTAGGCCCAGATCAGAGGCCACATTCTGCGGTGTCTGATCTGGGCCTACACTGTTTGCCAGGGTACCTGTTTTGGGGGTTCCCGGTGCAAAATGGGTTAAAAAAATGATGAAATGGGCAAATTTGGTTCAGATGTGTTAATATTAACAAAGCATATGGCAACAAGAATTTTCTGATATACAGTACACAAGGACTGGTACAGAAGCTTTGGCTTTTGCAATTCTTTTCCTAATAGAGTTTTGGACACAATGTGATGAACTACTGTCTCGAAAATGAAACACATGATATCTGCATCTGGTTTTTTAAACTAACCATGTCTCGTTGCTATTTAAAATACTAATATTTTTGCTGAAAACTGTGAGAACCTTAAAAGCTACTCCTATTTTACAGCAAAAGTACCACTCCATCAGATATGGCTCTTACTAGAACAGTTAACATTTTAACCACTGATAAAAAGGCCTTGAACCATGGGATATCTGGGTCCAGTTGTTGAAAGCATCGTTTGCTTAACGAGCTCGTTAGTGGTGAAATTGTTAATTTTTCTAGTATGTACAATATAATTTTTTGGGTATTTTTGCTGAAAAAATATTTGTATGTTTTCCATATTTAATGATCAGAGTTTTAAAGATACATCAAGTAATGACATTGTTAGTTTTGGACAACTGGGCCCTGGTTGTACATCGTTAGCCTGGAAGGCATCTGAGGTTTAACCCATTTTGTAAAGCTCAGTTGGTAGAGTGTCCGCTCCGGGGAACGGGAGGTCACGGGTTCGATCCCGGGCCGCGACATACCAAAGTCTTTAAAAATGGTACTAGCTGCTCCTGGCTTGGCACTCAGATTAACGGGGTAGAGCTAGGACTGGTCGACCCAGTGTCAGGATAATGTGACTGGGTGTGGTATCATGTAATGTGTCTGGGACATGATACTTCAGTGAGGCAGCACTATAAAAGTGAGCATAGAGCTCCCTGTCGCAACCAGACACCGTCGTGATATGACTGAAAAATTGTTGAAAGTGACGTTAAACCCACATTCACACACACACACACACACACACACACGTAACCCATTTTGTACCGGAGACCCCAAAACTGGCAGTTGGCAAACAGTGCAGGCCAAGATCAGAGGCCGCTGAACGTGGCGTCTGATCAGGGCCTACACTGTTTGCAAAACGTTCAGCCAATTTCCAAGTAGGTTTTGAAGAAAACACAACCTGACACCCCACTAAATTTTGAAATGGACACCTTATTTATATGGAAAGGAAGATTCCATTTGGTACAAAAAGGGTTAATTAAGATCTCTGTTGGTGCACATTTTAACCCATTTAGTACCAGAAACCCCAAAACGGGTACCCTGGAGAAACAGTGCAGGCCCAGATCAGACGCCGCAGAATGTGGCGTCTGATCAGGGCCTACACTGTTTGCGAAAAGTTAAGCCATTTTTCAAATAAATTTTGAAGAAAACACAACCTGACACCCCGAATTTTGAAATGGATTCCTTGTTTATATGGAAAGGAAGATTCCATTTGGTACAAATGGATTTCTTTTATAGGCATACATCCAAACAAATGATGATAATATTGACCGAGATATACAGACAGAAGAAATAGATTACAGGTCAAAATGGACACAGCATCCAGCTGAAGACTTTAAAGGATGTGGACGTAAGTAATAAGGACTGATCTGTGTCTGTTGTTTGAACCGAGGCTTGACAAAATCTACAACAAGTCCGATGCAATCAGCAAAGACTCGGATCCACCTATAGATTGAGAGCAATAAACAAAGATTCTAATGCACATGGGAATATAACACTAAATCTGATTGGATAATGTCAAAATTTTGTAACACTATATTCTATGATATACTCTGGCAACATTACATAACGTCACTTTCTGTTAGCTGAAATTTGGTTTTATGCAGTTATCCACTCTTATTAGCTCACCTGAGCATGAAATGCTCATGTTGGTGAATAACTGTCTTCCATAGTGCATAGTCAACAATTTGCTTTAAATTATAATATGAACTCAACCTAAACCCTTGGGCCAATTTGATTCAAACTTCACAGGAATGTTGCCTAGGTGGCTGCCTACCAAAATAGCTAAAATTGTTCTGCTCCAATGAACAAGATGGCCACCAGAGCTAAAAGTAGAAAAATGTTTAAACAACAACTCCTCCTATACCTTTGAGCCATTTGCATTCAAACTTCATGGGAATATTGCTGATGTGACCCTCTTTGGTAAACAAAATGGCCACCAGTGCTAAAAATAGAGAACCATTTGCTTAAAATGCAAACTTCAACTAAACCCTTTGTTCAGTTTGATTCATATTCACAGGAATGTTGTGGCATCACATCAGAGTCACTGATCTAAAATTTTAAAATTTGGTACTGAATTGAACTTGTTCAAATTTTAGGACAAGTATGGTTAGGAGTTGAGTTGTCTGAATACATAGGATAAATACGGTACTTCAGAAATGTTTTCTTGTACTGTATAGGGGGAGATGGAGAAAAGGATCTGAAAGAAGAAGAGTCGGAGATTAAACAGAATGTACTGGAGAAAGAACAAGATACAGCTAGACTCAACAGATTCCTGGAGAAAGCTGGCCAGGTAAGACGTGTATGCATCACATTAACAAGTCAGTAAATGAACACTACACCTTATATATTGTAAATACATGGTTTGTGTCTTTAATACTCAAATATAATCGGTGAGCCTCAGACAATTTTATAGGTGTGAGTTTTAGCAATGTCCCCCCAAAAAAGGGCCGCTGTGCATATATTGTTTAATAAATAAATAACAAGGGTGAACAGGTAAAGCTTTTACAACATTTTAATGTTAAATACATGCTTTCTGGTGATATTCCCATGCACATACATTTGTCCCCCCTTTTGAAGACCATCACGTGTTCCGTTGTGTGTTACAAAAACTGGCTAAATTCTTCTTTTTCTCATTTACGCACCCAACAAAATTTCAGCAAATGTTCCAAGCGGGTAATACACCAGTTTTCCCTCAGATTTTGGAAAAAAGGGGTGCGGGTAGTACACAAATGCGGGTAATACACACCCGAATACGGTAGGTCTTTATTGTTTGTGCCAGTGTCCAGTTTTTGAGGGATTTGACAAAAATGGTCTATTTAATAGGTAATTGCAGATTTTTTTCTTTATTTTTACCCAGGTGATAGCTATACTGTTAGAAGAGAGTCGGGATGAATTGAACCAGGAGAGAGGGCGGAGTCAGGCACATATCAATGTCTCTGAAGGTTACACAGAATTAGATGTATTACCTTTCTTGCAAGGTGAGGGTTAACCCATTTTGTCTGCCCCTGCCCATCAGGGCTTGAAGAAATATATGGGCTGCATGATGCTTCCATGCAGAGCTGAAATCGACCCGCACACAAGTACCGGTAAACCGCTTAGAGGATCTCAGCATGCCCAGGCAAAGCGGTGCGAGTCAGCCATTCCATGCTTATAAACCCTATTGGTTTCATTTTGGCTGCAGGGCTTGAGATGTCATTTCATCTCAATGTCGGGTAAAAGTCCCACAAAATTGGAAGCAATGTCTCCAAAATGACCTTTACAGTTTGATTGGGGACACTAAACCTCAAATCAAACAAACAAAACAAATAACCCATTTTGTACCGAAAACCCCCAAATGGATACCCTGGCAAACAGTGCAGGCGCTGATCAGATGCCACAGAGCATAGCATCTGATCAGGGCTTACACTACATGTATTTGCAAAAAGTTCAGCTATATTCCGAATAAATCCTTAAGTTAACACAGCTTGTCCCCCCTAAATTTCGAAATGGACTCCTGCCAGATATAAGGAAGAAGATTAAATTTGGTACAAAAAGGGTTAAAATTGTTACTTTAATGGGCTGTGCCAAGTAAAAGGGGGTATTTGAGCATTGTGCCCAGCTTTGACTGAGATCAGCTTTTTAATGGGCTGTGCCAAGCAAAAAGGGGTATATGAGCATTGTGCCCAGCTTTGACTCTGATCAGATTGTGCATATGTGCAGTTATGTAAATGGTCAGTGCTAAGCTAAAAGGTTTCGTCAAGCATTATTTTGTGCCCAGCAAAGACTCAGATCAGCCTGCATATCTGCACAGTCTGATCAGAGTCTTTGCTGCGCGGTTTATGGCTGGCCTCTGACCTGTAGCTTCTTCACACAGACCGAGAAAGCTCAATACTACCTTAATGATCCTAAGCATTGGGACAGATAGGCCCGAACAAACAGTGAAGACCCAGATCAGACTGCTCCTGAAGGAGCAGTCTGATCAGGGTCTACACTGTTTGCCATTCCATCTGCACCTTTTGGATTCCTTGCGTGATTGTGAAACAAAATTTTCAGAATTTTAAGAGAATTACAACAAGTCCTTGAGGCGTCCAAATTTTTAGGAATTTTACGGTAATATCTGTTCAGATATGCATAAAAGCAAGAGTGGTGAATTCTAGATGAGGAAAAAACATACAAGCAGCAAACATAAAGGTGCTGATAAGACTCGGCAGATGTGCAGGCTTATCTGCAGCTTTGCTGTTCACAAATATTAAGAGATTTTGTCATGGTGTGGCTCATATATGTCTTATTTATAGGCATTCTGCTTGGTAGTCTTTGTGTTGATGTATTTTTTGTCATGAACATAGGTTGGGGTATGAAGAGTGATTGAGTCCAGGGGAAGCTAGGTTTCAAAGATTATTGTCTTCAGTAACGTAAATTTGTCAAACATTGATACAGAGAGGTATTTTTAATAGAAATGCATTCAAATTCCATTATTAAGACCATCTATGGGGCTGCTCAAACAGTGTCATTAGTGGAGAAATATATATGCTATTAGAGGAACTTACACTCCTAGTCATTTCATATGAAATTTGTGAAACTCACCAGGGCTCACTTCATAAATATCATAGGAAATGACCACAAGTGTAAGATTCAGTTGATCATTTCTTTACAATTTTAAATTAGAGAAGTTCAAAAGAATTTCAGTAGAAAACAAGAGTTGTCATGGACGGTGTCATGAAGTTAAATGCTAGTGAACATGGTTTATTGTCGCACCTGCTTTAGCAGGAAGACATAGGCGTGCAAGTTTCTGTCCGTCCGTCTGTCCCTTCGTTCGCTCGTTCGTCCGCACCAACGAAACAACATTTAGGGGGCAAAAAATTAGGACAGTTTGACACTTAAGTATACATTCGTGAGTCCAAATGGACTTTATTCCATTATTTTGGTACTTAAGTGGCAAAAATTGTCTCTTAGGTGGCTTGCCGCTTAAGAGAATTTGCCGCTTAAGTAGTCAATATGCCGACGCCTAGCCACTTAAGTATCCATTCGTGAGAATGGCCGTCCGTCCGTCCGTCCGTCCGTCCGGTTGTCCGTCTGTCAACATTTTACACTGGGTGTCTTGTCATCGCAACTCCTCCTACAGTTTCATACTGATTATTTTGAAACTTTGCGTGTGTTTTTGCCATGGTATGAGGATGCGCATGTGGTTTGGACTTTATCGTCCGATCAATTTTTGTCACTTTTTCTACATTGTGAACTTAGTCATTTTTAACCTACAATTGATATATGTTAGGTACCTCTTGTCATCGCAACTCCTCTTACAGTTTTATACCAATCATTTTGAAACTTTGCGTGTGCTTTCGCCATGGTTTGAGGATGTGCATGTGCATTGGACATAATTCTCAGAATTTTTATGCCCCCGGAATCTAAGATTCTGGGGGGCATATAGTTTTTGGTCTGTCCGTCTGTTTGTCCGTTTGTCCGTTTGTCCGTCTGCAAAAACTTTAAAATTGGGCATAACTTTTGAATGGTAAGTGGTACAGCTTTCATACTTCACATGTGCATTCCTTGTCACAAGACCTTTCAAGAGGTACCATAAATTTTGACCTCGTGACCTTCACCTTGCGCTGTCCGGGGGCATTTGTGTTTCACAAACACATCTTGTTCTTTTTCACTTTTTGCACATTATGAACTTAGCCATTTTTATGCTTTAGTTGATATACAATAGGTACCTCTGGCATCGCAACTCCTCTTACAGTTTTATATTGATCATTTTGAAACTTTATGTGTGTTTTTGCTATGGTATGAGGATGTGCATGTGGTTTGGACTTTAACTTCGGATCAATTTTTATCACTTTTTCCACATTGTGAACTTTAATAGTCATTTTGAACCTTCAATTGATATATGATAGGTACCTCTTGTCATCGCAACTCCTCTTACAGTTTTATACCAATCATTTTGAAACTTTGCATGTGCTTTTGCCCTGGTATGAGGATGTGCATGTTATTTCGACATAATTCTCAGAATATTTTTTTTGCTTTTTGTGCATTGTGAACCTAGTCATTTTTAAGCTTCAATTGATATACAGGAGGTACCTCTTTGTCACCGCAACTCCTCTTACAGTTTTATACTAATCATTTTGAAACTTTGCATGTGTTTTTGCCATGGCATGAGGCCCTGCATGTGGTTTGGACTTAATCTTCGGATCAATTTTTGTCACTTTTTTCCACATTGTGAACTTAGTCATTGTTAACCTTCAGTTGATATATGATAGGTACCTCGTCTTCGCAACTCCTCTTACAGTTTTATACTAATCATTTTGAAACTTAGCTTGTGTTTTCTCCATGATATGAGGATGTTCATATGCTTTGGATATAATTCTTGGATCATTTTAGTTCATTTTATCACATTGTGAAATTAGTCAGTTTTTTACCTCTCATATATAGGCTATGGATTCTTCTCAAAGCTCTATATTCATCTCTTCTCCCTTAAACTTTTATTTTTTGTGTTGGGCAGGTGGGGAGGAGGTGCGACATCAACTTCACCGAAGTTGAATTTCTGGTTGTACATGTGGTCATATGATTTTTATGTTGTGACGTTATCCACCATATAACAGTGACGTTATATGATAAAGAATAATAAGAAAGGAATCTATCAAGATTGATGAAAGCCACTCTTGATACCGGGTTGGTCTTTGCTTTGGTCCTATTAGTAGAATAATTATTTGACTATTGACTCTTCCAATTTGCTGAATTTACAGGCATCCGTGGCCTAGTGGATTAGAGTGCTGCATCTTAATCATTACATCCCTCACCGCTATGGTTTGAGCCTGGTGTGGGTAACATGTGAGACGCCAAAAATTCGTAACAAATACAAAATACACTGTATTTGTACCATCTAATTTTGCAGGTCGTCATGTAGAGTTTGCTCACTTTTCACCCACTCAGCCTAATTTATTGCTTACTGTATACAGCAAAGCATCAGAAGTAAGTAGTATACTATATTTACCCTAGTCCTACTTAATAAATTAATTAGCCACACCCATTTCTGACTTTCATCCAGTCAGATTACTTGATTTAACCCATTTAGTACCAGAAACACCAAAATGAGTACCCTGGCAAACAGTGCAGGCCCAGATTAGACGCCACAGAATGCAGCATCTGATCAGGGCCTACACTGTTTGCAAAATGTTCCGCCAGTTTCCAAATAGATTTTGAAGAAAACACAACCTGACACCCCTAAATTTTGATATCAACTCCTGCTATATATAAGGAGGAAGATTTCATTTGGTACAAAAAGGGTTAATTTATTGCTAAAAATTCATGAACTGAATGTCAAACAATGTAGATACTGATCAGATGATTTCTTTAGAAGCCATCTGAACTGTATCTGCACTGTTTGCAAAGGTAGGGATTGTCATTTCTGACTTTCATCCAATCAGATTACTTGATTTAATTCATTGCTACTTATACATGAACTGAATGTCAGTGTAGATACTTCAGACCAGTCGCGATAGCTCAGTTGGTAGAGTGTCCGTTCTGGGGAACGGGAGGTCACGGGTTCGATCCCGGGCCGGGACATACCAAAGTCGTTAAAAATGGTACTAGCTGCTCCTCGCTTGGCACTCCGATTTATTGGGTAGAGCTAGGACTGGTCGACCCAGTGTCAGGATAATGTGACTGGGTGTGGTATCATGTAATGTGTCTGGGACATGATACTTCAGTGAGGCAGCACTATAAAAGTGAGCATTGAGCTCCCTGTCGCAACCAGACACCGTCGTGATATGACTGAAAAATTGTTGAAAGCGACGTTAAACCCGAATTCACCCACACACACACACAGATACTTCAGAAGCCATCTGAACTGTATCCTGCATTGTTTGCAAAGGTAGTGCAAATCCTGGTTCAGCAGGACAAAGGTTAATCCCATTAATTTACATAGCTCCAGTTAAGAAGTGGCCATGATGATATGTTTTATGGGGGATTTGTTTTCGTATCTGAGTGATTAAAACATATTGTGGTCCTTGTTATAATCAGGTCTAAGAAAGTTGTTTTATTTAAAGACAGTCTATAAATTTAAAGACTGTCTGTAAAGGGGGAGTTCCAGCCTATAGTAAATTTCCATAGGGTTCTGCCCACGCACAGATTTTCATGATATTGTGCATAATTACTGCTTGGTATTTGACTATTCATTATTTAGCTATTTCACTCTCATATCTGTTTTCGTTATAAATCTACAATGTTTTGTTTATGTCCACATCTGAAAGTAGGGGTACCCCCAAACTAGTGTATATATACATTCCACGTTTTGATGTTTTGGAGTTATTTTGTTCTCAGGCATCACTGTAGTCATCTGTGATTATCTTTGTATCGTATTTAGCAATGTTTAGGCAAAGTTCGATACATCATGCTCAATTTCATATGGAGCAGACCCCAGAATTCACAACCATAAAATATTTTGGAGTATGTTTGACTTTTGATTTCACACTGTTGCAGTTCTTGTCACCCCATCATTTTAATATGAAAATTGACCATATATATGTAGAACATTTTATCAAACTTTCTTGAAAATCTGAGACCGGTAACATACCGCATTTGAACATTGAATAGTAATGGTCAGAGTTTGGAATTGTTTCAAACCATTTGTAGATATCATATGGTGCGACATTTTCAATCGTAAAATTGCTCGCAAGTATATAATAAACATGAATATATGTATGTTTATATAATGGTGTATAGAATGAGCTCATATATAATCAGCATTTGTATCAATTATGATGCCCTGATGAAAACCAAAAACACAAATCATTTCGAGCATTCGTTAACAATTCAATCAGATCTTATTTAAAAAATACTTCATTTTAGAACAAGCGTTTTTGCATTGATGTAATTCTAAATAGAAGTGGAGGCAATGCTGAAGCTTAGTATGACAAAGCTTGTTGAAATGGCAAGTAAACTGGATGGTTCTTTAAACCAGACAATTTTACTTGACTCTAATAAGTATGTATTTAACTGATGCAGTGATCTTTAAAAAGTTTGAAAAGTCTGATTGTCATACTGGAATGACACCGGTTGTTTGAATGGCCAAGAATAATGATGTTTGTATAATGTTTCGGCCAGGTAGGTCATAATAACACAGGCAATATTTTCTGATCTTTTTGGCCCACTGTAAACACAGATTGGTACTGTTGTTTTGGCTCACTCTGACGATGCCCCTTCAGTCTACTTCAATCGCACTAACTGTCACCTTGTAAGAAAGTGATATTCTTAAATATGATCATCTATGTTGTAAAATATGATCCAGAAAACAAGCAGTTATTTTTGGAAAGCATTAATTAGGGCCCCGCACTGAAAGTGTGGGTGCCCTATAGTAATCACTCTGTCCGTCCGTCTGTCTGTCTGTCCGTCTGTCCGTCTACAAATTTTCCTACTCCTCTGATAGCGCTGCCGGGGCCCTAGTCAGTTTCACTGACAGCTCTAGTTGATATAATACAGAAGACTTAATTCCACTTTCAAACACTTTCACAATTTAAAATAACAAACAGTACATGTGCTAGAAGTACTTTAGAAGAATGTGAAGCCAGCTGTACTAATTTTGATTCAGCCAATGTGCTAGTGGTACAGCAAGCAAGTGTAAATCTTTGTTCTCGTCCATTGGGGCTTGAAGAAATTGATTTGGCTGCATGTTGCTTCCACACAGAGCTAAAACTAACCAAACACGAGTACTGGTAAACCGCTTAGAAGGACTAAGCTTGCCCAGGCAGGTTCGGGGGTGGAATTATGTAAATGCATATGCTAAGCTTTGTCGCAATAAAAGCTCTACAGAGCTTATGTTATTTGTTTCGAATATGCGACGTTAAATAAAGCTTCTTTATCTTATCTTTATCTTATGATAAGGTGACACTATATGGTCATAAAAATACAATAAAAATATACTTTAAAGAAAACTGGTCCCCTGGTATGGCAAATGACTTCATCACAAAAACATACCTAAACACATATCTGGCAATCAAAAACAATGTTACCGGTTTATGATTTTTTTAAAATTTGTTTGCTATATAGAGGATATATGTGGCCAATTTTATGTGCAATATCTTGGGGTGACAAGATCAGTAACACATCTAACACTTGGGATAAACATTTTACTTTTTATAAATTTTCATGAAAAATTTATGAAATTTTGTGAATAAATTCATCAGAAAAATTAAAAGACCTAGACACATTTATATTTTTGGTATTATATGAATCCTTATAGAGTTCTGTTGCCAATCAAAGCAACAAAATTTGAAAACAATCAAGCGTGTTGATTTAAGAATGAAAAGTTCACAGGTGTGTATGACCTCTACAGGGGATTACCTCAGGGTGCTCTCCTGAGAACTATAGTAATTAATCAAATAAAACAAAGTTATATATATATAGTTGATAGACCTAAAGTAAACAACAACTGAAGTTTCAAGAAAATCTGTGCGTGGGCAGATTTGGAACTCCCCCTTTAAAGACTTTTCAGTCTGTAAATGTAAAGACTGATACAAATGAAATCATGAAAATGGTGTAAAACTGATAAATCGCAAGTTGCTATTTACAGTAATTTGGCCGTTATCTGTGGAATATTTAATTATGTGTAACTGCAAATTATATAGTTGTCGTTATTTAATTAATTCCTTCAACCATACTTGAAGATTTCTCAGAAAAACAGGTTTGTAAAGAGTTTCATATGTAAAATGAGCTAAGGAATGAAGGTGCATAACGCTTTTATCATTTTGTCAACATTCTGAAGAACTAAAACTGATGAAAGTTTCAGGCAGTAAAATGTCAGAAAACGAAACAACATCATTACAAAACTCATCTTATGTTCGACCGACAGATATTTCCTCCCTTTCTGCAGTGTTTCACCGCATTTTTGGTCTAAGGAAGGAACTGTGTTGTTTTATTTCTTAATTATTTTCTATCATTAAAACTATATTTACAGTCAATTAAATACACGCAGTCTTCAGCAACGCTTTATTTTTCAATGAGATGAAGAATGAGGCTGCGTATGAGAATGCAATTTTTTTGTGTTTCATCATTTTCATGATTTTCCTTGTGCACTGTTGGTGAGTTTTTAAATCTACAGACTAAAAAGTCTTTAAATTTGTAGACAGTATTTAAATTTACAGACTGTCTTTAAATAAAACAACTTAGTTAGACCTTATACATCACGTAAACAAGTCCGTGAAATGAAGACCCCCTAAACCCCACTTTATATAGAGAAAACTGGGGTTTATGGGGGTATACATTATTTTTCTTATTTCTGCCTAAACATAGGTTGTGGGTACTTGTAGAACCGCCTCACTGAGGCGGTTCTATCGAGAACTCTCAACCTATGTTTTGCGCATTTATAAGAAAAATATCAAGGATTTTCATCAGAAAAGTAGCAATTTTGGAGATGTGAAAAATACACTATGTCACACGGGTGTGTAATCATAATCATAATGATTGCCTAGATGACAGTTGGCAAAAAGGCATCTGATCGGAACCCTCACTGTGCATCTGTTACAGTGAGTTTTACATGTGAGTAACAATTCCCAAATGTGATTTAGATAGGTCATTGTCAGTAATGACAGACAAACTATTATGTATGAGTTTTATATCCCACCAACAACTTTGGTCATATGGAGACAGGACCTCGGTTTAAAGACTCATCTTAAAGTCTGGAGAAGCCCGAAGTTGAACTCAAGATCCCTAGTTTACAAGGCCAGTAGCTTTACTACTACATCACATAGGCTTCTGGAGCCTTCACTTTATTTCAGAAATAGATCAGCACTAGCTGTGATTTGTTGAGTAATAAATCGCAGTTTGGAGGTCAGTTGTAAAGTAGACAAATCACGAGCATGTTGTGCGCGTGATTTGTTTACTTACAGCTGACCGACAAACTGTGATTTATTACTTAACAAATCACCGACTAGAGTTGAACTATTTCCATTCTAACACACTTTAAATTGGCAATAATGCTGTTGTTTCCTTCAAAATCTCACAACTTTTTGCTATTATTAGAAGAAATCCCGCTAAAATTATCAACTGAAACAGATGCATTTATATCCTTTTCTAATGTTTTCGATGCGAGAATATGACGTTACACCATCTGACGTCAAGGAAATCGACTAGTGACGTCATACATTGGCAGATTTTAATGACGTCACTCGTCACGTTCTTCCTTGCCGTGATTTGTTGTAGAATAAAACGCAGTTATTTTCCATTGCCTATATAGGCGCGCTGTGTTAGAATAACCCTTATTGCTTCTGATGACCTCAAAATATATATGTAGGTCGTTGTGACCTATATTTCGTAGTTCAGCGATTTTGCTTTATATCTTGAATACAACTTGATGGAGCAATGCATGGAATATATTTGTATTTGGTATGAAATACTATAAAAAAATACTTCATGAGTAAGAGCTGGTGTATGAATGTCATTTGACGTGTCACCAGTAACAAAAAAAATTCTGAGCTGTTTTAAAAACTTTTCCCATATAATGTGAAATAGGCAAGATATGCTGTCCTGCAACAGCTCTTGTTTTTAGAAACGTATTTAGGAAATGGCTGAACTACATGTATTTGCAAACTGTGAAGGCCCTGATCAGATGCCACAGAATGTGGCATCTGATCAGGGCCTGCACGGTTTGCCAGTATCCCATTTTAGGGTTTCCCATAAAAAGGGGTAAAAGCCTGTGCTTTCTTATTTTTCTAGGTCACGTCAGAGAATCCTATATCAAAAAGAGGAGTTATTTGTGTCTGGAACACAAATGATCCTGCTTATCCACAAAAGTGAGTACCTGTCGTCTTATTTTAATATTGATATTCTAGCATATTTTCTGTCAGTGGAAAGGGGTCTTCAAACAAGTGAGCTCAGGTAGTTGCAAATCAGCCTGTACACGAACCTAGCCAGAACACAACCTTCCCTGGGGCCCCCAACCTTTGGGACTTAGAGAAATAGAATTGGCTGCGTAGTGCTTTCATGCAGAGCTGAAACTGACTGAACTTAAGTACTGGTAAACTGTTAAGAAGGTCTTAGCCTACCGAAGAAAAGTGATGCCAGTCATACTGTTCTTTAAATCCTAATGATTTGTTTTAGGCGGTAGGGCTTGAGATGTCATTTCATCTTGATGTTGGATAAAAGTCCCACAAAAATTGAAGACATGTCTCCAAAACTACCTAAATAGTGTTGATGGGGAAGTAAAACCAAAACACAAACAAACTAACAAACGACCTTCCCTTTCTCCTGAGAGAATATTTATATCAGTGGCAATCCTTATAGTGCTCAGTGAATATTAATCGGAGTCATTGCTGGGCACACATGCCTGAAAGATCCCTTTTCACTAGGCACTGCCCGCTTTTAACTTTAAAAGCACCTTGCAAGCAAAATGTGTATCGGATGGCAGTTAATTTCTCAGACTTGACAGCTGCCGAGGTTGGCAACATTCTTTAATGGAGATTGATGATGAAATCTTTTCTATGCTCTTTCTCCCCCTTCCGCTGATTTAAGAAGGGCAGTTGTCAGTTTCTGGGAAAGAATGTGCACTGTACAGGGTATCCACTACCCTATTGGCCTGTCAAAGGAAAAGTGTGGATAGTTAAACTGACTGGCTCAAAAATTGCCTAAAAAGTGTTTAGGATCAGGAATCGATACAATAAACCCAGCCCCCATCAGAGACACCAAAGGGCAAAAAACACGAAACAACTAGACCCAAATGGAAACATCAATAGCGGAATGCCAAAAGGACAGTTACTTTCCCACAAAAATTGCCTATCCAAAACAAAATTATATAAGCGATACACACACTCAAAGACAAACCATAACAAAAATAAACCACAACAGAAGAACCGCCTTGGAACAGTCAGTGAAACAAATTCCACTGAGGGGCTTGAATCGATTTTATGTGGCCACAATCCTTGCGTTTACTTCCGTTGTGATTTAGACAAATAATTTGTTCAGTCCACATGAAGGCCTCCTAACTCATCCACTACAAACAAACCAAATTTTTCTTTTTAGTCTATAAAACAAAATAGTTATTTGTTATTTTTTCAGAATCCTTGCTTGTACATCTCAACCGAAGTGCTGTTGTTTTAGTCCAGTTAAGCCATCCCTAGTGTTTGCAGGAATGGTAAGAAACTCCGTGAAGACATCTAAGGTTTTACTGCTGCCACGAAAATGTGTTTTGCTTTCAGTATCAACAATGTTTCCACCACAACCTCTTTATTGGGGTCCAATGCTGAAACCATGTTTGTTTAACAGCAATGTTACATTCAAACAAATATGTATAGATTATGCAGAAAACGAAAAAGGACCATTTATACATTTTAATCCATATTTAACGCTTATTCCGCTGAACATAATAACCTATATCTCTGTAAACAGTGCAGATCCAGATCAGATGGCTTCTGAAGAAGCCATCTGATCTGGACCTGCACTGTTTGTCATCCAGTTTTCATATTCAAATGAATATAATATATCAAGTAATTTGATTGGTTGACAGTCAGAAATGGGTGTGACAAAATTAATTATTCAGCAGGATAAGAGTTATATCCAATGCCTTGTTATTTAGTGAACATATTATAGTGAACAGTGTTATAAAGAGGTTGAGGTGTATTAACAAGTCCATGAAATAAAGACCCTTGTGAACACAACTTTATATAGAAAAAGTGGGGAGTTTTATATTTCTGCTTAAAAATATTTTGGGTACTCATTTGAACCAACTTGATGAGACATAAATGTGGGTACTAATTAGAAAAAAGTCTAACAAGCACCCACAGTGTATGTTTGGAGCCGAAATAGAGGAAAAATTCCAAGTTTTTAATTTTCATCAAGAAAATGCCTCGCCCATAGGGGCTTGAAGAAATATATGGGCTGCATGATGCTTCCACGCAGAGCTGAATTCCGGCCCGCACACTAGTACTGGTGAACCGCTTAGAGGATCTAAGCCTGCCCAGGAACCGTGGTGCGAGGCGGACCGTCCATGCTAATAAACCCTATTGGTTTCATTGGGCGACAGGGCTTGAGATGTCATTTCATCTCAATGTCGGGTAAAAGTCACACAAAATTGGAAGCAAGTCTCCAAAATGACCTTTACAGTGTTGACGGAACGTTAAACCTCAAATCAAACAAACAAACAAAAGAAAATGCCGTCATAAAAGCTATGCAAAAAGCATTTTCTTGTACATGAGATAAGTCTATAGGACATGCACAGAGAATAGAAATTATTATCTTACCTTTTTATCTGACCCACCTTATAACATCCAGCAGTGCACTATTTACAATATGGCTATAATACCCAGCTGTGCACTATTTCCAATGCCGATACAGGCCAGGTTGTCAATAAACAACAAAATTGTTCATTTGTAATAGCGACTGATTATCTGACATTTTCAATGTTTTAATTTGTATTTTACCAGATATTCAAGAAACATTATGCCCCCACCCATCGGGGCTTGAAGAAATAAATTGGCTGCATGATGCTTCCAGGCAGAGCTGAATCTGACCGCACATGTGTACTGGTAAACCACTTAGAGTATCTAAACCTGCCCAGGCAAAGTGATGCGATTCGGACTGTCCAAGCTTGTAAACCCTTTTGGTTTCATTTGGCGACAGGGCTTGAGATGTTATTTCATCTCAATGTCGGGTACAAGTCCCACAAAATTGGAAGAAATGTCTCCAAAATGACCTTTGTAGTGTTGACGGGGACATTAAACATCAAATCAAACAAACAAACTATTTATAGTGTCATATTTTGTCTTGCAGTGCAATAACATGTATGTAGGTAAACTAAAAAAAAAAAAGACATAATGAAATTGAATGGAAATTGTGACATGCAAAAGAAAGAATCCTTTATTTGTGGTTTTAATATAGCTGTTTCAAGCCATTGGAACTGACTCCAAGCTGCGGTTCTGATCAGCCAGGGCTTCCTTCAGATTGGAAATGCTATATCCAATCCATACTCCTCAAAATTCTAATAGTATCACAGGCTTTTTGCCCACATGTGTGACAGTGAAGGGGTATGGTCTCGTATTTATTATTGTATACTGCTATAGAAGCCTCATAACATCTGTTTATATGTAAATCTGCTTTAATGAATAGTGGTTGTGTGGCATGACTTCTAAACAAGATTGTATCCATTCCCCTTAATTCTGATACATGTGTAATTGCAGAAAAAAGAAAAAAAAAAAATAGAAAAAAAAAACATTTCTTCTGACACCAGGTTGATGGTTCTGTTGCATTGTGGGATCTGCGTGAATCAACAGCTTTACACAGATCAACAGATATAGAAGACACAGCGTATTCTTTCAGATATCCCACATATGATACAGGTAATTTGATTTACTTTTGAATGCCACAGTATGATGTTGTATAATGCAAACAGCTACAACATTTGTGCAAACTTGCTGGAGCCTTTATAGTCACAAAAGTGGTGACTGGACTGCATAAAAAATAGTAGAAACTGAATGCAAAACAATGTTTGGGGCCTCAGTGGCTCAGTCGGATGCGCATCTGACTGGTGATCAGGAGGACGCGGGTTCGACTACCGCCGGGGTCGGCAACATTCTTTCGTGGAGATTGATCATGAAATCTTTTCTACGGTCATTCTCTCCCTTCCGCTGATTCAAGAAGGGCAGTTGTCAGTTTCTGGCGAAAGAATGTGCACTGTACTGGTTAACCGCTTACGTATAAGCCTACCCAGGAAAGTGTTGATAGGTAAACTGACCGGCTCAAAAATGACCTAAATAGTGTTGACTGGGCCGTTAAACTTCAATACAAACAAAAACAATGTTTGGGTCCTGTCATTATCCTCCCAGCTAAAATCATAAATTATTTCTTTGTGATATGATGTATTTGACTTTGTTTACAAAGACAGGTGACACACTGATTAGCATGCAAACACAGGGAGGTTACTTGTTTTTTTTTTCTTTCTGAAAACGGTGAAAAAAGGTGTTTTTGTGAGGGAAAAATTCATATGCATGAAAATAAAATAACAATTTGCATGGAAGAAAAAGACAATTTCAGACAGTTGTTTTTCTTTGTGCCATCTTTTGAGAAAATGTTTCTTATCACATAGGCATTACAGAAAATGCGTAGGTGAGCTGTGCATAAGCACAGCCTTACCTGAGCCTTTGCTGCTTTCAAGCAGGTAAACATTATGATAAAACACCCATGCTCTATAAGGACGTCTTTGATAGCTCTAGAACTAGCATTTTTTTCTTATGACAATGTTGCATATGAGCCCCGCCAAGCGAATTTGTGTCTTCGAGCATTCCGTCATGACACATTTTAACTGCGCATGCCCAGCCATTCAGAGGGACCAGGGATATGGCTTTCTGTCTGAAGATTCCTCTTGATTCACTGCTTGTATGAGCGAGCATCGAAGGTTCTGGCGAGACTGCGCGGATGCGCAGGCTCGCCTGAACCTTCGCTGCTCGCAGAGGCGATAAGTACCAAAATCGCTTGACGGGGCCCATATTTTTCTTATTTTTGGACCAAATACAGATTGTTGGTGCTCTTTAGAACCCCCTCATTGAGGCAGTTCTAACAAGTACCAACAATCTGTGTTTTTGAGCAAAAAAAGAAGAATAATTAGCACCCCTTAAACCCCACTTTTCTCTATATAAAATGGGGTTTAGAGGGGTTTTAATTGCAAGGACTTGTTAACCTGTTGGGATACCTTAAGGTAGCCTTACATAAGAAGTCCTGTGTCCAACCCTGTTAGCTGGTTGTACATTCACATTTGTTTCAAACATACACCACAGCCTCATTATTACAGAGTTCATTTAACAGTATGGATATAACTGAGTTCCAAGAGGGATCCAAAAAATATGTAGATTATAGAAAAATGACCATAAACGGTAATTTTTCTATATAATCTATATGTTTTTGTTTGGATATAACATAGTTGTTTATCTATTACCGTTTTTGGCTTTGGACCCAATTAACTGTGTTATAAAGAGTTTGTGGTGTTATCTCAACAACAATCTGATAGTACAATACAGTATTTACACTAATCAATAGGATAGGAATGAGTGAGTGAGTGTTTGAGTTTTACGTCTCACCAACAGCTAAGGTCATACAGAGACGAGACCTCGGTTTCTCCGAAAGTCTGGAGAAGCCCGGGATTGATTCTGCGACCCCTGGTTTACAAGGCAAGTGGCATAACCACTACACCACTGAGGCTTCTGAGATAGGAATGAAAGTTAATGTATTATCTGACAGTTAATAATAAATCGAGAAAAGGACTCGTTTTGAAAAGTATATTAGGCATAATTTACAGATTCAGTGATTCATTGTAATTTGCTGGTGAAAGCTGTAGACTGGTATACAGATTAAACCCAGTTTCAGTCAACACTTTATATATGCAACTGATTGAACTAATTTGGCATGTTGTAAGCCTTGGCGTGTGCATTTGAAGATTATATAATCAGAGAATGCTTAAGGGGAATGGATACACCATCAGGGGAGGCAACTCTTGCAAAAGTACTTTCGTCTCCCATGCATGTCAAAAGGGGTCAACTCTTAAAGGAAAGAATTTGCTCCTGAGGAGCAAATTCTTTCCTTTAAGCATAGACCCCTTTTTCTGATGGAATAGTTATTATAGAAAAGTGAACAGGAAGTCCCAAAACTTGTCCTCCTTTGAAAAATGCAGAAAAATCTTCAAAATGCATCCATTCCCCTTAAAGGCCAATTTTTCATGTCATCTCTATTATTGTATGAAGAACTGGCCCCTACACTAAAAAAAAAGACTGATTTTAGGGTGAAAAAATAATAATAAATCAGTGATTGCTTTGTCTTCTTTTTCAGCTGGTATACTGGATAATGAGAATCATCATAGTCCTGTAGTCTCAATCGTTCCTATTTATTCTTATATTGAAAGGTAAGACTTTAGTTATCAAGCTGCATATAAGGAGGAATACTGAGGATAATACTGGGGTAATTTTTCATATTCCTCCATTAAGGGGAATGGGAACACCTGTCAGATTGTTTTTGCCATTTTTCAAAGGGAGACAACTTTTTTGACTTCCTGTTAGCTTTTCTATAAGCCCTGTCCCACTGAAAAAAGGGTCTAATCTTAAAGGAAAGAATTTGCTCCACAGGAGCAAATTCTTTCCGTTAAGAGTTGACCCCTATTGACATGGGGACAAAAATCCTTTTGCAGGAGTTGCCTCCCCTGAAGGTGTTCCCATTCACCTTAAAACGTATGTTGTAGGTCCTTAAAACATATGTTGTAGGTTCTTGTTAGATTGTTTGATAAATTGTTTGAGGTTTATTGTCAGTCAACCCTTGTGGGTCATTTTGTGTTGTCTTCCATAGAAAGGGAGAAAAGAGATAGAAGGTATAGTAGAGTAGATGATAGGTGTGATGTACTTCCAAATATTTGTCATTTTTGAAATTATTGCCAGACGAGGTATAAAGTCCCAACCACAGTTTCAATGTGAATGGTTCTTGCTTTGCAATGTAGTTCCATCCCTTTTAAAAGCTTGGAGATGCACTTGAAGGATATACTATATTTCTGCTGAGGTTTTATGGGCTCCTAAAGTGTCCATCACGAAAGCAGGCCTATATAATTTTGACCCCTTATAACCCCAATTTTATAAAGTAAAACGGGTTCACAGAGGTAAACCTTAGTTTTCTTAATTCTGCTCAAAATACAGATTATGGGTACTCATTAGAACCGCCTCATCGAGGCGGTTCTAACGTGTACCCACAATCTATATTTTGAGCAGAAATAAGAAAAATATCACAATTTTTCATCTGAAACTTTTCGTTTTTTAGGCGGTAAAATTTACAATGTATTTGTATAGGCATGTTTTCGTAATGATTATCATAACACCTATGTGCTAAAATAGTATCTTTCATGTCTCCAGAATGAGCAGATGAAAATTTGTGTGTAGTTCAAACACAAATTGTGAGTGCTCTTTAGATCTGCCTCATTGAGGCTGCTCTAACTTATATCCAATATATATCGTTTGAGCAAAAGTATGGAATAATTTTCTCTATATAATGTGAGGTTTCTGGAAGTGTAAATTACATGGACTGGTTAACCTGGTGTTCAGTTTTTAGCTCACCTGAGCCGAAGGCTCATGTGAGGTATTAGTATACCACGAGCCGGCGTCCGTCGTCCGTCGTCGTCGTCCGTCGTCGTCCACACTTTCAAAGAAGTATATCTCCGGAACCAGTTGGCCAATCTTGATCAAATTTCATGTGAAGCATTATCAGGTAGGGGGAAAGGCTGCATACTGTTTTCGGGCAGATCGGATTGGAACTCTGGTTGCCACGGCAACAAATAGCTCCCATAGACTTAACATAGGAAAAAGTTTGTCATCACTCTAGCTCCGTCAATTTTTTTCTGATCGACTTCATTCTTGCAGATAACGAGGACAGGCATGAAATCTCGATCAAGTTCGATTTTGGGCTGAATCGGATTATTCACTCAGGAGTTACGTGCCCTTGAGCGTTCTTAACATAGGAAAAAGCTTGTCATCACTCTAGCTCCGTTAATTTTTTTCTGATCGACTTCATTCTTGCAGATAACGAGGACAGGCATGAAATCTCGATCAAGTTCGATTTTGGGCTGAATCGGATTATTCACTTAGGAGTTACGTGCCCTTGAGCGTTGAAAAAATTGCCTATTGACTTAACATGGGGAGAATGTTGTCATCACCGTAGCTGCTTCAATTATTTTCAGATTGGCTTTATTCTTGCAGATAACCAGCACAGCCATGAAATCTTGGTCAAGTTCGATAACTGGCAGAATCGGATCATTCACTTAGGAGTTACCTGCCCTTGTGTGTTTTTGCATTAGGGTTTTTTTTTCTTTCTTTTTTTTTTTTTTTTTTTTTTTGGTTTGGGTTTTACGGCCCTTTCAAGATTATTTCACTCATATCGAGCCGATCGTTAATCAGAGGTGGGCGAAAACCGGAGTACCCGGAGAAAAACCACCTGACCTTCCGTTGCAGAACTTGGCGTCTCACACGTGGCCCGAGCGAGGCTCGAACCTACGGCGGTGAGAGACCTAATGACTAAGAGTCAGCGCTCTTATCCACTAGGCTTTGCATTAGGGTTAATGGGAATTTAAAAAATGTATATCTTAAAGACATTTGGCCAACTTTGATCAAATTTCATGTGTCGCATTATTGGGCAAGTGGAAAGGCTTCATTAGGTTTTCAGGCAGATCTGAGTGGAACTCTGGTTGCCATGGCAACATCTAGCTCCCATAGACTTCACATAGGAAAAAGCTTGTCATCACTCTAGCTCCGTCAATTTTTTTCTGATCGACTTCATTCTTGCAGATAACCAGTACAGGCATAAAATCTCGGTCAAGTTCGATTTTGGGCCGAATCGGATTATTTGCCTTGGAGTTACCTGCCCTTGAGCATAAAAAAATACGTTGTGACCACGATAGCAACTTTATTTTTATTCAGATCAGCTTCAAACTTGTCGGCTTCATTCTTGCAGATAATAAGGACAGGCATAAAATCTCGGTTAAGTTCGATTTTGGGCAGAATCGGAATATTGACCTCGGAGTTACATGACCTTGAGCGACAAAAAATTTGCCCATAGACTTAACATAGGGAAAATGTTGTGACTACGATAGCGACTTGAATTTTTTTCAGATCAGCTTCAAACTTGCAGGTAACGAGGACAGACATAAAATCACGGTTAAGTTCGGTTTTGGGCCGAATCAGATTATTTGCCTTGGAGTTACCTGCCCTTGAGCATGAAAAAATACGTTGTGACCACGATAGCAACCTTATTTTTATTCAGATCAGCTTCAAACTTGCAGGTAACGAGGACAGGCATAAAATCCCGGTTAAGTTCGATTTTGGGCCGAATCGGATTATTGACCTCGGAGTTACGTGACCTTGAGCGACAAAAAATTTGCCCATAGACTTAACATAGGGAAATTGTTGTGACTACGATAGCCACTTGAATTTTTTTCAGATCAGCTTCAAACTTGCAGGTAACGAGGACAGACATAAAATCTCGGTTAAGTTCGATTTTGGGCTGAATCGGATTATTTGCCTTGGAGTTACCTGCCCTTGAGCATAAAAAAATACGTTGTGACCACGATAGCAACTTTATTTTTATTCAGATCAGCTTCAAACTTGCAGGTAACGTGGACAGGCATAAAATCTCAGTTAAGTTCGAATCGGAATATTGACCTCGGAGTTACATGACCTTGAGCGACAAAAAATTTGCCCATAGACTTAACATAGGGAAAATGTTGTGACTACGATAGCGACTTGAATTTTTTTCAGATCAGCTTCAAACTTGCAGGTAACGAGGACAGACATAAAATCTCGGTTAAGTTCGATTTTGGGCCGAATTGGATTATTTGCCTTGGAGTTACCTGCCCTTGAGCATAAAAAAATACGTTGTGACCACGATAGCAACTTTATTTTTATTCATATCAGCTTCAAACTTGCAGGTAACGAAGACAGGCATAAAATCTCGGTTAAGTTCGATTTTGGGCTGAATCGGAATATTGACCTCGGAGTTACGTGACCTTGAGAGACAAAAAAATTTGCCCATAGACTTAACGTAGGGAAAATGTTGTGACAGAAATAGCGACTTGAATTTTTAGCTCACCTGAGCCAAAGGCTCCAGTGAGCTGATAGTATACCAAGGCTCCGGAGTCCGTCGTCTGTCGTCCGTCCATCCGTCGTCCACACTTTCAATGCAGCATATCTCAGAAGGCAGTCGACCAATCTTGTTTAAATTTTATGTGTAGCACCATTGGGCAAGGGGAAAGGCTGCATTAGGTTTTGGAGCTAGTCTGGTTCATTTGTTCCTTCATTCTTCTTTCTCTCCATATAGATATAATAGACCAATGTTAAATTTTTAATCAAAGATTTCTTAGGAACTATAAAAGCTAGAAGCATCAAATTTGGTATTCATAGAATAATGATGACTTATTTTGTGTAAGAGACTTTGGGCTTTCTCAGCTTATTTGTTCATTTGTTCTTTCATTCTTCTTTCTCTCCATTTTGACCAATGTTAAATTTTCGTCAAAGATTTCTCAGGAACTATAGAAGCTAGAAGTCTCAAACTTGGAATGCAATGCAATAATCATGACTTATATCCTGTAAGGGTCAATGGGCTGGATTCTATTAGCAGATTTAGTAGTCAAGTCTGTGAATTGTTAAAACTTAAGTTCCTCAGGTGAGCGGTTAAGGCTCATTGAGCCTCTTGTTTTTTTAGCTCACCTGTCACGTAGTGACAAGGTGAGCTTTTGGGATCACTTTTTGTCCGCCGTGCGTGCGTGCGTGCATCCGTAAACTTTTCTTCAAACGACATCTCCTCCTAAACCACTGATGGGATTTTGACCAAACTTCACAGGAATGATCCCTAGGTGGTCCCCTTTCAAAGTTGTTCAAATGGTTCCGGTCCGTTGCACATATAGGTCACAGTAGCCAAAAATAGACTTTTTTCACCGAAAACTTAAAAAATCTTCTTCTCCGAAACCGCAAGGCCCAGGTCTTTGATATTTGGTATGAAGCTTCATCTAGTGGACCCCTACCAAGATTGTTCAAATTATAGTGCTGGGGCCAAAAATGCCCCCGCACGGGGGCCCTTTGGTTTTACATGGGCTTATATAGGGAAAATCTTGAAAAATCTTCTTCTCTGAAACTGCAAGGCCCAGATTTTTAGCTCACCTGAGCCGAAGGCTCATGTGAGGTATTAGTATACCACGAGCCGGCGTCCGTCGTCCGTCGTCGTCGTCGTCCGTCGTCCACACTTTCAAAGAAGTATATCTCCGGAACCAGTGGGCCAATCTTGATCAAATTTCATGTGAAGCATTATCAGGTAGGGGGAAAGGCTGCATACTGTTTTCGGGCAGATCGGATTGGAACTCTGGTTGCCATGGCAACAAATAGCTCCCATAGACTTAACATAGGAAAAAGTTTGTCATCACTCTAGCTCCGTCAATTTTTTTCTGATCGACTTCATTCTTGCAGATAACGAGGACATGCATGAAATCTCGATCAAGTTCGATTTTGGGCTGAATCGGATTATTCACTCAGGAGTTATGTGCCCTTGAGCGTTAGGAAAAAGCTTGTCATCACTCTAGCTCCGTCAATTTTTTTCTGATTGACTTCATTCTTGCAGATAACGAGGACAGGCATGAAATCTCGATCAAGTTCGATTTTGGGCTGAATCGGATTATTCACTCAGGAGTTACGTGCCCTTGAGCGTTGAAAAAATTGCCTATTGACTTAACATGGGGAGAATGTTGTCATCACCGTAGCTGCTTCAATTATTTTCAGATTGGCTTTATTCTTGCAGATAACCAGCACAGCCATGAAATCTTGGTCAAGTTCGATAACTGGCAGAATCGGATCATTCACTTAGGAGTTACCTGCCCTTGTGTGTTTTTGCATTAGGGTTAATGGGAATTTCAAAAATGTATATCTTAAAGACTACTTGGCCAACTTTGATCAAATTTCATGTGTCGCATTATTGGGCAAGTGGAAAGGCTTCATTAGGTTTTCAGGCAGATCTGAGTGGAACTCTGGTTGCCATGGCAACATCTAGCTCCCATAGACTTCACATAGGAAAAAGCTTATCATCACTCTAGCTCCGTCAATTTTTTTCTGATTGACTTCATTCTTGCAGATAACCAGTACAGGCATAAAATCTCGGTCAAGTTCGATTTTGGGCCGAATCAGATAATTCACTCAAGAGTTACGTCCCCTTGAGCGCCCGAAAAATTGCCTATCGACTTAACATGGGGAAAATGTTGTCATCACTGTAGCTAGTAACGAGGACAGGCATAAAATCTTGGTTAAGTTCGATTTTGGGCAGAATCGGAATATTGACCTCGGAGTTACGTGACCTTGAGCGACAAAAAATTTGCCCATAGACTTAACATAGGGAAAATGTTGTGACTACGATAGCGACTTGAATTTTTTTCAGATCAGCTTCAAACTTGCAGGTAACGAGGACAGACAAACAAATCACGGTTAAGTTCGATTTTGGGCCGAATCGGATTATTTGCCTTGGAGTTACCTGCCCTTGAGCATGAAAAAATACGTTGTGACCATGATAGCAACTTTAGTTTTATTCAGATCAGCTACAAACTTGCAGGTAACGAGGACAGGCATAAAATCCCGGTTAAGTTCGATTTTGGGCCGAATCGGATTATTTGCCTTGGAGTTACCTGTCCTTGAGCATAAAAAAATACGTTGTGACCATGATAGCAACTTTATTTTTATTCATATCAGCTTCAAACTTGCAGATAACGAGGACAGGCATAAAAAAATACGTTGTGACCACGATAGCAACTTTATTTTTATTCATATCAGCTTCAAACTTGCAGGTAACGAGGACAGGCATAAAATCTCGGTTAAGTTCGATTTTGGGCCGAATCGGAATATTGACCTCAGAGTTACGTGACCTTGAGAGACAAAAAAATTTGCCCATAGACTTAACGTAGGGAAAATGTTGTGATAGAAATAGCGACTTGAATTTTTAGCTCACCTGAGCCAAAGGCTCCAGTGAGCCGATAGTATACCAAGGCTCCGGAGTCCGTCGTCTGTCGTCCGTCCCTCCGTCGTCCACACTTTCAATGAAGCATATCTCAGAAGGCAGTCGACCAATCTTGTTTAAATTTTATGTGTAGCACCATTGGGCAAGGGGAAAGGCTGCATTAGGTTTTGGAGCTAGTCTGGTTCATTTGTTCCTTCATTCTTTTTTCTCTCCATATAGAGACAATAGACCAATGTTAAATTTTTAATCAAAGATTTCTTAGGAACTATAAAAGCTAGAAGCATCAAATTTGGTATTCAATAGAATAATGATGACTTATTTTGTGTAAGAGACATTGGGCTTTCTCAGCTTATTTGTTCATCTGTTCTTTCATTCTTCTTTCTCTCCATTTTTACCAATGTTAAATTTTCGTCAAAGATTTCTCAGGAACTATAGAAGCTAGAAGTCTCAAACTTGGAATGCAATGCAATAATCATGACTTATATCCTGTAAGGGTCAATGGGCTGGATTCTATTAGCAGATTTAGTAGTCAAGTCTGTGAATTGTTAAAACTTAAGTTCCTCAGGTGAGCGGTTTAGGCTCATTGAGCCTCTTGTTGATATTTGGTATGAAGCTTCATCTAGTGGACCCCTACCAAGATTGTTCAAATTATAGTGCTGGGGCCAAAAATGCCCCCGCACGGGGGCCCTTTGGTTTTACATGGGCTTATATAGGGAAAATCTTTAAAAATCTTCTTCTCTGAAACTGCAAGGCCCAGATCTTTGATATTTGGTATGAAGCTTCATCTAGTGGACCCCTACCAAGATTGTTCAAATTATAGCCCTTGGGCCAAAAATGCCTCCGCCCTGGGGGCCTTTGGTTTTACATAGATTTATATAGGGAAAATCTCAAAAATCTTCTTCTCTGAAACCGCAAGGCCCAGTTCTTTGATATTTGGTTTGAAGCTTCATCTAGTGGACCACTATCAAGATTGTACAAATTATAGGCCTAGGGCGAAAAATGCCCCCACCTCCAGGCCCTTTGGTTTTACATTGGCTTATACAGGGAAAATCTTTAAAAATCTTCTTCTCCAAAACCTGATGGCCCAGTTCTTTGAATTTGGTGTGTAGCTTCATCTAGTGGACTTCTACCAAGATTGTTCAAATCATAGCCCTTGGGTCAAAAATGCCCCCGCCCCGGGGCCCTTCGTTTTTACATTGACTTATATGGGGAAATTTAAAAAAAAAATCTTCTACTCTGAAACTGCAAGGCCCAGGTCTTTGATATTTGGTGTGAAGCTACATCTAAATTGTTCAAATTATAGCCCTAGGAAATAGAAGCCAAGGCAATGAAAAACTTTGAAAATCTTTTTGTCTGAAAGCAGAAGGCCAAGGTCTTTGATATTAGGTATGAAGCTTTGTCTTGTAGATTTCCACCAAGATGGTTCAAATTATAGCCCTGGGGGCAAAAATGGCCCGCTCCGGGGACCCCAAGGTTTATATAGACTTATATAAGGAAACCGTTTAAAAATCTTGTCTGAAACCAGAAGTCTCCATTCTTTGATATTTGGTATGAAGCTTCACCTTTTAGACTACTACCAAGATTAATCATATTATAGCCGGGGGCCAATAATGGCTCTCCCAGGGGCCCACTTGATACCCTATGGATCAGGTGAGCGATCCAGGGCCATCATGGCCCTCTTGTTTGAGAAAAAGTATTGTGAATTTGATCTACTTTTAGTGGATTTATACCACAGCTATATAGAACAGAAAGGTATATTTTGTTGCTGAATGTTTTGTTTATTCTTTTTGTTATTTGTTATTTTGAAGTTAATTTCATTAAAAGAGAATAAAACACATACAATCGTAATAACAGTGTAGTGGTATTAAACACAAAAGCAGAGTCAAAGCCAATAGTGACAGCAGTTGAGTGTGATGTCATTTTTATTTTCATCATATATTGAATTAAATAGGAATCATATAGCATAGTTATAGAGTAGATTTGATTTTTTCAGTGTAAGATCATTTTTTTTTTTCATCAAATGAAAGCCAAAAGAAGTATTTTCATGACTGGGAAGCTGACAAAAAAATATTGTTTCTTATATGCTTTAAACGGTTATTATTAAAACAATATTTAAAGCATTAGCTATCACCTTAGGGAACAAACTTTTTCCATGGTTGATTTAGGTGTTCAGGTGTTACTGGGTATAATATTAGGTGTAAACTGAAAGTTTGAAACCTGTAAAAAAGGGCTTGGAATGTTACTTGATCAAATGGTTCACTTGTAATTTGCATTGATATAATATCCACAGTTGCTAAGTTCATCTGTCGTCACCTGCATTATTTATGTTGCGTAGGTGCTAAAAGTGATGTTTGTTTTGTTTGATTTTAAGTTTAATGTCCCCGTCAACACTGTAAAGGTCATTTTGGAGACGTTGCTTCCAATTTTGTGGGACTATTACCCGACATTGAGATGACATGACATCTCAAGCCCTGCCGCACAATGAAACCAAAAGGGTTTATAAACATGGACGGGCTGACACGCACCGCTTTGCCTGGGCAGGCTTAGATCCTCTAAGCGGTTTACCTGTACTCGGGTTCGGGTCAGTTTCATCTCTGCGTGGAAGCATCATGCAGCCCATCTATTTCTTCAAGCCCTGATGGGTGGGTGCCAGCTAAAAGTGATGACATCAACGTCTGATTGTTGTGAAAATGTGTGTGGCATAATTTCTTACACACATTAATAATGTTCAGCCAATAGACATCAAACAAAAATAAAAATCGTTTTTTTCACTGTTTGAAACAGTGACAATATTAATTTCGATTTCATTGAGAAATCTCTGTATTTCATTGAAAAGCATGTAAGAAATGCAGTCTTCCATAGCTTTCTGAATGACTTCACACTGAAGACAATAATTTACACCTATTAGATATTGAGTTCCTGAAAAAGGACAAACTCTTTTACAAAGAATGACTTTATCATCTTTTGTTATCAGTTCCTGTTTGACAATGACCTCCCAGTCTCAGTTTTAACTTTGTATCACCAAGCAATTTGGTAAAGAGCATTTGGCTGTAGGTTCAAGCCCTGGCCAGCTCACAGATGACACACCAAACCTGCAATGACAGGTCAAGTGTTTATTTTTGGGAACTCCAATTTTTGTGAACCTCAGCTTTATGTTCATGCTATGTAATTGAAAGGCACATAAAAACCAAGTCAAAAGAATTAATGTAACTTCTAATCCATATAGAGTTAAAAGAATTGGTTGTCAGTAAAAAAAATCAGTGAAAAGTTTGGCCAAGATAAGTGTGGTGTCACCTGAATATATTAGTGTGAGTGAAATAACACACTTTCATGGCAATTAATCCTGAAATATTTTCTGTGGTCATTCTCTTTTCTGTTGATCTGAGAGGTGCAGTTGTTAATGTCTGGCAAAATGATGTACTCTGTACTTGTTAATCGCTTGTATAAGAGCCAGACCAGGAAAAGTGTTGTTAGGTAAATTGACAGGCTCGCCATGACCAAATTGGTGATGACTGGGCCATTACAATCCAGAGTTGTACAAAAATGTGAGTGAAATAGACTTCCAGAAGAAACTCTTTCAAAACATATTTCTACTGTCCATATTTGGGGGTCTACTGTTGAGAGAGCAAATATATTCCCTTAAGGGCATTGAATATGTCTATCACATTTTCCAACATTTTTACAGTGTTCCTTAGTAGCAAATTCGTTCCTTTAAGAGTATAAATCTATTAACCCTTATCCTGCTGTTCACTGAAACCCGTACCTTTGCAAACAGTGTAGATCCTGATCAGATGGCTTCTGAAGAAGCCATCTGATCAGGACCTACACTGTTTGACATTCAGTCTGTGAATTTGTAGGAACCATTAACATCTAGTAATCTCATTGGTTCAAAATTAGAAATGGGTGTGGCTAAATGAATTATTCAGCAGGATAAGGGTTAATAAGGGAGGTAAAAAAATATTGAGTTATCACTCTTGAAGGTGTGTCTATTCTCTTTAACCCTTTTTGTACCAAATGGAATCTTCCTCCTTATATATAGCAGGAGTCCATTTCAAAATTTAGGGGTGTCAGGTTGTCTTTTCTTCAAAATCTTTTTGGAAAATGGCTGAACTTTTAGCAAACAGTGAAGGCCCTGATCAGACGCCGCGTTCTGCGGCGTCTGATCTGGGCCTGCACTGTTTGCCAAGTTACCCCTTAAGGGGTTTCTGGTACTGAATGGGTTAAGGATATACTTAGAAAGAGTTTGAAAAAGAAATTTGTTGAATAAAAATTCAAGTGTGATAATGAATGGTGCTTTTTCTTTTAGCTCAAGTTCTTCAAGTCAAGCAGTAGAAGGTGAGTTATTAAAGAAACAAATTTCAAATTTTTGATGTTCTTGAAAGTTTGAATGACAAGTGGTGAAGTGCAGAGTAAATGAACCCCAAAGGTATGCATGTAAACTTTGTTAGTTTACTATTCATTACCTGACTTAAAAACAGTTTTGAGAATATTTTATTTGAAGCAATTTGAAGCAATTAGAATGTTTTATGTCATGTCAGTACAAATGGTGCAATGTTGTCAATATAATTGTGTGATTATTCAATACCAGCCAGTAGCTGATTCAAGAAGGGCATTTGTCAGTGGAAAGAAAATGCACTATACTGGTTAACTGCTTGTGTATAAGCCTGCCGAGGAAATGTGGTTAGGTAAACTGACTTGCTCTATATGACCTAAATAGTGTTGACTGGGCCATTCAACAAACAAACAAACCAGTGTGTAGCAAGGGAGACAACTTTTTAGCTCACCTGAGCCGAAGGCTCAAGGTGAGCTATTGTGATCGGTCAATGTCCGTCGTGCGTCTGTCAACAATTTACTTAAATGACATCTCCTCCTAAACCAGTGAATGGATTTTGATATAATTTCACAGGAACTTTGCTTGAGTGACCCTCTTTCAAAATTACCTAAATCGTTCTGCTCCGTTAAACAAAATGGCCGCCAGAGCTAAAAATAGAAAAACCTTTAAATGACATCTCTTCCTAGGCAAATGGCCCGATTTGAAAATAATTTCACAGGAACGTTCCTTGAGTGACCCTCTTTCAAAATTGCCTAAATCATTCCGCTCCGTTAAACAAAATGGCCACCAGAGCTAAAAATAGAAAAACCTTTAAATGACATCTCCTCCTAGGCAAATGGCCCAATTTGAAAATAATTTCACAGGAACGTTCCCTGAGTGAGCCTCTTTCAAAATTGCCTTAATCATTCTGCTCCGTTAAACAAAATGGCCGCCAGAGCCAAAAAAAGAAAAACCTTTAAATGACATCTCCTCCTAGGCAAATGGCCCAATTTGAAAATAATTTCACAGGAATGTTGCTTGAGTGACCCTCTTTCAAAATTACCTAAATCGTTCCGCTCCTTTAAACAAAATGGCCGCCAGAGCTAAAAATAGAAAAACCTTTAAATGACATCTCTTCCTAGGCAAATGGCCCGATTTGAAAATAATTTCACAGGAACGTTCCTTGAGTGACCCTCTTTCAAAATTGCCTAAATCGTTCCGCTCCGTTAAACAAAATGGCCGCCAGAGCTAAAAATAGAAAAACCTTTAAATGACATCTTCTAGGCAAATGGCTCGATTTGAAAATAACTTCACAGGAATGTTCCTTGAGTGACCCTCTTTCAAAATTTCCTAAATCGTTCCACTCAGTTAAACAAAATGGCCGCCAGAGCTAAAAATAGAAAACCTTTATATGACATCTCCTCCTAGGCAAATGGCCCAATTTGAAAATAATTTCACAGGAACGTTCCTTGAGTGAGCCTCGTTCAAAATTGCCTTAATCATTCTGCTCCGTTAAACAAAATGGCCGCCATAGCCAAAAATAGAAAAACCTTTAAATGACATCTCCTCCTAGGCAAATGGCCCGATTTGAAAATAATTTCACAGGAATGTTGCTTGAGTGACCCTCTTTCAAAATTACCTAAATCGTTCCGCTCCGTTAAACAAAATGGCCGCCAGAGCTAAAAATAGAAAAACCTTTAAATGACATCTCTTCCTAGGCAAATGGCATGATTTAAAAATAATTTCACAGGAATGTTCCTTGAGTGACCCTCTTTCAAAATTGCCTAAATCGTTCCGCGCCGTTAAAAAAAATGGCCACCAGAGCTAAAAATAGAAAAACCTTTAAATGACATCTTCTTCTAGGCAAATGGCTTGATTTGAAAATAACTTCACAGGAATGTTCCTTGAGTGACCCTCTTTCAAAATTGCCTAAATCGTTCCGCTCCCTTAAACAAAATGGCCACCAGAGCTAAAAATAGAAAAACCTTTAAATGACATCTCCTCCTAGGCAAATGGCCCAATTTGAAAATAATTTCACAGGAACGTTCCTTGAGTGAGCCTCTTTCAAAATTGCCTTAATCATTCTGCTCCGTTAAACAAAATGGCCGCCATAGCCAAAAATAGAAAAACCTTTTAATGACATCTCCTCCTAGGCAAATGGCCCGATTTGAAAATAATTTCACAGGAATGTTGCTTGAGTGACCCTCTTTCAAAATTACCTAAATCGTTCCGCTCCGTTAACCAAAATGGCCGCAAGAGCTAAAAATAGAAAAACCTTTAAACGACATCTTCTTCTAGGCAAATGGCTCGATTTGAAAATAACTTCACAGGAATGTTCCTTGAGTGACCCTCTTTCAAAATTGCCTAAATCGTTCCGCTCCGTTAAACAAAATGGCCGCCAGAGCTAAAAATAGAAAAACCTTTAAATGACATCTCTTCCTAGGCAAATGGCCCGATTTGAAAATAATTTCACAGGAAGGTTCCTTGAGTGACCCTCTTTCAATATTGCCTAAATCGTTCCGCTCCGTTAAACAAAATGGCGGCCAGAGCTAAAAATAGAAAAACCTTTAAACGACATCTTCTTCTAGGCAAATGGCTCGATTTGAAAATAACTTCACAGGAATGTTCCTTGAGTGACCCTCTTTCAAAATTGCCTAAATCGTTCCGCTCCGTTAAACAAAATGGCCGCCAGAGCTAAAAATAGAAAAACCTTTAAATGACATCTCCTCCTAGGTAAATGGCCCGATTTGAAAATAATTTCACAGGAACGATCCTTGAGTGAGCCTCTTTCAAAATTGCCTTAATCATTCTGCTCCGTTAAACAAAATGGCTGCCAGAGCCAAAAATAGAAAAACCTTTAAATGACATCTCCTAGGCAAATGGCCCGATTTGAAAATAATTTCACAGGAATGTTGCTTGAGTGACCCTCTTTCAAAATTACCTAAATCGTTCTGCTCCGTTAAACAAAATGGCCGCCAGAGCTAAAAATAGAAAAACCTTTAAATGACATCTCTTCCTAGGCAAATGGCCCGATTTGAAAATAATTTCACAGGAACGTTCCTTGAGTGACCCTCTTTTAATATTGCCTAAATCGTTCTGCTCCGTTAAACAAAATGGCTGCCAGAGCTAAAAATAGAAAAACCTTTAAATGACATCTTCTTCTAGGCAAATGGCTCGATTTGAAAATAACTTCACAGGAATGTTCCTTGAGTGAGCCTCTTTCAAAATTGCCTAAATCGTTCCGCTCCGTTAAACAAAATGGCCGCCAGAGCTAAAAACAGAAAAACCTTTAAATGACATCTCCTCCTAGGCAAATGGCCCAATTTGAAAATAATTTCACAGGAACGTTCCTTGAGTGAGCCTCTTTCAAAATTGCCTTAATCATTCTGCTCCGTTAAACAAAATGGCCACCAGAGCCAAAAATAGAAAAACCTTTAAATGACATCTCCTCCTAGGCAAATGGCCTGATTTGAAAATAATTTCACAGGAATGTTGCTTGAGTGACCCTCTTTCAAAATTACCTAAATCGTTCCGCTCCGTTAAACAAAATGGCCGCCAGAGCTAAAAATAGAAAAACCTTTAAATGACATCTCTTCCTAGGCAAATGGCCCGATTTGAAAATAATTTCACAGGAAGGTTCCTTGAGTGACCCTCTTTCAATATTGCCTAAATCGTTCCGCTCCGTTAAACAAAATGGCGGCCAGAGCTAAAAATAGAAAAACCTTTAAACGACATCTTCTTCTAGGCAAATGGCTCGATTTGAAAATAACTTCACAGGAATGTTCCTTGAGTGACCCTCTTTCAAAATTGCCTAAATCGTTCCGCTCCGTTAAACAAAATGGCCGCCAGAGCTAAAAATAGAAAAACCTTTAAATGACATCTCCTCCTAGGTAAATGGCCCAATTTGAAAATAATTTCACAGGAACGTTCCTTGAGTGAGCCTCTTTCAAAATTGCCTTAATCATTCTGCTCCGTTAAACAAAATGGCTGCCAGAGCCAAAAATAGAAAAACCTTTAAATGACATCTCCTAGGCAAATGGCCTGATTTGAAAATAATTTCACAGGAATGTTGCTTGAGTGACCCTCTTTCAAAATTACCTAAATCGTTCTGCTCCGTTAAACAAAATGGCCGCCAGAGCTAAAAATAGAAAAACCTTTAAATGACATCTCTTCCTAGGCAAATGGCCCGATTTGAAAATAATTTCACAGGAACGTTCCTTGAGTGACCCTCTTTTAAAATTGCCTAAATCGTTCCGCTCTGTTAAACAAAATGGCTGCCAGAGCTAAAAATAGAAAAACCTTTAAATGACATCTTCTTCTAGGCAAATGGCTCGATTTGAAAACAACTTCACAGGAATGTTCCTTGAGTGACCCTCTTTCAAAATTGCCTAAATCGTTCCGCTCCGTTAAACAAAATGGCCGCCAGAGCTAAAAATAGAAAAACCTTTAAATGACATCTCCTCCTAGGCAAATGGCCCAATTTGAAAATAATTTCACTGGAACGTTCCTTGAGTGAGCCTTTTTTCAAAATTGCCTTAATCATTCTGCTCCGTTAAACAAAATGGCCGCCAGAGCCAAAAATAGAAAAATCTTTAAATGACATCTCCTCCTTGGCAAATGGCCCGATTTGAAAATTATTTCACAGGAATGTTGCTTGAGTGACCCTCTTTCAAAATTACCTAAATCGTTCTGCTCCGTTAAACAAAATAGCCGCCAGAGCTAAAAATAGAAAAACCTTTAAATGACATCTCTTCCTAGGCAAATGGCCCGATTTGAAAATAATTTCACAGGAATGTTCCTTGAGTGACCCTCTTTCAAAATTGCCTAAATCGTTCTGCTCCGTTAAACAAAATGGCCACCAGAGCTAAAAATAGAAAAACCTTTAAATGACATCTTCTAGGCAAATGGCTCGATTTGAAAATAACTTCACAGGAATGTTCCTTGAGTGACCCTCTTTCAAAATTGCCTAAATCGTTCCGCTCCGTTAAACAAAATGGCCACCAGAGCTAAAAATAGAAAAACCTTTAAATGACATCTCCTAGGCAAATGGCCCAATTTGAAAATAATTTCACAGGAACGTTCCTTGAGTGAGCCTCTTTCAAAATTGCCTTAATCATTCTGCTCGGTTAAACAAAATGGCCGCCAGAGCCAAAATTAGAAAAACCTTTAAACGACATCTCCTCCTAGGCAGATGGCCCGATTTGAAAATAATTTCACAGGAATGTTGCTTGAGTGACCCTCTTTCAAAATTGCCTAAATCGTTCCGCTCCGTTAAACAAAATGGCCACCAGAGATAAAAATAGAAAAACCTTCAAATGACATCTCCTCCTATGCAAATGGCCCAATTTGAAAATAACTTCACAGGAATGTTCCTTGAGTGACCCTCTTTCAAAATTGCCTAAATTGTTCCACTGTGTTAAACAAAATGGCCACCAGAGCTAAAAAAAAGAAAAACATTTAAATGACATCTCCTCCAAGGCAAATGGCACGATTAGGAAATAATTTCACAGGAACGGTGGTCGAGTGACCCTTTTTCAAAATTGTCTAAATCGTTTCGCTTGTTAAACAAAATGGCCACCAGAGCTAAATATAGAAAAACCTTTAAATGACATCTTCTCCTAGGCAAAGAGCCTGATTTGAAAATAATTTCACAGGAATGTTCCTTGAGTGACCCTCTTTCAAAATTGCCTAAACTGTTCCGCTCTGTTAATCAAAATGGACACCAGAGCTAAAAATAGAAAAACCTTCAAATTCCACTACAATGAAAAATAACCTCCAAAGAAAAATCTTTGGTCCACATCTCCTTAAAGCAGTGAATCCTTCATTTCCATAAGCTTTGAAACATCTTGGATTCAGGTGAGCGATTCAGGGCCATCATGGCCCTCTTGTTGAACTTCCTGATTGCTTTTCTATAAACTCTGTCCCACTGAAAAAGGGGTCATTTCTTAGAGGAAAGAATTTGCTCCTCAGGAGCAATTTTGTTTTTCCTTTAAGTGTTGACACTTGTTGACATGGGAGACAGAAGTACTTCTGCAAGAGTTGCCTCCAATGAAGGTGCATCCATTTCTCCTAAATAGCATTTTTTGACAATGACACACTTTTTCTTGAAAATTCACAGATGTGCAGGATAAAGACTTTTTGGGGGGAATTCAAAAATATTTTATTGAGTGTGTTGAAAACAACATTTTCATAAGTGAAGCATGAAGGAAATTTCCAATGTTTGCAACACATTCTGTGAAATATTTTTGTAGTTGACAAATTATGTAAATTTTCTTTTTTTTTCTGTTATTTGACGAAATATGGTAATTGATAAAACATTTTTGATAAAAAAAAAAGAAAAAAGGTTTGACTTGCTACTGTGAAAAAAACACTGTCACACTTAAACCTTATCCTGCCATTCATGACAACCTCTACCTTCGCAAACAGTGCAGACCCGGATCAGATGGCTTCTGAAGATCAAGATCTACACTGTCATTCAGTTAGAGAATTTAAAAGAAAAAATTATATCATGTAATCTGATTGGCAGATGGTCAGAAATGGGTGTGGCTAATCAAAGTATTCAGTGGGATAAGGGATAAGCTTTCTGTTTCTGGCCACAAATTAATGCCTGGTGGTGGTATAAGACTACCTCTTTATATAGAGGATCTTACATGAGTGTTCATGTATTATTGAATTTATTAAACAAGTTGAGGAAAAGGGATAAAATGCGAGGCTGCTGAGCATTTTATCCCTTTTCCTCAACGAGTTTAATAAATTCAATAATACATTAGCACGAATGCAAGATTCTATTTATCATATGACATTTAAAACGCATTTTATTCTCGATTGTTTAAGCCCCCGCCCATAGGGGCTTGAAGAAATATATGGGCTGCATGATGCTTCCACGCAGAGCTGAATCCGGCCCGCACACTAGTACTGGTAAACCGCTTAGAGGATCTAAGCCTGTCCAGGAACCGCGGTGCAAGGCGGACCGTCCATGCTAATAAACCCTATTGGTTTCATTGGGCGACAGGGCTTGAGATGTCATTTCATCTCAATGTCGGGTAAAAGTCCCACAAAATTGGAAGCAACGTCTCCAAAATGACCTTTACAGTGTTGACGGGGACGTTAAACCTCAAATCAAACAAACAAATTCTCGATTGTTTATAAAAATATCAATATTCCGCCCTTAGTAAACGCGACGTCGTTAAGGACGTCGTACATGTAACGTTACAGGACGTATCTAGCTAATTTGCATATTTAATCCACTAGTGGATTATCGAAAATATTATATGGCATTACACTCTCAGATGCGACGTCATATGATAAAACAGAATAATTGGGGTCCAAAGCAGACTTTGTTAATAGCAAAACTATTGTGTTATAGCTAACCAAAAATGTGTAGATTACACAGAAAACAACCATAAATGGTCATTGTTCTATATAATTTATACATTTTGAGATGTATATGTATTATTCTCTTCTGGAATCATCATTTCAAACCAGTTAAGCAGCAATGATGTAAGCTGATTTTATTTCATACTGAAAAGTGAAAGCAATGCATATCTAAAATAAATAAATAAATAGATAAAAACATTTTCACAAATGAAAGAATATGTTGTACTTTCACAATGTGGAAAATATCACTGCCTGTGCAATTTTCAGTTTTATAGTGATTGTGTGTAATAAGTGCCATTTGTTTCTATTCCAGATTCCTCTTCAGGTTTGTCTTTCCAGCTTGTGTCTACAGAAGAGGCAGCTGTGCTGCATTTCTGGGTATGTGTCCTTAAGTTGTGAAAAAATACCAGTGTTGCTAATGTTTACTGTGAAAAGGTTGGTCATAATATTCATTGTCAGTCATGGCCACCCTTAGTGCATAAATCACACAATTATATGGATCAATTTGCCAGTTCTTTCCTCTGCTAGATGACCCTTTTTATTCAGGAGGGTTAGCCACAGAAAATCCTAAAATTTCGGACACCTTAAGACTTTCTGTAATTCTACTAAAATTTTGAAAGATTTCTTTCATGATCCAACAAGGTGACAGAATAGCAATCAATGTAGACACTAATCAGCCTACTCCTGCAAGAGCACTATTTGCTTAGGCCGGTCTGTCTCAATACTCTGGATAATGACGGTAGTTTATAGGAAAATAGAAGTGAAGGCAAAGACCAGGAATCAATACAACTACCCAGCACCTCCCATTAGAGACACCAAAGGGAAAGAAACAGGAACATGAAATGATTAAACGCAAAACAAGAAGTAGACACCCCATTAAAAAAGGCAGAAGCCATGCTTCATATGTTACTTTCCCATAAACTTTTCGGTTCACTTGTTCCAACTAATGATTTTATTAGTTAACATATTAGATTAACACTTACCAGCAAAAGTATTAAGAGTATCAGATATTGTACTTGCTTGAACTGTTAACATTTTGATGGCTATGGAGCTCATTATTAGGGCCCCGCACTGAAAATGTGGGTGCCCTATAGTAATCACTCTGTCTGTCCGTGTGTCTGTCTGTCCGTCCACAAATTTCTGATAGCGCTGCCGGGGCCCTAGTCAGTTTCACTGACAGCTCTAGTTTAAGCTAATAAATGAGGCCCTGAGCAATAATACATGAAAATGTTAACAGCAATTTTACATTCATAAAGTATGTATTTGGGGGTAATTTCACTTTATTGTCGTGCCCGCAATAGGCGCCCGGTTTTCCATCCATTCGTTCATTCGTCCGTCCGTTTGTCAAGGCGTCAACATTTGCGGTCACCCTAACGTTTACCCTAATGGCCAAGTTTATATCTCAAGAACTATTTATTAAGGATGCTCACTCATACAACAAAATATATATAGATACAACTGCTTTTATTTATCTCCTTTTTCACATAGTTAATAAAACATTATTTCAATAATGTGTTTTGTTGTCTAACTTTCAGTCTCTACAATATCTGGCAGTATATGGACACCGAGTAGATTCAGGTCGAAGGGGGGACGCAGTGACAGCATATAACCTTGCTCGCACGTAAACGGGCACCAAATTATTAATTTGTTTGCACTCAAAATATTGTGCAGTCCAATTTTGAATTTTGAGTATTCCAAAATATGCGCACACTCCAAATGTGTGCTCCAAGATTTTGTAACATTCCAAAAATTGCGCACTTCCTATAGTACGCTCCAAATTTTGTAACAGAGTATTCCAAATATTGCGTACATCCTGTTTGTACGCTCCACAATTTTTTAACATTCCAAATATTGCGCACATCCTGTTTGTACGCTCCAAATTTTGTAACAATCCAAATATTGCGCACATCCTATTTGTACGCTCCAAGTATTCCAAATATTGCATACATCTTGTTTGTATGCTTTACAATTTTTTAGCATTCTAAATATTGCACACATCCTGACTGTACGCTCCAAATTATGTAACAATCCAGATATTGCGCACATCCTATTTGTACGCTCCACTCTATCCCAACTCTTGTGCACTCCAATTTATGCACTCCAACTAATCTTGACAGTGAGCACTCCGTAATGTGCACTCCAAAATGCATTCCATGACACGCATTCCATACCATCTTCTGCATTATGCAATGCATACCATGTAATCCATCCCATATTACATATATTCAAATAGCCCCGGCTGCACGTGTGAACCTTATTTATGACTTGCAATTTAGAAATTTTTTAGTATGACCCTGGGGGGAACACATCCTCAGGCTATGGCGAACCATTTCCATGAAGGAGACGCCACCCAGTTCAAGAAGTTCTGAAAGAAACAAGCCTCAGCTCTGCTCCCAGCAACCAGTACCCGGAATCTAGGCTCAAGAACAAATCTTCAGGTTATGGCGAACCACTTCCATGAAGGAGATGCCACCCAGTCCAAGTAGAAGTCCTGAAAGAAACAAACTTCAGCCTTGCTCCCAGCAACCAGTATTTGGAATCTAGGCTCAAGGCGTAAAGTTTCATTACAACCAAACAGCTGTCTAAGCAAAGCGTCCCCCCTATCGAATGCTGAATTCCGCACTGCACCTCGAAGCTCAGCTGATCAAAAGTCAGCAGAATCTCTCGGTGAAGAAATTAGGTGGCCATAAACAACAGATCTGGAGTCTACATCATAGTGTAGATTATATTTTCTTGTCCTTTGGGATCATAGATTCCATTATGGAAATTTGAAAATATCTGAGGGTCACTGATGAGGCCTAATTGGCCGAAACTAGCTAGTCTGGCCCAGAAAACATGCACACTCCATATTTTTCACTTCTGTAGTGTATTCCTTGCTTCCAAAGGATAACCCTTTTATAGAACATATTTGCGTCTTCCATCTTTAATTAGGACATGCCAGCCTAAGCACCAGGAGGCACCAAACAAGCCTGAAATGAAAAGAACTTAAGACAGTATCAGGTATTAAACTTCCTGGACTGCCAATAAGATCACAACGACAGCGGCGGGTGGGTGGGTTTTAGATTCCTCTTAAAAAATACAACTTTCTTTTGCTGGATTTGAAAACGGAAAAGGAAGGTTTCCCTGAGCATGCGCAAGACGCCAAACCATAGTTTGGCCCTTAAGACGCTTGACTGCTGAATAACAAACACTGTGCAAGCGTCCAGTAACCTGGACCAACTGTCATGGTGGATGACGAGATCGAAATTGCGATCAGACATTGTTTAAACCTAAATAATGAGAGGTCAAGCCACCCTGAAGCTGCAATCATGACACATTAATGACAGTCCATTCAATTTGTTCGCACCAAATAAATGGGATTATCATTTAGTTGATAATCCCTATTATTAAGGATGCTCACTCATACAACAAAATATATATAGATACATCTACTTTTATTTATCTCCTTTTTCACATAGTTGATAAAACATTATTTCAATAATGTGTTTTGTTGTCTAACTTTCAGTCTCTACAATATCTGGCAGTATATGGACACCGAGTAGATTCAGGTCGAAGGGGGGACGCAGTGACAGCATATAACCTTGCTCGCACGAAAACGGGCACCAAATTATTAATTTGTTTGCACTCAAAATATTGTGCAGTCCAATTTTGAATTTTGAGTATTCCAAAATATGCGCACACTCCAAATGTGTGCTCCAAGATTTTGTAACATTCCAAAAATTGCGCACTTCCTATAGTACGCTCCAAATTTTGTAACAGAGTATTCCAAATATTGCGTACATCCTGTTTGTACGCTCCACAATTTTTTAACATTCCAAATATTGCGCACATCCTGTTTGTACGCTCCAAATTTTGTAACAATCCAAATATTGCGCACATCCTATTTGTACGCTCCAAGTATTCCAAATATTGCATACATCTTGTTTGTATGCTTTACAATTTTTTAGCATTCTAAATATTGCGCACATCCTGACTGTACGCTCCAAATTATGTAACAATCCAGATATTGCGCACATCCTATTTGTACGCTCCACTCTATCCCAACTCTTGTGCACTCCAATTTATGCACTCCAACTAATCTTGACAGTGAGCACTCCGTAATGTGCACTCCAAAATGCATTCCATGACACGCATTCCATACCGTCTTCTGCATTATGCAATGCATACCATGTAATCCATCCCATATTACATATATTCAAATAGCCCCGGCTGCACGTGCGAACCTTACTTATGACTTGCAATTTAGAAATTTTTTAGTATGACCCTGGGGGGAACACATCCTCAGGCTATGGCGAACCATTTCCATGAAGGAGACGCCACCCAGTTCAAGAAGTTCTGAAAGAAACAAGCCTCAGCTCTGCTCCCAGCAACCAGTACCCGGAATCTAGGCTCAAGAACAAATCTTCAGGTTATGGCGAACCACTTCCATGAAGGAGATGCCACCCAGTCCAAGTAGAAGTCCTGAAAGAAACAAACTTCAGCCTTGCTCCCAGCAACCAGTATTTGGAATCTAGGCTCAAGGCGTAAAGTTTCATTACAACCAAACAGCTGTCTAAGCAAAGCGTCCCCCCTATCGAATGCTGAATTCCGCCACAGCAAATTTATGATGCCCCACATAAATTTGTCCCCCAATTCAGCAAGTCAACATTTTTATGAATATAGCCTTTTTATCCTTGTCCTGTTATTCTAACTACATATTAGGATTTTACATTTGGGAAGAAGGGTCTGTAACAAATTGATTGACTACTTCCTCAAATGTATTTAAAAATATGATATTGCCCACAGCAGTGAGATGAACCCTATCCGTCTTAAATAGCCCTGTTGTATTGAAATCGAGCACATGCTTGATTGTTCGGTCACTACATTTAAAGCAGGCTGTCTACCCGATTGGTTTATACGCCTCCTTTGATCCAGCTTGTTAAGCCCTTCATGAGTGTTGTCCGCCCCCAGCCACGACTGACAATTAGGGAGGATGTCTGATCATACAGTTTGGGCTTCGGGATAGATAGAAGCCATGTATGCAAATTAGCTTTTAAAAGTCTTTAAGAAGTTTGCTTTGGGACCACTCAACAAGGTTGTTGCTCCCGAGGTGAATAATTATCATCACAAGGGTTGAATGAAACTGCAGCAACCATTGGAGCTCGGTGTCGTAGTGATCCCAGTGCACCGCTTTACCCTAATAAAAATTTTAGCTAACAATCACTGCATTAGCTGGAGGTCTGAGAGCTGATACACTGTCAGCAAGGTGTGAAACCAGGGAATCACCGATAAGCAATATATCTGTAACAGACAATTTAAAAACGTATGTACCATGTTACCGCCCCAGTTTTCCATCAACCAAGTTCTTTTATTGCTATACTAGAATACCCTTAGCTGCCAAATTAATAGCCCTTCCAATTCTAAAGGAATGTGCAGCATAAAGTTGCTTTGGAAGTCCTAATTTATTTTCTACAGCTGTCACAAGAATGCCACTGAGCTGACAGTGCTTTAATGAATGGCCATTCCGGAGGCAAAAGAAGTCTAGACTACCATCAGGCTTCCACATCATATATTGTTTGACAACCAAGGCAACATATAGATGCATTGATTGCAAGTGGGATGCACGATATTGTTGGAGGGCAGTTATGTCTCAACTAATTCTAAAGATGAAGTATATATTTATCTAGTTTATTTATCTGATTAGAACTATCTCATCCAACATTACCCTGCGTGAGTGGATATGTGTGATTAGAATGTGGTGTACTGCAAGGTGCAGTGCTCAGTACTCTACATTTTAATAAATGCATAAATTAAAATAAATAAATAAATAAATACATAAATGGAAATATCTCATTAAACATTACCCTCCGTGAGTGGTAAGGTTGATCCGTAGATTTGAAAAGAATGTTGTGTACTGCAAGGTTCAGTGCTCGGCACTCTACATTTTTAATATGTCATGGAAATATCTCGATTAACATTGCCTTCCGTGACTTGGTAAGGTTGGTCTTAATTTTGAATAGAATGTGGTGTACTGCAGGGTGCAGTTCCCAGTACACTACTGTTTTTTTTTTTGTTTTTTTTTTTATAAATCAAAATTAAATAACAGAAGATGCTCCAAAGATGGAAAAATTATCCACTGGACCACTGGTCTTATCTCATTACCTACAAAGTAGGCACCAAAACCGAGTTCAAACCCCTTGCACGAATGGTGCAGTGCTGTAAGTCCTCATTTGACATCCAGAACCGGTCATGAGAAACGGAAATACCATAATTTTATTTTTTTTTTTTGAAAAATTGTACCCAAAGTTCAAATTCCTTCATATCTGCTGTGATGCGAAGGTGACAGTGTATCTTTGATAAACCACATGTAGCATTTATAAATTGCCCACAAAATGGACTCCCTAGTACCAAGCAGGAAACTGTCAAGATAACATATGAATCGTCCCTCAGAAACATGTCTAGCTACCCAGAATTCCAAAAAAGTAGCGACAGTCTCGAAAGTCTGGCGTGCTATGCTGCAACCAAATGGCATTGCTTAAACAAAATAAAACTTCCCGTCAAGCTTGAATCTGAGCTGATCAGAGTCTAAAGGAGAGACGAGTAATAGCCCAAATTTTCCTTTTATATCGGAATTTACCAAAAGGCAACCACAGCCTTAAGCTTGTACCATTTGCACAATATAATATACAAGACCTAATGGTGATATGTGCAGAGTTCATAGCGTACAAGAGTCAAAAGGTCCAGCCACTCTGTCTGCTTTAACTTTTTTTTTTTTTTTTTTTTTTACAATGTCTGGCTTGATATTGGCAGACTCATATCGAATCAGATGAGGTTTGTGGCTTCAAATATGTTTTGAAAGTCAATAAAATTACCTTTAGAAAATATATTGTTTGTGGTCATTGAATTCCCAATATATGTTTAATTGACAGGTTACTATCGATAATACCATTATATCACACCTGTGATTCAAGCGGCTATGTCCGGCTCAAAAGTAGGTCGGGTGTTCATAAATAAACTAACATTCGACAAACACATGGTCATTTGCATATTTAAAAATAACATAGCTGGTCAGCCGAGCCGTCAAGCTATCCCGCAATGCCTGCGCTGTTTAACTCTGACAACCCAAACTGACGCTATTATACCCGAAAGTCGAGGCATAATCCCTTCAAAAATATAAAGAAAATTCTAAAAGCGCATTTACTTAAAATATGGTATTTTAAGTTAATTTAGCGTTACACAATGAGTGCCAAAGGTCATGACCCCTGTGGAAATTCCCCAGTCAGTTTGTAAATATCGGCCACCATCTTGTCTACAATCTATCTACAGATAAATTCCCAAGATTTGCACTCAAAATAAACAGATACCGGGCGTCCCTGTGGTACAAAATATATAAGGACGATCGGCGTGAAGTCACTTCCACTGAGGTCCGCCGTTTTCGGAGGTGCAAACAAAGGTATTCTGCTATATGACCTTACCAAATGTACACAAGAAATATTTTCAATCAGTCCCACACCTCTGGCAAAGATTTTGCTTGTAAAACTGTTCAAAAATTATCGAATTTTAGCAATAAAAACCGAAGCTTTCACCTCCACCAAATGAGAAACTGGCGGGAAAGATATCCGTTCTTTGTTTCTTTTTACTGAAGAGTTCCCTGCCGACCGTCCTTATATCAGAAATCATATTTAGCCCTTTAATTTCTTCGCTGCATACTATTTATCTTCCATAATAACATTTTTTCCCAAGCTTTATAAGGTACCAAAAACTCGCAGGGCCACCATTGTCACCCATGTATATTTTGCAATTAAAATGGCGATTTTTATGCCGCCGTAGTGTCACTTTTCCTAATATTTTCGTAACGGTGAACTGTCTTAGTTGTCCCTTTTCCCTATTTAGTTGTACCTTGTCACTAACGCATTTTATCATTTCCGGTTGCAAAACGAAAGTACCGATAATATTATTGTTGTTCGAGGTCAACCAATGGAAATTCTTATATTATAGCTAAAGGACACCCTCTTCTTCTTTTATTATGAAACATATCTCAACCGAGTCCCGACAACTTTCTCTTGCTGGATTTTTAGTTTTAGATTCCTCTTGAAAAATACAACTTTCTTTTGCTGGATTTGAAAACGGAAAAGGAAGGTTTCCCTGAGCATGCGCAAGACGCCAAACCATAGTTTGGCCCTTAAGACGCTTGACTGCTGAATAACAAACACGGTGCAAGCGTCCAGTAACCTGGACCAACTGTCATGGTGGATGACGAGATCGAAATTGCGATCAGACATTGTTTAAACCTAAATAATGAGAGGTCAAGCCACCCTGAAGCTGCAATCATGACACATTAATGACAGTCCATTCAATTTGTTCGCACCAAATAAATGGGATTATCATTTAGTTGATAATCCCTATAAGAGCTTCATTAATGATTATTTGGTACAAACTTGAATCTGGGGATGGCAACTTAAATGCAAGCATCCATATTTGACCTTGATCTAAATTTTATGGTTCACTGACTTTGTAAAATATTGTGACCACCCTAGCGTTCACCCTAATGGTCAAGTCAATTTCTCAAGAACTATAAGAGCTTCTTTAATGATAATTGGTACAAACTTGTATCTCGGGATGGCAACTTAAATGCAAGCATCCATATTTGATCTTGACCTACATTTCATGGTTCATAGACTTTGTAAAATATTGCGACCGCCCTAGTGTTCACCCAAAGCAAATGGTCAAGTTAGTTTCTCAAGAACTATAAGAGCTTCATTAATAATACTTCGTACAAACTTGTATCAGGGGGTGGCAAGTTAAATGCAAGCATCCATATTTGACTTGACCCACATTTTATGGTTCAATGACTTTGTAAAATATTGCAAACACCCTACCGTTCACCCAAATGGTCAAGTTAATTTCTCAAGAACTATAAGAAGTTCATTAATGATACTTAGTACAAACTTGTATCTCGGGATGGCAACTTAAATGCAAACATCAATATTTGACCTTGACCTACATTTTATGGTTCACTGACTTTGTAAAATATTGTAACCACCCTACCGTTCACCCTAATGGTTAAGTTCATTTCTCAAGAATTATTAGAGCTTCATTAATGATTACTTAGTAGAAGCTTGCATTTAAGAATAGCAACTTTTATGCAAGCAGTTATTTTTGACCTGGCCTAGATGTCATGGTTTGGTGACTGCGCCCCCACAGGTGCGACATAGCCTTCGGTGGAATTCTTGTCTTAGATTTCTTGGAGTCAGGACAAAATTGCATACATGTTACATGGCTAGTTTTCCATGCCATTATATTGAATGGTACATACATGTGATATTTTCTTGGACCCAAATAGGGAGATTTTGATTTGCAGATAGGGAGATTGGGGTCCCAAATCGGGAGATTTTTCCGCGGTAAAAAGTGATGTTATTTTTGGTTAAAATTTACCTCTGAAGCACTTTTTCACCTATAACATGCCAACACGACAATTGTTGTCTGCTTTGTCATCTGCATTAAAAATCTTTTTTAAAAACAGTGTGGGCCCAGATCAGACTGCAGAGCATTCTGATGACGGTCCACACTGTTTGCCTTTCTGCAAAAATATGCTATAAAAGCTTGGAAAAAGAAAGCAGCAGACGACAAACTTCCATTTTGTATTTTAATAGAGACAATTTCTCGGAAGAACGATCAAAGAACAAGCACTGACCAATAGATCGGTGTTAAATACCCACCTGGCAGAAAAAAACAACATTCAGAATACCCGCATAGCAAAAAATTACTCATACTCTTACACCCCTTCTCTTATCATCCCCAAAACGTGCCTCGGAACTTAGTCGGAACTAATAAGCATGCATGATTTTTATTGATTTAACTTGGGGGCATATTTTTTTCATAAAAGATCCATTAAAAACACGGCAAAAATATTTTTTCTCGCAAGCTTAAAATGAAACAGGTTTGAATAGAAAATTTCACCCTGCAAAACTCCGATTCTATGTTTATTAATAAATGAAAAACTACATACAGATGCTTAGAAAATACCAGCGTCTGCTCTGCTCTGTTTTGGCGGGAAAAATATTTAGCGCGTTCGCCTGTCAAAGGCCAAAAAGCATGCACGAATTTTCATTGGTGTCACGTGGGGCATATTTCTTTCTTCCTTTAAAAACGGCAAAAATATTTTTCTCGGGTTTAAATAGAAAATGTCACTAAGTAATTACCCAGTTCTATGATTAATGAAAGAATAACGGTTTACAGACGCGTAGAAAAAAAAAAAACAGCGTCTGCTTTGCTCTGTTTTGGCGGGAATAATATTTAGCGTCTACACGTGTCAATTACAAAGGGATTAAATAAGCTATAATTGGTATATCTTGATTGACTAGTTTTCACACCTTGTCACATTGTTAATTGTCGGCTTATCAATAAGGCCCGCCTCGGGTGTAAACGGTTTAATAGCGTTGGCAACTTGAGCAAATCGGTGATCAGTAATAAATGTATGCAAACATCACATTTCTTCCTTATTGAATTTCTCGCTTTTTATCACATTGTTTGCGGCTTGTTTGCAGGTTGCATTTTAATAATTGTATTTACCAGTACGTTCTTTTCATATTGCGATATTATACTTGTGCAGGTGTGTATTGCAATTTACCTGCAGACCGCCTAGCGTAAATACACTGACAGTTAACCGCATAGGTATTTTACAGTGGTTAACACTAAATTGGTCAGTCGGCGGAAAACTACTACAGGGAAATTGTCGTGTCGGGAGATTAGGGCCGTCGGACGGGAGACCGGGAGATGGGGTTCGAAATCGGGATATCCCGACGAAATCGGGAGATATCACATGTATGATGGTATGAGCTGGACATTATAAAATGCCGAAATCCAACTGTGCCTATGAAATAGTATTTGCAATAGAAAAAAAAAAATATACACATCAAATTAGATATTGAGGTTTTATACAGGTTCTACAGTAAATTAGAGAGTAGGTCATTGAGTCAATTTTATTTTAATATAGGTTGTTGCTGAGATACAAGAACCAGACATAGCTGGGGCACAGAATGACCTTGGCCTTGCTCCTGGAGGTCGTGTCAAAATTTTGAAGAGTTCTTCATTATCCCTTGAAAACCCTAGCAGGTAGGTTTTCTCAGAATTTTGATAAGAGCTGATCAGGATACAGACACCTGCTTAACCCATAAAATGCCAATCACGACAATTGTTGTCTGCTTTGTCGTCTGCCGGTTACTTTAAAGTCATTTTTGCAAACTGTGGACCAAGATCAGATGGCTCCTCTAGGAGCAGTCTGATCTGCTACTACACTGTTTGCCTGTATGCAAAAATAATTTTAAAAAGTTTGCAAGAAGATTCAGCAGACGACATAAGCAGACGGCATTTTCAGCTGTAGTATTTCTTGGCGTCTTAAGGGTTAACAAATGTCTGAGTTTCGCTAATCTATCAGCAGATTTTTACCAGATCATTGGACAGAACAACAAATGCTCATTAAAAATGTCTGATTGAGGCAGTTCTGTTTAGTACGAACCCACAATCTAAAGCTTTGTGATGGTTGGCTAGAGTGTTCAAAGGGAGATAATGCCTCACGGGACCACTCCTTACAAGAATGAATGTTTTTCTAGTTTCTTATCATATTTATCATTTGAAAAGGGACCATGAGGTTAGTCAATGTTTTTTTGTTTTTTTTTTAATCAGATGTCCCACTCATAAATATTAAATATTTGGCATCTGATTATTTGTGAGAATTGTAAATGTCATGCTTAAAGTTTTAATATTTTAGTGTGGATAGAAACTTTATTTCTTGTATATTATATTTTTGAGCATAGAACCTTCCTTAATTGGTTTTACTTGAAAAATGTTTGATAGCACACATTAGTCTCTTTATGACACATCATTACAATATGGTTTTAGATTTAACACAGTTTAAATTTGTATCCCAAAAAGGTATAGATTATATAAAGTATGACCAAAGATGGTAATTTTTTCTACATTGCTGTTTGGATATATTATAGTAGTTTAACTAACACAGTTTCTGTGGTATAAAGAGGACATGGTGTGTATTACTAAGAGGATCTTACATGAGTGCTCATATATTATTGAATTTATTAAACAAGTTGTGAAAAAGTAACGAGGCTGTGCCGAGCATTTTATCCCTTTTCCTCAATGAGTTTAATAAATTCAATAATACACCAACACGAATGTAAGATTCTATTTATCATATGACATTTTAAAGATTTTCAACAAATATATCAACATTCTGTCACAGGTAACTAACAAATTTGCATATTTAATCCACTAGTGGATTACCAAATTTATTACATGGCATTATTACATTCTCAGAGGCATATGATAACAATTGATTGTATTTCTGTTTCAGAGATGCTCATCTAAAGTCAGGGTTACGTGCCTTAGATATGAATATTTTACCATCTGATCCAAACCAGTTCTATGTCAGCACAGACTTAGTAAGTGAAAAACCTTAGAAGAAATTACTCGCTTCACTGGTCAAATGAACCATGCAATGAGAAAATTTGTTTTGGATATTTGCAAACAACAAGGGTGAGATCAGCCTGTTTGTGTTCGCTATACCATAAAAATCCTAAAAATTCGGACACCATGTGTACTTGCTATAATTCTCCTAAAACTTTAATCAATTGTTTTTTGTTTTTTTTTTTTGCTCCAGCAGGGAGTAAAAAAGGTGCAGACAGAATGGCAAACAGTGTAGACCCTGATCAGACTGCTCCTTCAGGAGCAGTCTGATCTGGGTCTGCACTGTTTGCTCAGGCCTATCTGTCCCAATGCTTAGGATCATTACGGTAGTACAGTGCCCCTAGTTTCTATAAAATTTCAAGACACTTGTATTCTGTCTGCCCCCGCCCATCGGGGCTTGGAGAAATAGATTGGGCTGCATCATGCTTCAAAGTAGAGCTGATACCGACCGCACATAAGTACTGGTAATCTGCTTAGAAGGTCTAAGCCTGCCCAGGAAAACTGCTGTGAGTGGGCCCGTCCATGCTTATAAACCCTACTGGTTTCATTGGGCGGCAGGGATTGAGATGTCATTTCATCTCAATGTCGGGTAAATTGGAAGCAACGTCTCCAGAAAGACTTAAATAGTGTTGGAGGGGACGTTAAACCTCAAATCAAACAAAACAAACTTGTATTCTGTGTAGCCCTGGAGGCCAGTTTTATCCATTATCCCACTGAACATGTCAATCCCTACCTTTGCAAAAAGTGTAGATCCAGATCAGATGGTTTCAGATTCTAAAGAAACCATCTGATCAGGATTTACACTGTTTGTCCTGCAGTTTATTATGTGAATTAAGTGAACACATTGTATCAAGTAATTTGATTGGTGGATAGTTAGAAATGGGTGTGGCTAAATTAATTTATCTAGCGAGTTAAGGGTTAAGCCATGCCCTAAACACAGGTTTTCTCTTATTAGGGTTCTTATGAGACTGCTTTTTTAACAACATACACCTTTGCTAGCAGGACATTCCTTTAAGCAGGATACTTGTTTTACCCTAAATATTCAGACACCACAATTCCGTACCACACTTGTTCTGAAATTTGAACAAGTACAATTTACTACCAAATATTGTGTCCTTGTGTACTAATATAGCTGGAGGAGTGGCAAATAGTACAAACCCTGATGAGCTGCTGCATTCAGTGGGGGTACATCTTGGTTTGCATGTTTGCTCAGGCCTATCTGTCTGAATATATTTGGTAAATATGGTTATAATGTTTGGTCCACCTAAAGTTAGCAAATCTCGATTCTCTGATGTATCGTCATCATGAAAACACCCTTATATAATTCTGACCCCCCTGAACCCCACTTTTATACACTAAAACTGGGGTTTACAGGGGTAAACCTTCTTTCCTTATTTCTGCTCTAAAGTATATATTGTTAGTACTCGTTAGGAGGAGGTTCTAACATGTACCTACAATCTATATATTGAGCAGAAATGAGGAAAATATCACAATTTTTCCTCTTTAAGTTATCGTTTTTCAACGGTAAAGTTTCCAGTGTACATGTATTTGTATAGGCATGTTTTCATTATGGTTTGTTTCTTTTCAGTGTTATACCTAGATACTGGTATCATTGCAATATTATTGCACAGGAATCATACAATCATCATATATGTCAGCTTTTTGATACGAAGACATGTTAGTTACATCGTGACACTTTGAAATCAGCAGATGCTGAAAGAACTTATAATGCTTACATTGTCTTGGTCATGCTTAAAGAGCTTATTTCTAAAAAAAGTTGTTTCAAAATGATCTATCACATTGTGACAATAGGATAAACAAGAATACATAGCAAATAACAAAGTATTTGGTGATATCTGAATGATATTTTTTGTTAATTCTCTATAAAAACCTATGTTGTGGGTGTTCATGTGAACCGCCTCATCGAGGTGTTTCTAATGAATACCCACAACATAGGTTTTTATAGAGAATTTACAAAAATTACCCTTTGATTATCACAAAATACCCACCTTAACAATGGGAGATGATAGAAAAAACAAGCAGAGAGAATATATTTGAATTGTGGCAAAATGACCTAGAACATGAGAAAAGGTCCTTGGCAATATCAGATTTGTGTTCTTCGAATGCATTACCATAACACACATGTGTGATATTGTGCATGTTTTCACATCTCCAAAATGGCTACATTTCTGATGAAAATCTATGATATTTTTTCTTATTTATACTTCAAACATGGGTTGTGGGTGCTCGTTAGAACCACCTCATTAAGGCGGTTTTAACGAGCACCCACAATCTATGTCTTGTAGCAGAAATAAAAAAAATCATGTATCCCCTGTAAACCCCAGTTTTCTCAATATAAAGTTGGGTTTAGGGGAGTACTCGTTTCACAGACTTGTTCACGTGATGGCATACACATATTCACAACCAAAAAGGAGGGTTACACATGACTTTTTATGAGCAGTCTCACCTGAGCCTTTGATTGTTAACATTGTGATAAGTACTCTTTTCTCATAAGCTGGCTCAAATGAATATGTTTTTAGCAAAATATGCATGTTTTGTTTCAGGGCCTTGTTGTTCATGGTGTTAGGTTTGGAACCAGAACATACCCAAGAGCCCATTTTCCTGTGATAGGTATGTATCATTCTTAATTTGTGTTCTGTTTTACCCACTTCTACATGTACACCACAACCTCTTTTTATCATTGTTGTTGGGGTCCAAAGCAGAAACTGTGTAAGTTAAAATATGTCTGTTATATCCAGACAAAATGTTTAGACTGCAGTTTGTGACGTTTCTTCTCTTTCAGCCAATCAAAGGTCGTTTCTGCTGCTGACTATATTGTGAAGAGACCTTCTTAATGATTAAGAAAGGTTCTTAACCATTAAGAAGAATTCTTAACACATTAATCAGCCCAGATGCTCCTGAGTGGCTGAAAAGCAATAAAACTTCACCCTGTACCTGACAGAGAAATCAAGCAAGATGATTTTAATGTCCAGTGAATTATCTATGGTCTATCTTTTTTCTGGAATATCAAAACGAAATTAGCAGAAATTGACAAACTGACAGTTCAAAAGAAGTAGGAGAGTCAATACAAAGCATGCATAGCCAAAGACTCACAATAAAAAAAAAAAAAAAAAAAAAAAAACACAAACAAACAGGTTTACTTCTTTAACCCTTTTGTACCAAATGGAATCATCCACCTTATATATAGCACAGGTTCATTTTAAAATTAGGGTTGTCTGGTTCTGTTTTCTTCAAAGTTTGCAAATTGGCTGAATTTTTTGCAAAAAGTGTAGGCCCTGATCAGAGGCCGTGTTCTGTGGCGTCTAGTCTGGGCCTGCACTGTTTGCCAATTAGCCGTTCGGATGTTTCCGGTAAAAATGAGTACACTTCCAAGGGAGGCTACAGTTTGTCAGAACAGCAACACTTTTTTTCTTGTTTTAACAAAACTCTTATCATACAAAACAAATATTCCAGACCAGAGCTTGTTAGTGAGACTAAGTCAAAAATTCAAAATAAAACAAATTTCATACCCAACAACAACCATCCGATTGATGAACAACCTATAAGCTCCTGTTTTACTATTCTTCGCAGGAACAGAAAAAATGTTGCTGATGATAGGCCTATTTCAAACTCTTGAAATCCAGACCGTGTCTCCCATCTGACATTTTTTTCTTCAAGTTCAAATTAATAAAAAAATGAAAATAAAAAGACACCTTCTTATGGCAGCTTCTCAGTGAAGAGCAACTAAGGGAATGGATGAGAGTAAAATAAAGTTTTGAGCATAATTAATATAATCTCAAGAGACCATCAGTGGACATAATTCAAGAAAATTGACAGCAGTCTAAGCCAGTTAGAAGTCATAAAGAGATTTCTTCACAGTAAGAATCTGCTACGCTTCGCTTCGCAGATTCTTACTTGTGAAGAAATCTCTTCATGACTTCTAACCTATACATAGATTATGCAGAAAAATGACTATGTAGAGACTCTTAGATGAGTGTTCATGTGTTACTGAATTTATTAAACGAGTTGTGGAAAAGGCTTCACCGAGCATTTTATCCCTTTTCCTCAACGAGTTTAATAAATTCAGTTATCATGAGCATGAATGCAAGATTCTGTTTATCATAGCTATTTTGACCTGATTTCACATGGTTGGTCTATATAGCGAAAGGAACCATTTCACTAAAGAAAGGTTCCTTTCACAAATGGAAGGTTTTTCTACGAAAGGAAGTTTTTTTACTTTTGATAAATAGATAAAGCATAACAAAAACATGTAATAATTGCATTTCAAATTGACAGATGTTTAATTTACAATATATGCCCAATAAAAGTTGCAGTGTATCATTTGCCCGTTCATTTTTCTTTATGTCCATTTCAACACAAAATGGACATTTTCAAATATCATTACTGTTATATAAATTCTGAAAAGGAATAAGGGTAATTTGAGTTTTAATTAGGTCCATATAAGATCAAGTTTCCATCCATTTGTCTGTTCATCTGTTTGTTTGTCCTACTGTGCATTTACGTTCACCATAGCGACATCCCTAAATGTTGACCCTAGAATTTGTGTTCAAAAACAGTAAAAGATATAGTTTTCATATTTGTCATGCATATACCTGAGATCATATGCTCTTGAAATGAGGTAATGTTTTTTACCTTAACCTTTCACCTTGACCTTAGCTCAGACAGGCGGGACACCGCCCTTTGCAAAGCTATTTTCCTTGCATAACAGCTGAATTGTGTTTGAATACAATAAACCAGTTCGTAGCTAGACAATGGTTGCTATTACTATTATAGTTCATATTTCAAAACCACCTTCCAATTAAATCTATGCCGCATATCTTTTTTAAAGATATTTCATGTTTATTTCACAATTTTGTTGTATTTTCAGAATCCATTGTTGATGTTACCTGTATAGACTTTTCTCCTTTTAATCAGCCATGCTTTTTGGTAAGTGCTACTTAAATAGAGGATTTTACACGAGTTGTTATTTCATATGAAATTATGAAATAAGCCTTAGTGTAAGATTCCGTTTATCATATGGCCACTTTAAATTGGATTTCATCACCTTTTAATTTGACAAAATTTCCACAAAAATGCATGGTTGACATGGACGTAGTCATGACATTCTTAGTCCCGCCAAAGTGCTATTACACGTGTAGTCATACAATTTTTATTACACAACCTTATCCACTATTTATCAACGACGTCATAATTGTGACATAGTAGTGTCTCACTGTCTGATGTATACTTAGGGGATATTGTCATTTTGCGAAAAATGAAAAGGGGTTTTACTGTCGGAAATTTCTTTTTATGGCTTTGCATCAGCTTAGACCAAAATTCGCAGATTTACACCCCCCCCTGGTGTAGTGGTAGAGCTACTGGTATCACAAACCAGGGTTTGTGGGTTTGATTCTAGGCTTCTCCAAAATTTGGGATGGGTCTTTCATCCGAGGTCCTATCTCCATATGGCCCTAGTTGTTGGTGAGACGTAAATCTGAAACACAAATACATACACATCCCCATATTGCAATTTTGAATACATTTATTGCCTTTCTAATGCATTATTCATTTGTTTTGTTAAAAATACTACTATTTACTCAGAGCAGCCAAAGGCGGTCAGCTGCATAAAACCATATTCCAGCCAATGAAAACCAAAGTCCAGTTTCCAACAGAGTAGTATAGGATATATCATCAAAAATTTTAGACGCTATCCAATCAGATTTCATGTTACATTTGTAGGTGTATTAGAATGACCGTTTTCTTTTCTTAAGGGGAATGGATCATCCTTCAGGGGAGGCAACTCCTTCAAACGTTTCTTGTCTCCCATGTTAATATGGGTCAACTCTTAAAGGAAAAGGGGTCTACTCTTAAAGGAAAGAATTTGCTCCTCAGGAGCAAATTCTTTCCTTTAAGAGTAGACCCCTTTTTCTGTGGGACAGGGCTTACAGAAAAGCAAACAGGAAGTCACAAAAGTTGTCTCCCTTTGAAAAATGGTGGAAAAATCTGCCAAGTGTTCCCATTCCCCTTAAAAACTTAAACATCTTCATTTATGATTGATTATATGAGCCACGACAAGTGAAAAGGGATCTTTGAGCTTGTGTTTTCAGTGAAGACATACAAACTTAGACAGAATATAACCTTCCTGTCACACGAAGAGGCTTGGCATGAATAGGCTACCGTATTTACGCTAAATATTCGGACACCACAGCTCCTTACCAAACTTGTTCTAAAATTTAAACAAGTTGAATTTACTATGTTATATGTTGAGTCTAAAATAGCTGGATGGGTGGCAAACAGTATAGACCCTGATGAGACGCAGCATTCTGGAGCATCTCATCTGTTTGCTCAGGCATGTCTGTCAATACCTAAAAATATTGTTGAAAATATGGTATATACATGGGTGAAAGTTTTCAGGATTATTCCTGATTTCAGGATTTTGAGACTTTCTGTCCCTATATAAAGTATAGGCAAAGTTGCCGTTTCAGGATTTGGAAACCTTCATTTCAGGATTTTTGAAATTTCAACTTTCACCCATGAATATAGCACACAGCAAAGACTGATCAAACTATGATCTGAGTTTGTGTTGTGTGTATGTATGCTTGAAGTCTACTTTCCGCTTGGTGTGATATATATTATTATGGTTGAAAAAGTTCTCATTTAGACTGTACATGTTTTAAGAGCTGTTAATATGTTCATATTCAGCATCACATAAACAAGTTGCAGCAATTTAAGGGAATGGATACACCGGGCACAGTTTCTGCCATGTTTCAAAGGGAGACACATTTGGGGTCTTTTCATTAATATTAGACCCCTATTGACATGGGAAAGAAACATAATTTTACAGTTGCCTCCCTTGAAAGTGTATCCATTCCCTATATTTTAGAATATTTTGGAATACTTTATATTGCCAAATCTAGGACCCATTTGAGCATTTAATAACTACAGACATAGAAAATTAGGTTTTAGGAGGGTATATATTGTTAACCTTATTTATGCTCGAAGCCGTAGATAGTGGGTACTTGCTAGATCCACCTCATTTAGGCAGTTCTAATAACCCAGAATCTGTTCAGACCAGACACAAGAAGTATCAAAAGATGTTGAACTCTGTCACAGATAATGTTTGTTGCAGGAAAAGTAACTTATTGCAAAGGCGACCAGCAAAGACACAGGCGAGCCTGCGCATAAGCGCAGTCTCGTCTGAGTCAGTGAGTCTTTGCTGCTCACTGATGGGTAAATGACACCTTAAGGTAGAGTCATGAAAGAAGATGCATCTAGATATATCAGTTGGCTGTGATCATGCTAAACCATTTAACTTTTTTGGCACTAATAAATCCTTTTAAGCTTATGCTGCTTTGAACATTGGGCCAAGTGTATTTGCCTTGAAAGGGTCATAAAACCCAAATAGATATAAAATATAAATTGTAATGTTTATTTCTTTTTTTTTTTTCTTTACAGGCTGGTAGTTCAGATGGTTCTTTTTCTTTGTATCATACTAAGTCAGGTAACAGATAGATTTTTAACCTTCCGAATTTCTATGATATATTAATTTTTGCTGATTATTTTTTCATGACAAACAGGGCTTCATGTACACTCCATATTTTCCAGTTCCGTGGTGTATTCCTTGCTTTCAAAGGATAACCCTTTCTAGAACATATTCATATTTCTTCAAGGAGCTCCATTAATAATTTTCAAGATTTTCATTAAGAATGATGGTTTAAAATGATTTTCACAACTGGTGTTGAGGGAATGTGTGGCAGCCATAAAAAGTCTCCCTGTCCCTGATCATTCATAGTGTGGGTTATAAATCACATTTTTATAGAGCATTTAACTTCACTACAGCTCGTGTGGCACTTGTAAATAATCTCCCTGCCCTTCATTGTAGTGTGGGTTTGGGTATATTTCCAGTCCTTTGGGAACATTGTTTCCACTTCAGAATCTAGAAACCTCCGTTGTGTAGTGGTAATGCTACTCGCCTTGTAAACCAGGGGTCAAGGATCGATCCCAGGCTTCTCCAGACTTTCGGATGAGTCTTTAAACCGACATCTGTCTCCGTATGACCTTAGCTGTTAGCTGTTATTCGAGGGTCGCTGATGAGGCCTAATGGCCAAAACTAACAAGCAAGTCTGGCCCAGAAAAAAAGCTTACCTTTTTATAGAACCATTTCAGATGTAAAGTTGTCATGCAAAGAGAGAGAGTATAATATTGGAAAAGATTCTAACACAGCGCGCCTATGTAGGCAATGGAAAATAACTGTTTAATCCTACAACAAAGCACAGCAACGAATGACGTCAATAAAAACTGTCAATTTATGACGTCACTAATCGATATCCTTGACGCTAGACGGTGTAACGTCATATTCTCGCATAGAAAACATTAGAAAAGGATATAAATGCATGTGTTTCAGTCGATAATTTTAGTGGGATTTTTCTAACAATGGGGAAAAGTTGTGAGTGTTAGAATCGAAATAGATCAGCTCTAATTTGTGATTTTTTGAGTAATAAATCACAGCTTGTCGGCCAGTTGTAAGTAGACAAATAATGCACTCTACGCGCTCTTGATTTGATCTTCTTTACAACTGACCTCCAAACTGTGATTTATTACTCTGACAACAAATCACAGTTAGAGCTGATCTATTTCTTAAATAGAAACAAATAATGTCACTGTAATTTCTGAGTTATAGTTTTCTTAAAGCTAAAAATGATTTAAAAGCTATAATTTCTTCCTGTTGCAGAAAATCCCTTGGTAACCTGGCCAACAGTTACTAAAGGAAGACCTGTGAAGTGTGTGAGGTGGTCCCGCAGCCGTCCATGTGTATTCTATGTTCTTGATGACTCATCCAATTTGTATGTGTTTAATGTTGTGGAAGGTGATTCAGTTCCGAAACATATTGAACAGATTTCTCAACACAGGTAGGTGTTACCATCACCTCCATATGATATGCTTACTGAGAAACAGAAAAGTGATGTTTAACCCATCCAGTACCAGAAACCCCTAAAGGGGTACCTTGGCAAACAGTGCAGGCTCAGATCAGACACCGCAAAATGCGGCGTCTGAGCAGGGCCTCCACTGTTTGCAAAAAGTTCAGTCATTTTCCAAATAAATTCTGAAGAAAAACACAACCTGTCACCCTTAAATTTTGACATGAACTCCTGCTATATATAAGGAGGAAGATTCCATTTGGTTCAAAAAGGGATAATCTTTGAAGCACCAACCAAAACCAGCAGAAGATTTTTTTTTTCATTATTTTTCAGACACATCAGTCCAATATGTCTCATTATCATATGACGTCGCGTCTGAGAGTGTAATAACGCCATGTAATATTTTCGATAATCCACTAGTGGATTAAATATGCAAATTAGCTAGATACGTCCCGTTACGTTACATGTACGATGTCCTTAACGACGTCATGTTTACTAATGGCGGAATATTGATATTTTTGTAAAACAATCGTGAATAAGAGGTGTTTTAAATGTCATATGATAAATAGAATCTTTGCATTCGTGCTCATGTGAGCACTCGTGTAAGATCCTCTATGTAGTGAATATCCTTTTAAATGCCACTCAATATATTTCCTTTTCTTTCTTTATATACTGTAACACCCTCTCACAAGGATTACGTGCAGGTTTATATTACATACACAAACACATTCACACTTCTGGGGGGAAAAACTGCAAAAAAATATGCTCATTTGCAAAATTATTTTAGTGAACAGCTCATGTATGTAAAACTTTTGAGTAAGTTGAAATTGTAAATCATTAGAAACCTTTAGATGGTTATCAGATTTACAACACCATCATCAAGGCTATTCTACCTTCTAACAAGCAGTTAAGACTGCACATTTAAAACAATGAACAGGTTAGTAACACAGATTTCACAGAATATATATTGTACAACAAATAACAGAGCAAGCATATTAGGTCTAAACATGAGATGCAGTCAAGCTTCAGTACTTATAAGTGACAGGGACTGTCGGATTTTATTCTTATTTATATTATCGGTATTCTTTACATGTATCACTTTCACTGAAGGCCTTTGTTTAAAAGTCATGTTAAATCATCAAACAGGATGCCTATTACCAATGACTGTTAATACAATGTATTACATCAGGTGCACTCAAGATTAGCTAAGCGACTTGATTACCTGTATTTGCTAAAATATAACATCGTCATTGGATTTTTGATTATCGTGCAGGTACAGGGGCATCATCCACATAAGTGGACGCCAGCCCTTCCAGGTAGCTGGCTTGCTGCATGCATAGCAGATCTCACACCAGATCTCTAGGTGTGTCTTTCTTTAGGGTCAATAGCTAAGAGCTTCCACTCTCTGCCATCTCTCTCTGTCAGCTGTTTCCGGCCATCTTGGTCTCCCAAGCGCACATTTTCCATTCACCTGTGAAATCATTTGTGTGTATAAAAATTGATATTTATTGCTCAAAGAAAAGTTGGGTGATCTTCATGCGTGACTGCTTGATAGAATTTGACATCAGATTTCGAGATTGATTTAAGTATGGATTTCTTTGATCTGCACCAACAATTTTATTTTACAAAAAAAAAATCAAATGATCAAAATTTGAAAAATCTGTAATATTTTTAATTTAAGATACACAGTCACCTCTCTTAGGCAACCCCAATTTTTCCTCCCAAAACATTTTTGGACGGGTTTTTAAAAAAAATCTGTCCTTTAAAATAGCGATGTCCGGGCGTCCTGCGGGCGGGCGGGTGGGCGGGCGTCGTCCCAGGTTTACCTTTTGGTTAACCTTTTTTTTTCAAAGTGATATTTTTCATCTATTCTGTAGCAGATTGTTTTAATATCAGGACTGGTGCATAAGTGGAGGTACCGCTTTCATGTATTATCCATAAATGGCGCAAAAGACTAAAATTTTGGCGGAAATTGTCATTTTTCAAACTTGTGTTTTTCAGGTTTACCTTTTGGTTAACCCTTTTTTCAAATGCCAGTGTAGTGGATAGAGTGCTGGACTACGAATCCTATTGTTAACTATGAATCTGAGGGGCGTGAGTTCAAACCACAGTGGAGACATTTTTTTTTTGTTCTTTTTTTGTTCTTTCTTTTTTCATTCTTTTTTTTCTTTATTTTTCTTTTCTTCTCCATAAACACATATGAACAATTATTATCTTCCTCCTCTGATAGTTGCTAGTAATAATACATACATGCATGCACAGGCATGGAATTTTTTTTTTTTTTTTTTCGTTATTTTTTTAGCTCACCTGAGCACGAAGTGCTCAAGGTGAGTTGATGTCCGTCGTCCGTCAACAATTTCTTTAAACGACATTTCCTCCTGGGATAATGGCCCGATTTCAAAATTATTTTACAGAAATGTTCATTAGGTGACCCTTTTTCAAAATTGCTAAAATCAGTGGCCACTAAAAATAAAAAAAACTTTATTTTTTTTTCTTCGTAAAACACATAAACAAATCACACCCCTCCCCCCCCCCCCCCCCACACACACACACAAAAACCCGTCCATAATGCCATTAGGCATTTTTCTTGTATTTAACCTCTGTTGAACAGCCACCTCTTTGCTCTAGCAGGCAACCGCTTTACTTGGTCTAAATTCCCTTCATTAAACAACCAGAATGAGCTCAGTAGCCACACATTGGGAGTTAAAATAAGATATGTTTTTTCTAGTGTGTTTTTTTTTCTTAAAATCAGTATGAATAATAATATACCGTATTTACCCCAAGTGTTCTGACACCTCAACTCCTTAACATTCTTCTTCAAATATCTGAACACGGGCCTCCGTGGCCTAGTGGATAAGAGCGCTGACTCTTAGCCATTAGGTCTCTCACCGCCGTAGGTTCGAGCCTCGCTCGGGCCACGTGTGAGACACCAAGTTCTGCAACGGAAGGTAAGGTGGTTTTTCTCCGGGTACTCCGGTTTTCGCCCACCTCTGATTAACGATCGGCTCGATATGAGTGAAATAATCTTGAAAGGGCCGTAAAACCCAAACCAAAAAAAAAAAAAAAAAAAAAAAATATCTGAACAAGTACCATTTCCTTCTTGATGTTAAAGATAGCTTGATGAGTGGCAGTCTATACCCTGATGAGATGCCACATTCTGTGGCATCTCCTTGGTTTGTACCGTTTTTTCCCGGCCCGACCTGTCTGTTAGAATACATAGAATAAATATGGTATCATAATATGTAAGAAAATAGATGAAAAAACAAATGGTGGAAATTTCCTTTTGTTATCTTTGTTGAGCTGTCTTAGTCAGCACTGATTTTTGTATTCTCCATATCAATCCATATTTCATTGCAGACGTTTCCCTCTGCTGAACAGCCATCTGCATTAAGCAGCCAGTTTTGCTGTTTTGGTTAACTGCTTAAGGGGAATGGGTCCATCTTCAGGGGAGGCAACTCCTGCAAAAGTATGTTTGTCTCCCATGTCAACAGGGGTCAATGTCACACAGTCAAGGAAACAAGAACACACGGATGATGTTCAAATTGCTTTATTTCTACTCTAACGTAGCTGAATGAAATACTGACTGACTGGTAGGACAGAGTCAGTCTGACTCTGCCCTTTTTCCAGTCCATTGCTAGCTACTTTCTATCTGCTGACTAGAAAACAAACCCAGTTTATATACTGATCAGCCCACACGGAAGAATTTCATAACTGACCATCAGGAAATGACACATACCTGCATGAGCACTTAAGGAGTCCTAAATCGGCAATTAAATGCTGACTTTGACCATGTCCACTTGACAGCCACTGCTCTGGGCAATTCATTATTATAAGTATTTGTCAAAATTATGGTCTGATATATCCGTGTCCTCCGTGATTCTTCCTAGCTGCCCTACTTAATAATTCTGCGCATTTTACATCTACTGTGAAAATGTATCAGGGTTTGTAGTCTCATCTGGCCCTACCTATATTATATAGGTAACTTTCAAATATAAGAAAACAATACATACAAGAACCATTACTGTGTTACATCAACTCTTAAATGAAAGAAGTTGCTCATGAGGAGCAAATTCTTTCCTTTAAGAGGAAAGCCCCTTTTCAGTGTGGCAGAGTTTATAGTAAAGCCGCAGGAAGTCCCGATAGTTGTCCCCCTTTGACAAATGGCAGTTCAACACTGCTAAAGGGGTGTATCCATTCCCCTGAATTTAGCTGCACTGTATTTGCATTTCTGTTTGTTTTTCAGGGTGATAAGTTTCTGTCTCACCAATGATCATAAAGCATCAGGTCTTGGCACCCCAGGGAAGGAACCACAGATGGTGAGTAAGAATGCTTCTCTATTGTCTGTCACTATGTAACTGTTTGAAAGTAATTGATGATGAGCTATTGGACAGTCCTTTTTTGTCAACTGAATTAATTGAATTATTATAACTGACTTTAAAATTAAAAATAATGAAGAACGCGTTCTGACAGCTCTTTTATCACCTCAGTTGATTGGAGCATATATTTTACTAGAACATGACATTGTGCTATTATGTTTGGCATTATACTGTTCAAACATGCTGGTTGCTGGCCTACTCCTTACTATCTGTGACAGAATACACTCCAACTCTGTATTAAACAAGCACCATGGGATAGTCAAGATTTGCCTGCTTAAGACAGGTGCTTGATTAATAAATGTGTATTTTAATGCATTTTTGGGGAACCAAATACATGCTTGCTTAAGACAGGTTGCTTGCTTATTAGAGGTGGCCACTGATGAGACAGATTTTGCAGTACTCTCTATATAGTTTTCAGAGACTGGTTTGTCATTCAGTTTCCAAACACATCTATATAATAAAACTTACCGTTCAGGATAGCTGTTTCACTCATTTATGAAATCTTGACTCTTCTTCGATCGAGGTCCATCAAGATACCTTTCTTTGGGGTGGCTAGCAGGTTAGACACAAACGTGGTTCTTCAGCTACTCAGATTGGCAAGTGTCTTGAAACAAAAGCTATCCATCACATGAACAAGTCCATGAAATGAACACCCCTTAACCCAAAAATTATGGAGTAAACTGTGGTTTACTGGGGTAAACATTATTTTTCTTATTTCTGCTCCTAGACATTGGTTATGGGTACTTGTTAGCAGTTCTAACAGGCACCCACAACCTATGTTTTGACTATAAATAGAGGATCTTACATGAGTGTTCATGTATTATTGAATTTATTAAACGAGTTGAGCAAAAGGGATAAAATGCGAGGCTTTGCCGAGCATTTTATCCCTTTTCCTCAACGAGTTTAATAAATTCAATAATACATGAGCACGAATGCAAGATTCTATTTATCATATGACATTAAAACGCATTTTATTCACAATTGTTTACGAAAATATCAATATTCCGCCATTAGTAAACGCGACGTCGTTAAGGACGTCGTACATGTAACGTTACGGGACGTATCTAGCTAATTTGCATATTTAATCCACTAGTGGATTATCGAAAATAATACATGGCGTTATTACACTCTCAGACGCAACTTCATATGATAAATAGGAAAAATATAACCATGTTTCGTCGGAAAGTAGCCAGTTTGGAGAAATGAAGGAATGTACTTTGTATCATAATGCCAGGCAGCAAACACTAAATGTGCTGATCAGACTGCATGGATGCACAGATTGATCTGGACCATTGCTGTTTGCAAATCATTATGATAACACATTTGTGCCCTTCAATGGCATCATTCATATCTCTGTAACTAGCATTTTTCAGTTAAAACTTTTGATATTTTCCTTATTTCTGGTCCAAATATAGCTTTTGGTGCTCATCAGAACTACATCAATGAGGCAGTTCTAATGAGTATCCACAGGCTATCTTTTGCGGAAAAATAAAGAAAAGAATGTATGTGATGTAAACCCCACTTTTCTGTATGTAAAGTAGAGTGGGGTTTAGAGGGTGGCCATTACATGGACTGGTTAGCCTGATCATGATTGGTAAAAACATTTTTTTCTCAACACATGTTTTATCGTATGACATCATTGTTATGCAACAGTACAAAATGTTAGGTGAGAAGATGATTTCTGAAGAAGTTTTTATTTTATACACAGCAGTGAAATCAATGCATATCTGAAACAAATAAAAGTGATATTTTCACAGTGTGAAATATAAATGAAATTTTCTAAGTGTGAAAAATAACTTGACCATGTTATTTTTACAATTGCAGCCCGAACTACTTTTCTCGCCAAAATTCATGTTACCTATAAACTAATTCTGTAAAATACCTTGAAAAGCACTCTTTGAACTGTAAAAATGCTATATTCAAAATGGTGATCTGTTGATGTTTTGAAACTGACATTTGTGATGTCATAGCCAGGCAAAATTGTGACGTACAATACGATTGATCAGTAACCGTAAATATCCGCATAAAATTATAAAATAAAAAGAAAAATTTACTTTTTTTGGCAGATACCAAAAATATTTCATCTCGTGTGTTGAAAACATACAAATTTTCACTCGTGCTTAGCACTTCCCACTCGTGAAAATTTGGATGTTTTCAACACACTAGATGAAATATTTTTGATATCTACCTCAAAAAAGGAAATATCCTCTATATATACATATTTCAAAGGAGAAAATACTAAGAAAATGGTAATATTATGAAAAGAGCCATCTCATCAGGATCTACACTGTATTACTACCGGGATTGAAAGGGTTGAAACAGCCTCATTGCTATACTGCCTGATTGCTTTGACATGTTGTAAATATTTATAAATAGAAAAATTGTTGAGCAAGATCATAGAAATTCATTGTCAAATACTTATACTGTAATGATCCTTAGTATTGAGACAGACAGGCCTAAGCCAACAGTGCAGACCCAAATCAGACTGCTCCTGCAGGAGCAGTCTGATCAGGGTCTACACTATTTGCCATTCAGTCTGCACTTTTTGGACTCCTTGCTGGATCGTGAAACCATTTTGTTCAAATTTTAAAGAACTACAGCAAGTCCTCAAGGTGTCCGAATTTTTGGGGGATTTTCACGACTTGCTAATTTCCTTTTTTTTTTTTTTTTTTCAGTTGTTTAGCCTGGAGTCAGGAAAGACTGAAATTCACACAGTGACACAAGCTCTACGAGAACCAGAAGAACTGGAACTAGAATACTTGAGCAATTACTTGACTAGGTTCTAGGCTCAAATTGTTCCTTAACCAGTGAGTGAGTGAGTGTTGAGTTTTACGTCCCACCAACAGCTAAGGTCATACGGAGATGGGACCTCAGTTTAAAGACTCATCCGAAAGTCTGGAGAAGCCCGGGATTGATCCTGCGACCCCTGGTTTCCAAGGCAAGTAGCATAACCACTTCACCATGGAGGCTTCTGTGTTTCTTGACCACATTCTAGGCTGGACACAAATTATTCAGTGCTTTAAAGGGAATGGATTCACCTTCATGGGAGGCAACTCCTCCAAAAGTATTTTCATCTCCCATGTCAATAGGGGTCAACTCTTGAAGGAAAGAATTTGCTCCTAAGGATCCACCTTCATGGAAGGCACTCCTCCAAAAGTATTTCGTCTCCAATGTTGATAGGGGCCAACTCTTGAAGAAAAGAATTTGCTCCTGAGGAGCAAATTCTTTCCTTTAAGAGTAGACCCCTTTTTCAATGGGACAGAGCTTATAGAAAAACAAAGAGGAAGTCTCGAAAGTTGACTCTCTTTGAAAAATGGCAGAAAAATCAGACAGGTGTATCCATTCCCCTTAAGAAGAGAAATTTTTCCTAGGGACACAGGGAAACAAACTGCATGTTGTGAAGCTGCAGGATCCAGGATATAACGAAAAGGGGTTTCAACACGGCTAAAAGGGTTTCAGATCATACAGTTTAGCTGATTTATTTGTAGACATTGCATATTGTGTTACCCTTTCCATCTGTCTCTGCCATGTTCCAGGGTCAATATGCGTTAAGTTTTCTTAATTGTGGTACAATCATATGGACAGATGGTGTGTGGTTTGTTGGGGAGGGGTGGGGGTGCACTATTGTAAAATGTGTGGAACATATGTGTATACATTCTCCTTAAACAGTTGCTTGACAAGATTCTCCCCTGGATATGGATACTTGACCAGATTCAAGGCTGGATATAATTGCTTGGCCTGATTCAAAGCAGAATATTCAATTAAACTTGATATCTCAAATATTACTAGGTCCATGAAAAATTGTTTGAAGTGGGGGTCATTCTAAATACTGAGGGTTAGAGACATGTCATACTGGATAAAGAGGATGACCTAAGGATGTCTTTGGTTTTCTATAAAATAAAGGAATGTTGAGTTTACTAATTAGAATTGACTTGATGAGGCAAGTTTAATCAGTGCACTTAAGGTTCTTTGCCAAGGGCTTTAAATGTTATTTCTACTCAGTGTCGGGTAAAGTTCATCAAAATTCCAAGCAATGCCTCCAAAATGACGTATGCAGTGTTGCCAGGGACATTGAACCTCAAATCAAACAAACAGGCATAATGAGTTTTCAAGTTGTATGTATCTAGCAGGCTTTGCTGCCTATGCAGATGTTTTGGTGATTTTCTTCAGGAACAGACTGTTTATGTGTAGCATGTCTTTTATGTATTGGGCGGACAGATCTTACATGAGTGTTCATGTATTATTGAATTTATTAAACAAGTTGAGGAAAAGGGATAAAATGTGAGGTATTATTGAATTTATTAAACAAGTTGAGGAAAAGGGATAAAATGCGAGGCTTTGCCGAGCGTTTTATCCCTTTTCCTCAACGAGTTTAATAAATTCAATAATACAGGCGCACGAATACAAGATTCTATTTATCATATGACATTTAAAACGCATTTTATTCAAGACTGTTTTACAAAAATGTCAATATTCTGCCATTTGTAAACGCGACACTGTTAAGGACGTTACAGGACGTATCTAACTAGTTTGCATATTTAATCCAGTAGATTATCAAATTTATTACATGGCATTATTACACTCTCAGACTCGGCATCATATATGATAATATGTGATATTGTATTGTGTTTGGTTGTGAACATTTTGGAAGCATCTGGTATAGCACTCTGTGATATTTTTGTATATATGTATATTATTGTAGATTTTGTAATATGTCAACCAGGGCCCAGTTGTTCAGAGAATCGTTAGCTTAACTCATATATGACAATGGAATATTCCCCCTAATGAGTTTGGAGTGGTCGCTTTCCAATTATAGGGGTGTCAGGTTTGTTTTGTGTGTTGTAAGTTTTACAAAAATGTACGTACTTCAAGCAAACAGTGTACACTCAGATCAGATGCCGCATGCTGCGGCATCTGATCTGGGTCTACACTGTTTGCCAATGTTCCAAAAATGAGCCACTAGGCATTTATGGGTAAACAAGTTGTTCTAAGTATCATAAGCTTAACAAGCTCATTAGTTATCAAAATAATGACTTTCTTCTTTTTTGGGGTGGGGGTGTGGGGGGCAGGTGGGAGCATCTGGCTCCTGGTGGTCACTTCATTTTCAGCTCGCCTGTATGAAAGTACTGGAAGAGTTATTCTTGCACACCAGACAAGGAAATCCGCGATTTTACCCTGGGATAGAAATTTATGTTCTGACCCTGGTGTTCCGACCCCAAATCGAATATAATCGCGTGTTTGATAAATGCACTGGTTGATTACAACCTCAGGTGCGGCGGCATCATGCGTGACGTCACTAAACATTCCTGTTGTGTCATCAAAAAAATGGCGGATGTCGGTAACCGAAGTGACAGCAGCATTAAAATTTCGCAATAGAAATGGTAGGTATGCAAGAAAAAGAATCCTATATGGGTGTGAGGGGTGGATAGAAAAATCCGTCCCTCGGGATTACTGAAGTGTTTAAGATTACATATTAACCTAAAATGCATTGAGTGTAAACTAGGCATATTGATATATATTGGTCCAATGTTTTATTTTGCCCTAGCCAATGTCCTTAAAGACATATAGGGGAGGTGGGGGGAAAAGAGAATCATTTGGGGATATTTTTTTTCATATTTCTCTTCGCCCACAACTTTTTGTTTATGATGAAATAAGGAACATTATCCTTTAACCCAATTTAAACAGGAAACACAAAATGGGTCATTGGCAAACAGTGCAGGTCCAGATCAGATGCTGCATTATACTCTGCAGAATGCAGTGTCTGATCAGGACCTGCACTGTTTGCTAAGAAAATCAGCCATTTTCCAAATAAATTTGAAATAAATCAGGTAGCACAATCTGACACCCCCAAATTTTGAAATGGTCTGCTGCTATATGTAAGGTGTATGATTCAATTCAGTACCAAATGGGTTAATTATCCCAGTTACAGTTTCTGATCCGGAGCTTTGGCGCTAAAGACAAGATGCAACCATTTAACTTTCCTGTCAGGGTGACAGATCTCGTCTCTGTGTAAATAGGCTCTTTACCCATTGTATGCGGGAAATCCCTAAAGGGATACCTTGGCAAACAGTGCAGGCCCAGATCCGAGGCCACAGAACGCGGCGTCTGATCAGGGCCTGCACTGTTTGCTAACAGAATTTTACATCAAAAATAGATTAAAAATGATAAAATAGGCCTGACCCCCCTCATATGATAAATGGACTTGTCCAACATACAGCAAAGGAACAGTCCACTGTATACAATGGGTTAAAGGAAGGGTACACAGTATTAAAAGGCCCTCCCAGCAATACCTGTTAATTCTGCCTCTGGTGGAACAGTAAACATCTCTAGACCACAGCTATATGTCAAGTAATAGGGATAATATGGGGATCAACCATGGTTTTTCATGCATTAACATTTGCCGGGTCCCGAGGAAGCTGTTTGAACATGAGGCCACAAGGCCGAATGTTCAAATATCTTCCGAGGGATCCAGCAAATGTTAATGCAATGAAATAACCATGGATGATCGTTGTTCTTGCATAACTTACGAATCCGACAGCAAATTTTGGCGAAAACGCCCAGAACCTCCATATAAATTCCATATAAACACTTCAGGTAGCTTTCCACTAAATGTTTTCCATAGGCGACAATAGTAACCTTTTACCTGCTCCCACAAAAACTACACATACAAAACTTTTCAAACCTTACTTGTTTATAGAGCCATCCTAGCCCAACAAGTTAATGAGAAAAAATCCACATGTTGTCCGGCTCATTTTCAAGTTACAATCAACCATGTTTGTTGACCTGCTAGAACGGAGTAAATAAAACCAACATTTTTAAAGGAGGGGTGACCATATAAAATCAGCAAAAAATTTCTTTGAGCTTGCAGATATATTTATAAAACATGCATCATTTTAGTCCCTTATACCTATCATTTTCTCACATTGAAATAAAACATGGGATATATATCCAATGGAAGCAAGTCTGGTATTTAGAACGCAACTAAAAGCTCTGCCCCCAAAGTGATAAAACCCGGTACCTCCCAGTATTAAGTGTAATGCTACCTATACCAAACCCTTATTTTCTTTATGTTGCATCAAAAGAATTGCCAAATAGAAATTTAGGTCATATGTGATAATTTAGTCATGCATAATAAAAGTTCAGTCACACAGAATCTTTCAAGTTTGCGATAAAGTTATCGCTTTCAGATTCAACAATGAAAGCCGAACAAACCATAGTTTTTGAAAAGCGCAAAAGTTTATCTCTTTCTGGAATGGAACCAAGACACCGGCTTGCATCAGTGGTTCTTCTCCAATGTCTTTGGAACAATTCAATCCTAAAATGCAGAGAATTATGCCTAAATAGCACCAATACTCATTTTTATGGCTATTTTCACACCTACACCCCCTATTTAAAGTAAAAATGGCATTTTGAGGATATTTTGAGGACAAAAATGCCAAGAAAAAGTTAATAAATGCCTTAATGCCATGAGGAATAGCTGAATATATCTGTCCACATCCTTTTACATGAATACAATGAAATAGAACTTATAACGGATGAGAAAACTTATCCGGATATTGCAGCGGGCTGTTCGGAGTGACAATTTTGAAGTTTTGCTTTGGTTTGAGACATAGTCCTAGTGCCATGAAACCTTACACTTATATTCCAGATGGAGTTGATTCTTTCTTGTGTTTGTGCAAATACAATTACTGCAAGTCTCCTTTCCAAACACATCAATAAAAACTGATTTACATGGCTTCCAAAGTACCCCCCCCCCCCCCCCCCAAGAACATAGGTCAGAGGCAAAAATACATCAAATACATCCAGTTAGACCTAAATTAGCATTACCATCACATTTTTTACAGTATCTATGTCAAAATACATGCCATGAGGATACATTTTATGAAACAGAATTGGACAGAACCTACAAATGTGTGGATATAGTATGTAATGACTGAAAACAGGATAGTGGTCTACTTTTGCTATAGGTAGCTTTCCACTAAATGTTTTCCATAGGCGACAATAGTAACCTTTTACCTGCTCCCACAAAAACTACACATACAAAACTTTTCAAACCTTACTTGTTTATAGAGCCATCCTAGCCCAACAAGTTAATGAGAAAAAATCCACATGTTGTCCGGCTCATTTTCAAGTTACAATCAACCATGTTTGTTGACCTGCTAGAACGGAGTAAATAAAACCAACATTTTTAAAGGAGGGGTGACCATATAAAATCAGCAAAAAATTTCTTTGAGCTTGCAGATATATTTATAAAACATGCATCATTTTAGTCCCTTATACCTATCATTTTCTCACATTGAAATAAAACATGGGATATATATCCACAGTGTTGCGCCGAGAGGGGGCCATGGGGCCATTTGCCTACCTAAAGTCATTGATGGCCCTTTCAACATTAAACATGGGGCCCGGATGACCCTCAGAAATCAACAACGTTGCTTATATTTTATTTACTGAAGCCCCTTTAAAATATAAAATGACCCTTTGGAAAATGTCATAAGGGCCATTGGTGTCCCCCAAGCAATCGAGCCTAGGCACAACACTGTATCCAATGGAAGCAAGTCTGGTATTTAGAACGCAACTAAAAGCTCTGTCCCAAAGTGATAAAACCCGGTACCTCCCAGTATTTAGTGTAATGCTACCTTCAAATGTGATAGGCAAACCAAAATGGCGGGCAGTTCAGAATGTTGTTTACAATGAAGTTGTCATGCAGTGACGTCATCATAGAACTCTTAAAACGCTATGTTCGGGGCGATAACGTTACGTCACTCAACGTAATGTAGACAAAGCAAGGCCCGTCTTGTGATATCAAAAGCTCAAAATCTATGTTCAAACAGCACGCGAATTTCATGATTTGAACATGGTTTTTGCTGTTTGAGCACGGCTTTCGGTCCATTTGACAATGGCTTCAAACAGCCATGCACTTAGGTATTTATGCAAGAACATAGGATAATTTTATTACAGTCAACCCTCTTTATACCAACATTCGTTATAACGGCAAAACTCGTAATAACGACAATTTGAATGGAATGAATAGCCTCGGTTCCCAGCGACATGGGCTTCCCTCAGGTTGCAATTGCCCAAATCGAATCAATAGTCATGAAATATTCTTGTAATTTAATACTCCAAGAAACAACTGTTATAGACATTTGTTAGAATCGCCTCACTGAGGCGATTCTAACAAAAGTCTATAACATTTGGTTCTTGGAGTAATGATGTGGATAAGACCTTTTACAACCCATCATTCTCCTAACTGGGATTCTTTATAATGGCAAATTCATTATAATGGAACAATAATAGGGAACAAATACTGTTGTAATAACACGGGTTCTCTGTATTTCTAAAAATTTACCAAGATCTATTATCTGCCGTTTCATGAAAGACACAAGGTCACAGTGAACTTTGTGCACTTTTCTAACTTAAGGTGCATCATTTGATAATGGTGATAAATGAAACAGAGTGAAAAATCTCAATAAATCACAATTCTGTTACCGCAATGATCCTTAGTATTGGGACAGATAGACCTAAGCAAACTGCAGACCCAGATCAGACTGCTCCAGTCTGATCAGGGTCTACACCATTTGCCATTCTGTCTATCTATCTATCTTCTTATACTGAGTCGGTCATATTTGGCCATTACCTCAGTTGGGTGCGTAGCTAAATTTAGAATTTAGCTGAAAAAAAAAAAAAAAAAAAAAAAAGAAAGAGAAGTCACTGGATGAGTCCTTAAAACTATTTACAATCCGAATAACAGAGGTATACTAAAACGCATACCTCTGAGTCTCAATCTTACACTGTATGGGCTTTGAACTCCTCTGCAGTCTTAGCATTCACCACAGAAGAGGGAAGACTATTCCACTGGGGAATAGTCCTAGGGAAGAAGGAATTTTTCAGGGCATCACTGTAGGACTGGTACCTGTGATACTGTGAGTTGTTTACTTTTGATGCCCTTGTTCGAGTTGAAACTGTCACAGGGGTCAAGTATTTATCTTTATTAACGGCCACTGTACCTGAATGTATCTTATAGAAGAAGGTTAAAGAGGACTGCTCACGACGGGCCTCTAGGGACGGCCATTCTAGCTCGTTAAGCATGTCACCGACGCTGCTTCTATTGCGCCATCGTCGGCAGGTCCATCGAGCAGCTGTCCTCTGCACCTTCTCCACCTGCTGAATCTGAGTTTTAACATAGGGATGCCAAATGGGTGATGCATATTCTAGCTGAGGGCGAACCAATGTTTTATATGGGAAGCACCAATGTCTGCACCTTTTGGACTCCTTCATGGAGCACAAAACAACTTTGCTCAAGTTTTAGGAGAATTATAACAAGTGCTCAAAGAATATTTAGGATTGACTGTATACTAGATATTGAAAATAAATCGCAATTCTGTTACTACAGAAGCATCCGTGTTGCAGTGGTCAAGCAGCTAGCCTCATAAACTTGGGGTTGTGTGTTTAATCCAGGCTTCAAATTCTCCAGACCTTCATATGAGTCTTTAACCCTTTTTGTACCAATGGAATCTTCCTCCTTATATATAGCAGGAGTCCATTTCAAAATTTAGGGGTGTCAGGTTGTGTGTTCATTAAAAACTGTTCAGAAAATGGATGAACTTTTTGCAAACAGTGTAGGCACTGATCAGACGCCGCGTTTTGCGGCGTCTGATCTGGGCCTGCACTGTTTGCCAAGGTACCCCATTTAGGGGTTTCCTGTACTAAATGGGTTTATCTCCGTATAATCTTAGTAGTGGGCAGGACATAAAACTTGAACACACACTTCTAATTTGCCATTAATGAGTGGAGCTCAGAAAGTTTTGTCAAGAGAAAGAAGTCTCTTCATACATTAAATACTGTAAAACTGTGCTATTAAGTCCTCTTTTAGGACCATCTAAAACTGGTCTTAAAAGTGGGATGGTCTTTATATTGAATATATAAAATAGTAAATGTTATGAAATTTCAACCACTTCATACTTGTATGGCCAAACAAACTTTTGCTTTTATGCAGTTGTTTCTTAAAATACTTTGTGGAGTGGCAAGCAGTGTAGGCCCAGATCAGACTGCTCCTTTGGAAAATTCTGATCTGGGTTGCATATAGCATTTTGTCAGAAACCTTAGAAAGCATATGGGACTAAAAAAATCTGGTCTTGATAGTGGAGTGGTCTTGATTTCGAGTGGTTTCAATATTGGAATTTTACTGTGAGGTAAGTAAGACATATCATTCCAGAATCATGGAACCATTATTTTGTTTGTATTATGATCTGATATAAACTTTGTTCCGTCCATTGAATATTTTTGTTTTGTGTTTATAAACATTATTAATTTATTTATTTTTTTTTAATATGTATATCTACAAAAGGTTAACCAATGACAGAGAGAATATTTTATACTGAGTTAATGCATCCATTAACATCTTCAAAGTCCTGAGGAAACATGAGGAAGGTTTTGAAGTACAAGCCAGGAAGTGTGAAGTATGAGGTTTCAGCACTGTTGGAAGGACTTTGCAAATATTGATGCATGAAAAGCCCTGTTCAATCGTTATTACTGCATAAAATTGAAAACTATTGGCAGACTTATTGAAAATGTGACCAAAAATATTGTATGTGTCTCATTAACATAATCATTCTCATTGACAAATTCAGTCGAACTTCAATGGCTCGAACACCTTTGGGACCTCGAAAATCTTTTCGAGTCGGGGGTAGTTCGAGCCACTGAGGGAGATTGCCAGGGGGTATATGATATACTTTGGGATATCTTTTCTGTGTTTTATAATGAAAATGTATGCTGTGTGTACTCATTAGAATCGCCTCATCGTGGCGATTCTAATGAGTACACACAGCATACACATTTGCAAGATAAAAGACTAAAATCTTCTAAATTATCCCCCACTATTTCTTATGTCGAGGATTTCCCTTGGGGATCAAGAATGGGTTCGACTCACCCATGGTAAACAAGCCATCGGTGTTCGAGCCATCGAAGTTCTACTGTACTTATTCCAGGGCAAAAAGAATAATCAGTGCACATCGTTGGCAGGTTATTGAACTCCAAGAGAATGACTATGTAACAATGAAAAAAATTACAGTAGAACTATGATGGCTCGAACAACGATGGCTCGTTTACCATGGATGAGTCGAACCCATTCTTGAGCCCCTAGCGAAATCCTCTACATAAGAAATAGTGGTAGATAATTAAAGAGATTTTAGTCTTTTATCTTGCAGATGTATGCTGTGTGTACTCATTAGAATCCCCTCAATGAGGCGATTCTAATGAGTACACTCAGCATACATATTCATTATAGAACACCGAAAAGATGTCTAAAAGTATCTTGTTATGCCTCCTGACAGTAATCTCAGTGGCTCGAACTACCCACCTGGAACAGATTTTCGAGGTCCAAAAGGTGTTTGAGTCATTGAAGTTTGACTGTAGGTTAATTATTACAGTTTTCCTGATGAAAAAAATGTTTGTGTCTGGTTAAAGCATAAGCATAAGCTAATTTGCAGCACTGTTTTTTATGCAGTATTGAAGGACAGTAAATGAAATAACAACAATTTTGGCACGAGGTATGTCATAAATAAAAGGGCTGACTTAATGCATGTTCAAACAATGAAGACATAGGCACACATCTCGACAGAACCTTTGAACTTTTCACACAGGAGCCTCATCATCAGGTTTGGCGACAAAGTAAGGTACAACATTAAGAAAACACGCCTATATAATTATGACCCCCTTGAACCCCACTTTTATAAAGTAAAATTGGGCTTTTATAGAGTTAAGCCTTAATTTTCATGTTATTGCTCTAAAATATAGATTATGGGTACTCGTTATAGTTGTCTTGATAAGCGATTCTAACATGTTACCACTATATTATGAGCAGAAGTAAAGAAAATACCAAAATTTTTCATCTGAATTTTTTTTTTTTTTTTTTCGTTGGTCAAATTTACAATGAACATGTAGTTGTATATAGGTGTTTTCATAATGCAAGCCTGCTCAGCTACATAGACCGGCAAGAGCCTTCAAATTCCACATTAAGATTACAAATCCCACCACTGATCAATAATCGGCTTGAAATAATCTTGAAAGGGCCGTAAAACCAAAACAAAACACCAGCAAGAAAACCAATTGCCACTTGTAAAAAAACAATGCAGAACTTTTGTCAGTTACAAATCCAGTTATCTTAGAACGTAAGGCTCTGGCCATACTGAACAGACTTGACTGAATTTATACTATTTGTACATGCATTGTCTTTTTCTTATGATCAGTATTGAGTTGATGTGACATTTATCTATAGCAACTCAGCAACTATATGATATTTATTTCTGAAATAAATCATTCCATGCTCAATCTACTGTTTCTTTTCCATCTGATATGTTAACGAACAGCATCGTTAGTTTTGAATAACTGGCCCCAGGATGGCATGGGTTTGATCAGAGCTAGCATCATTCTCATCACGAAAACACACCTATATAATTCTGTCCCCCTTGAACCCCACTTTTATATAGTAAAACTGGGGTTTACAGGGTGGGGTTTATTGGGGTAAACCTTATTTTTCTTATTTCTGCTCTAAAATATAAATTGTAGGGCGGTTCTAATGAGTACCTCCTCGATGAGGTGGTTCTAACGAGTACCAAAAATCTATATTTTCAGCAGAAATAAGAAAAATATCACAATTTTTCATCTTAAAATTGTCGTTTTTCGGCGGTAAAATTTACAATGTATTTGTATAGGCATGTTTTCGTAATGTTCACGGATATGATCATGAACTACCCTAAAAATCCTTAAAATTTGGACAACTTGAGGATTTGCTGCAATTCTCCTAAAATTTTGTTGCTCGATCCAGCAATGAGTCCAAAAAGTGCAGACCGAATGGCAAATGGTGTTGACCCTGATCAGGAGCAGTCTTATCTGGGTCTGCACTGTTTCATTACGATAACACACCTGTGCGACATAGTGCATTCTTTCATATCTCCAAAATGGCTACTTTTCTCAGGAATATCCTTGAAATTTTTCTTATACACACTGCAAAGATAGGTTGAGGGTGCACGTTAGAAGAGTACCCACAACCTATGTCTTGGAGCAAAACAAGAAAAATAATGTAATCCCTATAAACCCCAGTTTTCTCTATATAAAGTGGGGTTTAGGGGGTGTTTATTTCACGGACTTGTTCTTGTGATGGCTTTAGACTTTCTGTGCCAATACTTAGGATCATTACATAGAAGAACTTACATGAGTGTTCATGTATTATTGAATTTATTAAGTTTGTTGAGGAAAAGGGGTAAAATGAGCACGAATGCAAGATTCTATTTATCATATGCCATTTAAAACACATTTATTCACGATTGTTTATAAAAATATCAATATTCCGCCATTAGTAAACGCCACGTCGTTAAGGACGTCGTACATGTAACATTAAGGGACGTATCTAGCTAATTTGCATAATTAATCCACTAGTAGATAATCGAAAATATTATATAGCGTTATTACACTCTCAGACGCGACGTCATATGACAAAGTATTTTCAACAGTCATTCTCTCCCTCTTCTGATTCAAAAAAGGGTTATCCATTTTTGACAAGAACTTATCAGCCTGCCGAGGAAAAGTGTTAATAATAAACATCATAAAAATCAACTTTATTTAAAGAGGGTAACACATTCAGTAAAGAAGTACTAATCCTCAATGTGGCCCCCTGTTTCTTCCTGGTAAAAACATGTAATAAGCAATGTGGATAAAGTCCCTTGCTCGAGGAAACAATACTTGATGGTAGTGTGGATTGAACCGGTACCTCACGAACTTGGGGTCTCATGCTTTACCACTGCACCACAGCACTCCACAAGTTAAGTACACTGACCCCACATTAAGAAAACATGCCTATACAAAAGCAGTGTAACCTTTATTGCCGAAAGAATGAAAATTTTGAGATGAAAAATTGCGATATTTTCTTATTTCTGCTCAAACTAAAGATTGTGGGTACTTGTTAGAACCGCCTCTTTGAGGCGGTTCTAACAAGTACCCGCAATCTATATTTTAGAGCAGAGATAAGAAAAATAAGGTTTAACCCTGTAAACCCTAGTTTTTTCTGTATAAAAGTGGGGTTGGAGGGGGTCAAAATTGTATAGGCATGTTTTCCTGATGAGGAAACCAAATTTTTCATTCAGTATGGCTATAACAGACCGTAACCAGTTGTATCTACATAATCAATCTTTGTCATAGTTAACTCTACAGATTTCATCACAGTTAATTTTAACTTGGTTGTCCTCATGGATTTATTCTTTAAAGTACACTGAACAGCTTGAAATGACCTAAATAGTGTTGACTGGGTCATTAAACTCCAAAGGAAACCAAATACTTCAATCAGTATGGCTATAATAGTCAGTTATCAGCTGTATCATTGTCAGAGTAGGCACTACAGAATTTCAATATCAAATATAACTACCCATCACTACAATTATAGCCTTTTAACCAGACGCAGTTCTGGAACAGTCTGACAAAAAAATCTACCAGAAAATGCCACAGGCATGCCCATCTCCATGAACGCCTCAGGTGACCTCCCTAGAGACTTGGTTGTCCTCATGAATTTATTTTGTTTGTTTGATTTGAGGTTTAACGTCCCCATCAACACTGTAAAGGTCATTTTGGAGACGTTGCTTCCAATTTTGTGGGACTTTTACCGGACATCGAGATGAAATGACATCTCAAGCCCTGTCGCCCAATGTAACCAATAGGGTTTATTAGCATGGACAGTCCGCCTCGCATCGCGGTTCCTGGACAGGCTTAGATCCTCTAAGCGGTTTACCAGTCCTAGTGTGCGGGCCGGATTCAGCTCTGGGTGGAAGCGTCATGCAGCCCATATATTTCTTCAAGCCCCTATGGGCGGGGGCCTCTCATGAATTTATATTTTTGAAGAAAATTTGCACATCTCTGAAATTCAGCAAAAGTGTTCAACATCTTCAGTCATGTTCAAATTTGACACTGTTCATTCAACTTGATGATGTGGACTTCTAAAAGTGTGTTTATTGAGGAATGTGTCATTACAAATAACACATCAATGAACAAAAATAGCATCTTTCATATTTCTAGAACTATCTTGTTCCAGATAAAAAAAAAAAAAAATTCTATTTCTGCTTCAAACATACATTGATGCAGTTCTCTAATATCAATTTATGATTTTGTAAATTCCACTTTTTGGACGTTTTTTCAAAATCCATCCTTTTAAAATTGCGAGGTCCGGGCAGGATAGCATCATTTAACAGGTTTACCTTTTGGTAAATGTTATTTTTGAAAATCCCATTTGTAGTGCAGTTTTCTTGTCTTTTTATATCAAGAGGGGTTTACAGGGGTATTCAATGCACAGACTTAAAAAGAACTAGTAAGAAAAAGGTCAAGGCTCTAGCTTCAATAGTTATTCAGATATTTTGCAAACAAGATTTCATCAGAACTTTTTCAAATGCAATTACCCAAAGGGCATAATGCTGAAAAGAAAAAAAAAATATGTGTCAGCTATTTTTAGCTCACCTGACCGAAGGTCATGGTGAGCTTTTGTGACTGTGAGTGTGAGATGTCCGGCGTCGTGCGGTGTGCGTGTGTAAACTTTTCTTGTTAACACTCTAGAGGCCACAGTTTTGATCCAATCATCATCAAACTTGGTCAGAATGATCATCCTGACAATATCTCGGTCAAGTTCGAATATGGGTCATGTCGGGTCAAAAAGTAGGTCACCAGGTAAAATCAAAGGAAAACCTTGTTAACACTCTAGAGGCAATAGTTTTGGTCCAATCATCCTCAAACTTGCTCAGAATGATCATCCTGACAATATCTCGGTCAAGTTCGAATATGGGTCATGTCGGGTCAGACCACAGAAAACCCTTGTTAGCGCTCTAGAGGCCACAGTTTTGGTCCATTCATCTGTAAACTTCCTCAGAATGATCATCCTGACAGTATCTCGGTCGAGTTCGAATATGGGTCATGTCAGGTCAAAAAGTAGGTCAGTAGGTCAAACCATAGAACAACCTTGTTAACACTCTGGAGGCCACAGTTTGGGTCCAATCATCTTCAAACTTGCTCAGAATGATCATCCTGACAATATCTCGGTGGAGTTGAAATTTGGGTCATATCGGGTCAAAAGTAGGTTAGTAGGGCAAATCATAGAAAAACCTTAACACTCTAGAGGCCACAGATTTGGTCCAATCATCCTTAAACTTGCTTAGAATGTTCATCATGACAATATCTCAGTTAAGTTCGAATATGGGTCATGTCGGGTCAAAAAGTAGGTCGCCAGGTCAAATCAAAGGAAAACCTTGTTAACACTCTAGAGGCCACAGTTTTGGTCCAATCATCCTCAAACTTGCTCAGGATGATCATCCTGACAGTATCTCGGTCAAGTTTGAATATGGGTCATGTGTGGTCAAAAAGTAGGTCAGTAGGTCAAACCATAGAAAAAACTTGTTATCACTAAGGAGGCCACAGTTTGGGTCCAAGTTTGAATATGGGTCATGTGTGGTCAAAAAGTAGGTCAGTAGGTCAAACCATAGAAAAACCTTGTTAACACTATGGAGGCCACAGTTTGGGTCCAATCATCTTAAAACTTGCTCAGAATGATCATCCTGACAATATCTCGGTCGAGTTCAAATATGGGTCATGTAGGGTCAAAAAGTAGGTCAGTAGGGCAAATCATAGAAAAACCTTGTTAACACTCTGGAGGCCACAGATTTGGTCCAATCAGCCTCTATCTTCCCCAGAATGATCATTCTGACAATATATCAGTCAAGTTCGAATATGGGTCATGTCCGGTCAAAACGTAGATCAGTAGGTCAAATCATAGAAAAACCTTGTTAACACTCTAGAGGCCCCAGTTTTGGTCCAATCATCCTCAATCTTGCTCAGAATGATCATCCTAACAATATCTTGATAAAGTTCGAATATGGGTCATGTGGAGAAAAACCTTGTTAACACTATAGAGGCCACAGTATCGGTCAAAACATCATCAAACTTGCTCAGAATGATCATCTCTGCAATATCTTGGTCAAGTTCCAATATGGGTCATGTGGGGTCAAAAAGTAGGTCAAATCATAGAAAAACCTTGTTTACACTCTAAAGACTGCAATTTTAGTCTAATTATCATCAAACTTCCTCAGAATGATCAGCTTGACAATATTTAGGTCACGTTCGAATATGGGTCATGTCGTGTCAGATAGTAGGTCAAATCCTAGAAAACCTTGTGAACATACTAGAGAACACAGTTTTCGTCTGATCATCATCAAACTTGCTCAGAATGATCATCTTGGCAATATCTCGGTCACGTTTGAATACAGGTCATGTCAGGTCAAAAGGTAGGTCAGTAGGCCAAATCATGTAAAAACGTTGTAAACACTCTAGAGGCCACAGTTTTAGTCTGTGCGTTATCAAACTTGCTCAGAATGATCATTTGACAATATCTCGGTTAATTTCGAATATGGGTCAGGTCTGGTCACTAAGTAGGCCAGATCATAGAAAAACCTTGTGAACACACTAGAGGCCCCAGTTTTGGTTTGATCATCATCAAACTTGCTCAGAATGATCATCTTGACAATATCTGGATCAAGTTTGAATATGGGTCATGTTGGTTCAGAAAGTAGGTCAGCAGGACATATCATAGAAAAATGTTGTTAACAGTCCAAGTGGCCAAAGTTTTAGTCCAATCATCATAAAACTTGCTCAGAATGATCATCTGGACAATATCTCAGTTGAGTTCAAATATGGGTCATGTCAAATCAAAAAGTAGATCACTAGGTTATTTTGTCATAACTTTTTAACCGTTTGAGATAGAGCCTTCATATGTAGGCATGCAGGTTCCTTGTGACAAGGCTTCCCACTAATGTAAAAATATTTTACCTGTGACCTTGACCTGTAACCTACCATAACTTTTGAACCATATGAGATAGAGCCTTCATATTTGGTATGTATGTTCGTTGTGACAAGGCTTTCCCAGCCATTCAAAAATTTTGGCCTACTTTGTCATAACTTTTTTAGCATTGGAGATACAGCCTTCATATTTGGCATGTAGGTTCCTTGCGACTAGGATTTTCTATTCATACATAAAATGTGACCTTTACCTTGAAATTTGACCTACTTTATCATAACTTTTGAACCATTTGAGATGGTGCCTTCATTTTTGGCATGTATGTTCCTTTTGAAAAGGTCTTTCCACCAATACAAAAATTTTAGTCTTATGACAACCTTTGATCTACTTTGACCATTTGAGATAGAGCCTTCATATTTGGCATGTAGCTTCCTTCTGTCATACAAAAATCACTTGTGACCTTGACATTGACATATGACCTACTTTATCATAACTTTTGAACCATTTGAGGTAGAGCCTTCATCTTTGTCATGTATGTTCCTTGTGACAATGACTTTCACCCACACAAAAATTTTGACCTGTGAACTTGACCTTCATTCTCATAACTTTTGAACCATTTAAGATAGAGCCTTCATATTTGGCATGTAGGATCCTTGTGACAAGGGATTCTCAACCGTGCAAAATTTTTTACCTTGACCTTTGATCGTTATTGTCATAACTTTTGTATCATTTAATGTAGAGCCTTCATATTTGGCATGTTTGTTCCTTGTGAAAAGGTTGTCCCACTCATGCAAACAATTTGATCTGTAACCTTGATCTGTGACCTACTTACTTTGGAACCATTCAAGATAGAGCCTTCATATTTGTGATGTATATTCCTTGTGACAATGGCTTTTTTTTTTTTTTTGGTTTGGGTTTTACGGCCCTTTCAAGATTATTTCACTCATATCGAGCCGATCGTTAATCATAGGTGGGCGAAAACCGGAGTACCCGGAGAAAAACCACCTGACCTTCCGTTGCAGAACTTGGCGTCTCACACGTGACCCGAGCGAGGCTCGAACCCATGGCGGTGAGAGACCTAATGACTAAGAGTCAGCGCTCTTATCCACTAGGCCACGGAGGCCCGTTGTGACAATGGCTTCACATCCATACAGAAAGTTTGATCTGTGACCTCGACGTTTGACCTACTTTATCAAAACTTTTGAACCATGCTACATCCCTTTGATTGCAGTAGTTAATTGCTTATTTTTGACCTTGTCATCACCATAGCCCCTTCAGTTTATATTGGATCTTCTTGAAAGTTACACATATGTGACCCGTCACGCGAAAAGGGACCTTCTGGGAAGTTACGTCATTTAGCGTAAATGACGTTCGAAAATAATATTCACGTTAACGTCATTTGCTGGCAATTTGATTACCCTGTGTCTTAATTGGACTCCTAATTCATGTTACATTCCTGGCGACATGCGCTTTTTTCAAGCCCTTAAAACTGTTCTGATTTTTCACTGTTCCTAGTCGAGTTTCGTCCCTTGTAAATAAAGGGTAAACGCCATAGTTTTACCTCCGCATAAGTGACAGCTGTTACCTGAAAATTATTTTCTGAACTTACGCAGACGGTGGATGGACTGAATTTAACAGCGTTTATAGTTAACATGTCTGGTCCAGGCAACATTTTTTTTCACCTGGGTAAGGCCAAATGCCAGACCCAGTAGGTACGATTCTCTTCGATATCAACCGGTGGTTAAATTACAATGCAATAAGGACAACCTGTTCACAGACAGTTGGTGTTGGTGATGTCTAACTGCTACGTCACAAGTAAAATCAATATACATGTATTATTATTATAGGCTTTATAGCAAACTGTTAGTAAAAGCCACAGAAACCATCACTAGGCGATCGGTTCTTTGTCCTAAAACTCCCCTCAAAATGCCATCTGTTTGATATTTTCTCCCAACAATTATTCAACCAAGTTAATTCTCCCTTCCGCTGATTCAAGAAGGGCAGTTGTCAGTTTCTGGCGAAAGAATGTGCACTGTACTGGTTAACCGCTTACGTATAAGCCTGCCCAGGAAAGTGTGGATAGGTAAACTGACCGGCTCAAAAATGACCTAAATAGTGTTGACTGGGCCGTTAAACTCCAATCCAAACAAACAAAATCAACCAAGTTAAACACCAACTTGATGAGGCTGAGCTTACCGGCGAATGAGACTGAGTAATCAATTCTGAAAATTCAGTTAAATACAATGATCTGAATCTCCACTGTGACACCTGACGGGGAAAAAAGCAATGCTGTTGTCCAGTTTGTTTGTTTGATTTGATGTTTAACGTCCCTGTCAACACTATATAGGTCATTTTGGATACGTTTCTTCCAATTTTGTGGGACTTTTACTGGTCATTGAGATGAAATGACATCTCAAGCCCTGTCGCCCAATGAAACAAATAGGGTTTATGAGCATGGCAGGTCCGACTCGCACCGCTTTGCCAGGGCAGGCTTAGAATCTCTGAGCGGTTTACCAGTACTCGTGTGAGGTTGGATTCAGCTCTGCCTGGAAGCATCATGCAGCCCATTTATTTCTTAAAGCCCCAATGGACGGGGGTCGTAACTGTTGTCCAGTACCATTGTAAGTGAACAAAAATGTGTAAACACTGAGTTGTCGTTTATGTTTGCCATACCATTCGATATTTGGTCCAGATTTGTGTATATGTGTGTGTCAGGGAGGGGGTTACGTCATACCAGCATCTAAGGTCATAGGGCGACGGGACCTCAGTTTAAAGACCAAAAATCTGGAGATTGGTTTTGTGCGTTTGTTTGAATTGAGGTTTAACATCCTCTTCAACACAATATAGGTCATTTTGGTGACGTTGTTGCCACTTTTGTGGGACTTTTACCCGACATTGAGATGAAATGACATCTCGAGCCCTGCCACCCAATGAAACCAAAATGCTTATATGCATTGGATGGTCTGACTCACACCACTTTGCCTGGGCAGGCTTAGTCCTTCTAAGTGGTACCAGTAATCATGTGCGGTCAGTTTCAGCTCTGCATGGAAACATAATGCAGCCCAGTCTATTTCTCTAATCCCCGATGTGCGGGGGCGAGGTCCCAATCGGTGCATCGCTATATTTAATAGTTCTATTCGTTAGTTAGCAGGAGTGATTTTATAGTGATGCCAGCTTGGGAAACTCTATTGTGTCAGTTGATAAATGGAAGATTTTGGAGAAGTATTCACGAAAATTTATAATTTGACTGCATCGGAACCTGCCGGTGTGGTTTACGTTAGACGGTACCAGTTTCTCATGAGCGAGGTAGATCAGTGGTTAGCACACTTGCCTCTGATGTGTGAGGCCTCCGGTACGATTCGTGTCAGTGGTAATAAAATTTCAGTGTCCGAACATGCTCCACTGGCATCATTTGCAGTGATGAATACACCAAAGTGCACCGTCCTTCTGATCGGGACGTTAATTGGAATCCTATATGCAAAGGGAATCATCTCCTGAGCTGGTTAAAAATCCCTCCTACCGTATAGATAATGGATGGATGGATGGATGGATGGATAGATAGATAGATAATCAAAATTGTAAAGGATCAGAATAAGGTCCAGGAACTGATCACAAATTAACCGGCAATGATCCCGCCACCTTGTCTCAACGCTGAAAGACAAGAAGTCAACCAATGTTATGGAGACAACAATAATATATTTCCCTAAACCCTTGGGGGCCAAACTACATTATATGAAACAGAAATTAGCAATCTATGAGCTCTAGTTGTGATCAGAATAAAGCATTACAGTATGTTCATGTATCATTGCACGCTGTATTGTATGTAACCTTTTTCACAAGGGATTTTTAATAGTTAACACTTTGAAATGTAACCTTCCATTTATTTATTTAGATTTATTTTTCATTTTTCTTTTTTTTCTCTTTTGATAAGTTGAATAATTTTTTCCCATGTTACCCATTTCAAAGCATTTAGCAACTCGATTGAACAACACACACTACGACGAGAATATGGGTTTTGCTTTAAATTGTTTGCCATTAAATTATGTTGCACAACTTGTAAGTATTCTGCATAAAAGACAAATTAATCATGTGCGCACCGTGTGAAAGTGTATTTCTTTCAAACCCCAAAAAGGTGATGAGATGTGTAAGGTCAAGTGTGCTGTTTGAATCGCCTCACTGGGGCGTTTTCTAACGAGTATCCAGAACATATGTATTGGATTAGCACTACGAAAACTGAAAAATACTTTACAACCTGAAAACCCCAGTGTTTTTCTTTCTTTTCTTATTTCATTATGTGTTTATTTATTGTTTGTTTGTTTCTTTGTTTGTCTGTTTAACGACCCTTTCAATATTTTTTTTCATTTATTTCCAGCCGGTCGTTAATCAGATGTGGGCGAAAACCATAGTACCGAGAAAAAAGACCTTCCGTTGCAGAACATGGTGTCTCCCGTTGGACCAGAGCAAGGCTCGAACCTTAGCGGTGAATGATGTGTTCGTATCACATGAGCCTCGTCGCGAGGAAATCGGTCTTTGGTACCAGTTTCCAACCAGATATATCTAAGACAACAGTCTGCTCAGTGTCAGTAGCCTTAGATGATCTGAATTCTGTCATAGAGCCATGATCACAAAAGCTTGCATTATATGCGCTGATAAGTCTATGCTGATGTGCAGGCTGATCTTCGGGTTTGTTCACACACACAAATAGTAGGATTTCTTGCTCATATAATGCGTAAAAAAAACTGTTTTGATCTTCCTTTCGCAATCGTTACAACTAAACAGTTTCGGACGACGACAATATGCCAGATTTCTCAAAGAAATGTTTAATAATGAAACGGTGTTAAGGAAATAAGTGTCTTTCTGTATTGAAATGCCTTTCAGATGTTTCCTTGCATTATTACCTGCGACTTTACCTTTAACAGTTTGTTGACGTAACCCATGACGTCGAATTGGTATTCTCTGACGTGATTGCGTTTAGGGTACCTATGTTTAAAATATTGTTAATCTGTCACCTTTAGGAGTATTTTATTCATTTTGGTGTCAAATTGTTTCTCAAATACCGTTATATCTGAAAACAGTTACAACTCATTTTCGCCAAAAATTCCCAGAAGGTCCCTTTTCGCGTGACGGGTCACATATAAGCAAGTCAGGAATAAAAGCTTGATTGAGTATGAAAACTGGTGAGGTCAGCCGATTTATCATAGAGTTACATTCTAATGCTTACCATGTCATCACCTTGTCCTCCAATAAATTGAGCCCCCGCCCATAGGGGCTTAAAGAAATATATGGGCTGCATGTTGCTTCCACGCATAGCTGAATCCGGCCGGCACACTAGTACTGGTAAACCACTTAGAGGATCTAAGCCTGTCCAGGAACCGCAGTGCAAGGCGGACCGTCCATGCTAATAAACCCTATCGGTTTCATTGGGCGACAGGATTTGAGATGTCATTTCATCTCAATGTCGGGTAGAAGTCCCACTTCATCTCAATGTCGGGTAGAAGTCCCACTTCATCTCAATGTCGGGTAGAAGTCCCACAAAATTGGAAGCAACGTCTCCAAAACCACCTTTACAGTGTTGACAAGGACATTAAACCTCAAATCAAACAAACAAATCAGTAAAGGTTGGCACTTCCTGAAACTTTGAATCTGTTAGCTCAGGTGAGCGACACAGGACCATCTTGGTCCTCTTGTTTCATGAGGAATCCATATATGAAATTTCCAAACCCTTGCATCACATGTGATTTAAAAAGCCTAGCATCACATGCCATATGCATCACAAAGCACGCACTGTTTAAATACCGAAATTTACGAAGGGTCAGAAGTTATTCAAAAGTTAATCATCAATAGCAATCTATTTACCAGGTTCCAAGGCTCTAGCTTCAATATTTTTTAGATATTTTCATTACAAAAACATGCCAATATAATTTTGAACCCCACTTTTATACAGTAAACTGGGGTTTACAGCGGTAAACCTTATTTTTCTTATTTCTGCTCTAAAATATAGATTGTGGGTACTCAATATAACCGCCTCCATGAGGCGGTTCTAACGAATACTCACAATCTTTATTTTGAGCAGAAGTAAGAACAAGAGGCCCATGGGCCACTATGCTCACCAGAGCTGAGGGGCCACTGCCCACTGGCAGCAATGTATTTTAATTAACCATGGAAGCCCTGCGCCCAAGGATACTACAGATAGAATTTGGACCCAATCAGCCTAGTGGCCCCAGAGGTCTGATGTCGCATGAATGTGTTGTTGCAGGACAACAGATGACAATTGACAATTTCCCATTCTGTGGCAACTAATAGGGCTAAAAGAACATTATTAAAGGAACATTTCTATGTAAGTTTGACAAAATATCTTGAAAGGCATAAATGTCATTTTTCAATTTTCCCCATTTATAAGTCAATGGAAATTCTTAACTTGCCATAGCAAACAAACCAAAGAGCCAAATTTCATAAACCAGAGCTCAGGTGGGCACTGCCCATGACATTGTATTTTAACAGGATATGATTTTAATCTAACAATTATAAAGTCTTCCAAACAAACCCCATACCCAAATGAGCACTCATGTGGACTGTATCTGAAATATTAGGTGTTTTATAAAGTAGAGAGGGTGGGGCATGAACCCAATGGAGCCCTGGTTGGTGTCACTAAATGCATCTTATCAAAAAGAACAGAGACATTATGGTTTAGCAGTGGGGATATGTATGGCTCCTGAGATGTAAGGCTTTTTAAGCAGTGGAGGGATTCGGGCATGGTGGATCCCAGAAAAGCCCAAGATTGCTGTCACTGAATGCTGAATGGTTTCTGAGATATGAGCCTTTTTATGAAGTGGATGGGAGAGAAATGGCCCCTGCGGACCCCCCAAGATGGGGGTGACTGAATGTGTCTAATAACAATAAACAAGAATATATGTGATTATGGGGTGGGGATTTGAATGGTTTCTGAGATATATGGCCTATTATGAAGTGGAGACTTATCATAAGGAAGAAGAATATGTATGGTTAAGGGGTGGCGATCTGAACAGTTTCTGAGATATATGGCTTTTAATGAAGTAAAGGGGTGGGACATGGCCAGTGGCACCCCGGGAGTCCCCCATGCTGGTGTCACTGATTGCATCTTATCATAAGGAACAAGAATATATTATGGTTTAGGAGTAGGGCTCTGAACAATTTCTCAAATATATGGTCTTTTGTGAAGTTGAGGGGTGGCGCATGGCCCGGGCATGCCCTGGGTGACTCCTAGGTTGGTGTCACTGAATGTGTCTCATCATAAGGAACAAGAATATATATGGTTTAGGGGTGGGGATCTGAAATGTTTCTGGAATATTTGGCCTTTTATGAAGTGGAGGGGATGGGGCATGGCCCCGGCACATCCCGGGGGACCCCCAGCTTGGTGTAACTGAGTGCGTCTTATCATAAGGAACAAGAATATATATGGTTAAGGGGTGGGGATCTGAATGGTTTCTGTGATAAATGGCATTTTATGAAGTGGAGGGGGTGGGGCATGTCCCCGGCACATCTGGGGGAACCCCCAAGTTGGTTTCACTTAATGCATCTTATCATAAGAAACAAGAATATATATGGTTTAGGGGTGGGGATTTGTAAGGTTTCTGGAATATTTGGCCTTTTATGAAGTGGAGGGGGGTGGGCATGGCCCCGGCACATCCTGGGTGTCCCCCAAGTTTGTGTAACTGAATGCGAATTATCATAAGGAACAAGAATATATATGGTTTAGGGGTGGGGATCTGAATGGTTTCTGCAATAAATGGCATTTAATGAAGTTGAGGGGGTGGGGCATGTCCCCGGCACATCTGGTGGAACCCCCAGGTTGGTGTCACTTAATGTGTCTTATCATAAGGAACAAGAATATATATGGTTTAGGGGTGGGGATCTGTAAGGTTTCTGAGATATAAGGTATTTTATGAAGTGGAGGGGGCGGGGCATGGCCCTGGCACAACCTACGGGACCCACAGGTTGACATAAAAGCATATGGCTGAGAGAAATTTACTCAAGGAACGTTTCTATGAAAACTTTGTCAAAATATCTGCAAAGGCTTGGTAGTTAATGCCATTTTTCAATTTTCCCCATTATAAGTCTATGGAAAATCTAAGTTGCCATAGCAACCAAACTAAAGAGCTGAATTTCATAAAAAACACAATACCTGTAAAGGCAAATATGGTGAATATTTCCATAAACTCTCAGCCTCATAGAGCGTACGGTTTCTGAGGAGATGATTTTTTAAGTATTTTTTTTTCTATTTTTTTCATTTTGGTTTCCATGGCAACCAATACAAATGAGCAGTAGGCCTAAAATCATATGGCAGATAGTAGCTTGCCTAAGGAATATTTCTATGAAAGTTTTGTCAAAATATCTGCAGCGGCTTGGCAGTAAATGCCATTTTTCAATTTTCCCCATTAGAAGTCTATGGAAACTCTAAGTTGCCATAGCCACCAAACAAATGAGTCGAATTTCATAAAAAACACAAACTTTCAATCCCCCAACCCAAAGACGCTACAGATGAAATTTGGGCCCAATGGGCCTAGCGGCTTCAGAGGAGATGTCGTTTAAAAGTGTTGACGTCACACGACGACTCAGACGCCGACGGACAACTGCCTATCCTATAAGCTCCCCCGGAGCATTCGGCTCTGGTGAGCTAAAAATATCACAATTTTCATCTTGAAGTTCTCATTTTTTTCGGCAATAAAGGTTAAAATGTATTTGTATAGGCGTGATTTCATAATGGCTGACAAGATTTCATCAATATTTTTTTTTTTTCAAAGGGCCATAACTCAGGGAAGGAGCATAATCCTAATAGGAAAACATATCTGTCAGCTATTTTTCATGAGGAATGAAAATATTAAATTTCAAAACTCTAGCATGCACGTTTCAGAATTTATGCTTTGCCTCAAAAAGCATAAGGGACACCGGCACAGATGGACATTTGCACAAACGTCCCAGAAGCAATATGCCCCTCCAAATTCTTTGAAGTTGAGGTATAATGAAAGCTATTCCACCCAAAACTAAGGCATCCCACGAATGTCTTTTTAAGTATGATCAAGTATTTGGCTGTCTGAGGTGGTTGGATGAGGCAAAGGTGGAGTGTATCTTGGGTGACTGGGGCATTAAACTAATACTGGCTTACATTTGAACAAGGCTTGCTGTCCTTGCTGCAGTTAAGGGTAGGAGGGGAATGTTGTTATGTCTAAGGTTTCTTCACTTCGGTTCATTATCCTCTTTCTCTGTCTCCCACTTTCATCTCATCTACTATCTTTACTATTTTCTCCCTTTCTCTGAGAGGTCACAAAAAATAACCCAGAAGGGTTGACGTGTTGTTAAATGCAAGACAATCAATCAATCAATTGGCTGTCTGGATACCACTTGTGGCCAGTTAGGGGATAAATGTGTTGGAAGTGTAATTAAGGTAATGTAAATCAGATTCATGTTTGGAAATTTAGTTTTACAACAATGCCTCAGCAGAGCTGTGAAACAACATTTGCAAATGTAAAATAGCCAAATTTTTGATGCAGGTAATGCTATTCTTGTACTTATTTGCACAAGCGGCAACCACTGTGAGCTGTGTAAAACCAAATGCTAGGAAATGAAAAGCAACATTACACAATGGCATCAGTTTGCCAACACTATATCACAGAATATACTGTTACAAGATGTGACAATATCCAATCAGCCATTATGTTACATATTCAAGTGCATTAGAAAGATGGACAGACAGACAGATAAACAAGAGGCCCATGGGCCACTATGCTCACCAGAGCTCAGGGGGCACTGCCGACTGGCAGCAAAGTATTTTATTTACCATGAAAGCCCTGCACCCAAGGATGCTTCAGATAAAATTTGGACCCAATCGGCCTAGTGGCTTCAGAGGTCTGATGTCGCTTGAATGTGTTGTTGCAGGACAACAGATGACAACTGACAATTTCCCATCTGTGGCAACCAATAGGCCTAAAAGAACATTATTAAAGGAACATTTCTATGTAAGTTTGTCAAAATATCTTGAAAGGCATAAATGTCATTTTTCAATTTTCCCCCATCAGAAGTCAATGGAAACTCTTAGCTTGCCATAGCAAACAAACCAAAGAACCAAATTTCATAAACCGGAGCTCAGATGGGCACTGCCCAATGGCAGACATGTATTTTAACATGGTATGATTTTAATCTACCAAATATAAAGTCTCCCAAACAAACCCCATTCCCAAATGAGCACTTATGTGGACTGTATCTGAAATATTAGGTGTTTTATACAGTAGAGAGGGTGGGGCATGAACCCAATTGAGCCCTGGTTGGTGTCACTAATTGTGTCTTATAAAAAAAGAACAGAGACATATATCGTTTAGTGCTGGGATATGTATGGCTCCTGACATGTAAGGCCTTTCAAGCAGTGGAGGGATTCGGGCATGGTGGATTCCAGTAAAGCCCAAGATTGTTGCAACCTAATGCTGAACAGTTTCTGAGATATGAGGCCCTTTTATGAAGTGGATGGGAGAGAAATGGCCCCTGCAGACCCCACAAGATGGGGTGACTGAATGTGTCTAATAACAATGAACAAGAATATATGTGATTATGTGGTGGGGATTTGAATAGTTCATGAGATATATGGCCTATTATGAAGTGGGGATGTATTATGAATATACATGGTTAAAGGGTGGGGATCTGACCGGTTTCTGAGATATATGGCTTTTGATGACGTAAAGGGGTGGGGCATGGCCCGTGGCACCACGGGGGGGGGGGGGGGGGGACCATGCTGGTGTCACTGATTGCGCCTTAACATAAGGAACAAGAATATATATGGCTTAGAGGTAGGGCTCTGAACAGGTTCTCAGATATATGGTCTTTTGTGAAGTTGAAGGGTGGATCATGGCCCGGGCGAGCCCTTGGGGAACCCTATGCTGGTGTCACTGAATGTGTCTTATCGCAAGGAACAAGAATATATATGGTTTAGGGGGGTGGGGATCGGTAAGGTTTCTGGAATATTTGCCCTATTATGAAGTGGAGGGGGTGGGGCATGACCCCGGCACATCCCTGGGGACCCTCAGCTTGGTGTCGCTGAATGGTCTTATCATAAGGAACAAGAATATATTTGGTTTAGGGGTTGAGATCTGAATGGTTTCTGAGATAAATGGCATTTTGTGAAGTGGAGGGGGTGAGGCATGTCCCCGGCACATCTGGGGGGACCCCCAGGTTTGTGTCACTTAATGCTTCTTATCATAAGGAACAAGAATACATATGGTTTAGGGGTGGGGATTTGTAAGGTTTTGGAATATTTGGCCTTTTATGATGTTTTGTTTGTTTGTTTGATTTGAGGTTTAACGTCACCGTCAACACTGTAAAGGTCATTTCGGAGACATTGCTTCCAATTTTTTGGGACTTTTACCCGACATTGGGATGAAATGACATCTCAAGCCCTGTGGCCCAATGAAACCGATAGGGTTCATTTGCATGGACGGTCTGCCTCGCACCGCGGTTCCTAGACAGGCTTAGATCCTCTAAGCCGTTTACCAGTACTAGTGTGCGGGCCAGATTCAGCTATGCATGATAGCATCATGCAGCCCATATATTTCTTTAAGCCCCTATGGGCGAGGGCCAACCTTTTATGAAGTGGAGGGGGTTGGGCATGTCCCCGGCACATCCCGGGCGTCTCCCAGGTTGGTGTCACTGAATGCAACTTATCATAAGAAACAAAAATATATTTCATTTAGGGGTTTGGATCTGTTAGGTTTCTGGAATATTGGGCCTGTTGTGAAATGGAGGGGTGGGGCATGGCCAAGGCACATCCCGAGGGACCCCCAGCTTGGTGTCACTGGGTGCGTCTCATCATAAGAGACAAGAATATATATGGTTTACGGGTGGGGATCTGAATGGTTTCTGAGATAAATGGCATTTTATGAAGTGGAGGGGGTGGGGCATGTCCCCGGCACATCCGGGGGGATCCCCAGGTTGGTGTCACTTAATGCACCTTATCATAAGGAACAAGAATATATATGGTTTAGGGGTGGGGATCTGTAAGGTTTCTGAGATATATGGCCTTTTATGAAGTGGAGGGGGCGTGGCATGGCCCCGGCACAACCTACTGGACACCCAGGTTGACATAAAAGCAAATGGCTAAGAGATGTTTACTAAAGGAACCTTTCTATGAAAGTTTTGTCAAAATATCTGCAAAGGCTTTGTAGATAATGCCATTTTTCAATTTTCCCCATTATAAGTCTAAGGAAAATCTAAGTTGCCATAGCAACCAAACTAAAGAGCCGAATTCCATAAAAAACACAAAACCTGTAAAGGCAAATATGGTGAATATTTTCATAAACTCTCAGCCTCATAGAGCATACGGTTTCTGAGGAGATGATTTTTTAAGTTTTTTTTTTTCTATTTTTTTCATTTTGGTTTCCATGGCAACCGATACAAATGAGCAGTTGGCCTAAAATCATATGGCAGATAGTAGATTGCCTAAGGAATATTTCTATGAAAGTTTTGTCAAAATATCTGCAGCGGCTTGGCAGTAAATGCCATTTTTCAATTTTCCCCATTATAAGTCTATGGAAACTCTAAGTTGCCATAGCAACCAAACTAATGAGCCAAATTTCATAAAAAACACAAACTTTCAATCCCCCAACCCAAGGATGCTACAGATGAAATTTTGGCCAAATCGGCCTAGCGGCTTCAGAGGAGATGTCGTTTAAAAGTGTTGACGTCACACGACAACGCAGACACAGACGCAGACGCCGACGGACAACTGCCTGTCCTATAAGCTCCCCCGGAGCCGTCGGCTCTGGTGAGCAAAAAATAAAAGTGAAGCCAATGATCTGGAATCGATACAATTAACCCACAGCTCCCATCAGAGACACCAAAGGGAAAGAGGACAGTTACTTTCCCACAAAATGGCCAATTGGCTATCCAAAACAAAATATGGGCCTCCGTGGCCTAGTGGTTAAGAGCGCTGACTCTTGATCATTAGGTCTCTCACCGCTGTGGTTCGAGCCTAGCTCGGGTCACATGTGAGACGCCATGCTCTACAACGGAAGGTCAGGTGGTTTTTCTCCGGGTACTCTGGTTTTCGCCCACCTCTGATTAATGATCTGCTCGATATGAGTGAAATAATCTTGAAAGGGCCGTAAAACCAAACCCCCCCCCCCCCCCAAAAAAAATCCAAAACAAAATAATACAAACCATAGCATAAATAAACCGCGACAGAAGAACCTCATGGGAATGGTCAATGGAACGAATTCCACTGGGGGGTTTAAATTGATTTTACGTGGCCACAATCCTCGCCCTTACTTTCGTCGCGATCTAGACAAATAATTTGTTCAGTCCGCATGAAGGCCTCCTAATCCATCAGAGCAATATCTCCATGAACACAACAAAATCAAACAACCACAGAGATGAAACAATGGTGAGGACTCAACAGGAAGAATCCACTGAAGTGCTGGAGCAAAAGAAAACCAAGTTAGACCCTGATGGGCCCAACAAGAGACAGAGCATCAGGCACCAACCAACGTTACCTAGAATTAGATTCCCTCCAACTCTCAGTACTTTTAATGTGCTCTTCAACATGGGCATGGTAAAAATAATAGATAAATTTAAGAAATTTATTTCCTTGTTCAACTGGGTGCTGTATTACTTCCATCCTTAAAATTAGCTGTCTCTACAGATATTTCATCTTTGTCTTCATACAGGTTTGCTATATTCACTGTTTGTGTTATACTGCCATTGTGTCTACCCCTAAACACTGGATTCAACACCAATGATAACCCCCACGGGGTGTCATGCTGTTTGTTTGCTTTAACTTCAAGTGTCTGGAGAGCAAGTTTACACTGATCTTGAAACACAGTCAAGTTCTCCTGATTCACATTTTTACATATATTATGTTCAAAATCACACGGGTTTACTATCCTAATACAGCCTGCACCATGTTCCTCTCTTCTTATTCCATTGTGGAGGTCTATTGTATATTCTGAAAAGTCAAAGTCAGCGTAGTACTTGAAAAATTCCAGAAGCAGATCACCTGTAAAGGAAAAAGAAAACTGACCAGATTAACAAGTCTGTATAATGAATACCAAGATAAACCCCACTTCATATAAATCTAGATTGATTCTGAAGTTTAAGGATAGACTACACCATGATATCAACATTTTCTGCATTTTTCACAATTTACATTTTCTAAATCCTTTTTTATATTTCACATCTCATGTCAAAAGCCTGACTTTCTGTCTTTTTTAAAAAGTTTACAGTGACTCTCAGATATTTGTTTGTGTTTCAAATTAGCAGGCTTAGGCCATTTAATTGTTGGAACAAATTAGATATTGTACATCAAAGACTAGACACAGCCTTGGTTAATTGCCATAAAACTCCCTTGGTTCATCTTCAATAAATTTATGTCTGTATCAAGGTGTGAAGCCATTATGCCCTCATTTAGCATCATGGTCAATCATATACCTGTCGTCAGTTGATGCATGTCTATGAGTAGAAAATAAAAATTCGAGCAAACTACATATTAAATGAATTAAAACGCACCAAGAATAATACCGGTGAAGTATTGTGAATACTGATTGGTAAATTGGGCAAGGGGCTGCTGTATCAGCCCAATCAATCTTTTTTAAAGTAGTTTTAATGGACATCAGATGTTTTTCAGCTTTCCTGAAAAATGAAAATTCTGTGTGGGTGCCTGTCTTCAAAGTAATTCAGTTTCTTAAATTAGCACCCTTACATGGTATTTGGCGCAAATATTCTCTGAAGTCACAACTTAATAAATGTGTCTCAGAATTTGGATATCTCATTCCATTTGGGATAAAATTAAACTTTTGTTCAGAATGACCAATTAATTTTGTTCCAGAAACTAAAAATTGCAAAATCTTTCTTTTAAACAAGGTAAGAAAAAATATGTGATACAATATTGTAGAGCATGTACTTTTGATGCCTACCCAAGGAAAATGGCTCTTTTTCAAGCAAATGGTAAAAAAATGAATCCAAAAATGTAAAAATTCATTTTTTTACTTTTCGTTTAATAACATCAATACAATTAAATTTAACAATATATAAAATAGCTTATATTAAACTGTAGTTTCTTAGCTTTAATTTGATGTACAACATAACAGGGTTGCGCCTTGTTAAGGTTGAGAAATAATCATTTAAAGATGTTCACTGTCCCAAGGTGCAGTCTATCCTTAACTGCAAAGTCAAACAAGTCATGCTGAGAAGGACTATGTCTGCCCAGGCAAAGCGGTGTGAGTCGGATCGTCCATTGCATATATAAGCCTTCTGGTTTCATTGGGTGGCAGGACTTGAGATGTCATTTCATCTCAATCTAGTGTAAAAGTCCCACAAAATTGGAAGCAACGTCTCCAAAATGACCTAAATAGAGTTGACAGGGACATTAAACCTCAAATCAATCAATCAATTGATCATTAAATATGGCAAATATCTAAAGCGTTTGCTGAAAAAATGTGAACAGCTTTTGCGGATGCAAAAGCTGCTCACAGTTATTTTTTTCAGCAAAAATACCAAAATTTGCCATATTGTACTTGCTAGAACAGTTAACAATATGACCACTAACAAGCTCGTTAAGCTAACAATGCTTTAAACAACTGGCCCCAGAATAACGAGTCTGAACTAGACAAAAGTGCCCAGTGGGGCACGTATACCCCCGGCCAGTGCCATCAAGAACTACAAAGGGAAATAACTCTAAAAGGCCTGACCCCTTGGCCCTTATTTTCTTTCCCACAATACAAGTAGTCATACTGATCATGTGTGCAAAATTTCAAGTTACTATGTGAAGCAGTTCCTGAGATATCTTTGACACAAAATAATTGTTTATGGACACACAGACGGAAAAGACAAAATCTATATACCCCCATTGCATACTTCGTATGCCGGGGGTATAATAATGAATACCAAGGTAAACCCCATTTCATATAAATCTGTTTTGATTCTGAAGTATAACTGCCCAGTCAAACAGGTCATGCTGAGCCTGTAAATTTTACTTAATCCCCCATTTTCCTGGGCAGATTTTGTACTTACCCTTAATGATTACCCTTTATAAAGAAAGTGGGGCTTTACAAGGGTTAACATTGTTTTCTGTATGTTTGCTCAAGTACATAGACTGTAAGTAATCATTAGGACTAGCTCAATGAACATGTCATTAATCCAGCCATTTAAAACACTGTGATAGGGTGCAATAATGTATAGTAAAACAGAAGTGAAGGCAATGATCAGGAATCAATACAATTAACACACACCTGCCATCAGAGACAAGAACGGGAAAGAAACACAATCATGAATTAACTAGACCCTAATGGAAACATCAATAGCTGAAAGCCAAAACGACAATTTCTATCCCACAAAATGGCCTATTGGCTATTCAAAACAAAAATATATAAGCGATACACACATTCAAAGATGAACTATAACAAAAGAAAACCACGACAGAAGAACCGGCATTGAACTGTCAGTGCAAGGTATTTCACTTGGGGGGTTTAAATCCTTTTTATGCAGCCACAATCCTCGCCCTTACTTCCGTCGTGATTTAGACAAATAATCTGTTCAGTCCACATGAATGCTTCCTAACCCATCGGTGCAACATCTCCAAGAATACAAAAATCATCAAACAGCCACAGAGATGAAACAACGGTGAGGACTTGACAGCAACAAATAAATGAAATGCTGGAGCAAACGAAAACCAACAGTTAGATTCTGATGGGGCCCTACCAGAGCCAAAGCATCAGGTTCCATTCAACATTACAAAAAAAAATAAAAAATACCGTATTCGCCCTAATTACCGCACCGTGCGCTTAGTTTTTTCAAAATCGTGTCATAAAATCATGGTGAAAAATCTACCTGATTAGTGCACACTTGATACGAAAACAACAGCTTCCAAGATGATGCATACTGATATTTAATGGGACGGAAAAAGATACTTAAGCATTGCCTTCACTGTTGGAAGAAATAATGGTAAGTTTTTATAGATTTACTATGAGACCTTCAAGGGGAGATTACTGTAAAGTGTGCGCTTATGCAGTTCCTTTTCAAAAATAGCTTTGGTGTGCGCTTATAGGAGCAATTAAGGTAATTAGGGGGAAATAAAATAATTCTAAAAACTTCCAACACCGCTGGTTCATTTAAAACTGCTGATTTAGACCCATTCTTGAGTACCTAGGAAAGTTTTTCTACAACTGCAGATATATTTTGGGATAATTTAGGGGTACTTTTCTGATTTTATCTTAACCCATTTAGAACCAGAAACCCCAAAACGGATACCCTAGCAAACAGTGCGGAACGCCGCGTCTGATCAGGGCCTCCACTGTTTGCTAAAAGTTCAGTCATTTTCCAAAAAGATTTTGAAGAAAACACAGCCTGACACCCCTAAATTTTGAAATGAACTCCTGCTATATATAAGCAGGAAGATTCCATTTGGTACAAAAAGGGTTAAAAAAGTATGTTGAGTGTACTCATCAGAATCCTCTTGATACATGCATTAATTTAAAAGAAAATGGAAAATGTATCTTGCCTCCTTATCTGGTACAGTAGAACTTCGATCCCTCGAACACCGATAAATCGAATACCATGGCTAAGTCGAACACGTTCATGCGTCCCAAGAGAATTCCTTTACATATAAAATAGTGAGGGAAACATTCAGGAGGTTTTGTGTTTTATCTTGCTAATGTATGCTATGTATACTCATTAGAATCGCCTCAATGAGGCGATTCTAATGAGTACACACAGCATACATTTATAATAAAGAAAACTCAGCAGCTATTTCCAAATCTCCAGGATTGCACCCTCAATGGCACTAACAATAACCCTCCTTGGCTCGCACTACCGCTGTCTCGAACAAATTTTCATGGTCCCAAAGGTGTTCGAGCCATCGAAGTTCGACTGTACTTTGATTAACCTTCAGTGGCTCAAACTACTACCACACAGGCTCACCTGAATCTTTGCTGGTTGCTTATGCAAGTAACACTTGGCTCATGTTTAACCCATTGTATACTACAGTAAAACCGACATCAGTTGTCAGTTTGTTATTGTCAATATTATTGTAAATAAAGGTTATTTTTAAATTTATCTACGCAATTATATGTTATTTTTGGATGATCTAATTTTATTTTTGGTGACTCCCTATTAATGTGATGGTATCAGGCTAAAAAATACCATTTCGCACTGTATCGACGCTAGCCAAGTGGTAAAGTCACGGGCCTGTAGAGCTGAAGTATGCGGGTTCGAATCCCGCTGGGGATGTTTTTTCTTTAACATTTTTTTTTTCGTGCCAAAAGCAAAAAATCCTCGATTTTCTCGTGAAGCATGCATTTTTTGTGCTGATATAAATTTTTACTGAACATTCCTTAGTTCATACTCGGTTGCCCTGCTGTTGAAGTGTCGTCATGTGATGCTACTCTGACAGCAGAAGAGACTTTGTCGGCTGACAAAGCGAAGTTTTTTGGTTCTGACAAGTGCAGTTTTGTGACTAACAATCGATAAACGTTAAAATAACGTATGATCAACATGAATTAAATTATAAATTTCCAATCAATGTTAATTTCAAGTCATGTTATTGGTGTGCCTATTCTTTACTTTCACATGTCACATATAGGGTCTAGGCCAATCAGGTTCCATTGTATCAAATTATGGCATCTTGTATTTCAGTTCTCTTGTACATGTACTTGCTGGTGTTTCTTTTTTATTCACTATTATAAATCAAATGTGAAGTTGATCTTTAAAATTATGCATGACATGTATTGAACTTTAAAATAAATAGATAACCATTAACGAAAAAATAACAATACAAAAATAATAAACATAATTGAAAATTAAAAAAGAAATAATAAAAATGTATATTCTGAAACTATTTTATAAAAAAATCATCAAGAAAAAAATAAATCATGCTTTTAATAGCTTTATGAAAAAAGGTTTTCTACGAGGATCGAACCTGCGACCCACAGGACAGTCGTTTTAGGCGCTTCTCGCTACTAGTTGCACTAGGTAACTGATTACTTCGGCACTGCAAAATTAAGTACTTTTGTCTTAGAATATAACCCGTTACGTACCTGTGGAAAACACCGTTGTTTGTTATGATTTATAAATAGACGAGTATTTATCAACATTGAAACCATAACACCGACATATTACGGCAGGGTACCTGTAGTTTGTTTGTTTGATTTCAGGTTTAACGTCCCCGTCAACACTGTGAAGGTCATTTTGGAGACATTGCTACCAATTTTGTGGGACTTTTACCCAACATTGAGATGAAATGATATCTCAAGCCCTGTTGCCAAATGAAACCAGTTTATTAGCATGGACGGTCCGTCTCGCACCACGTTCCTGGACAGGCTTAGATCCTCTAAGCAGTTTACCAGTACTAGTGTGTGGGCCGGATTCAGCTCTGCGTGGAAGCATCATGCAGCCCATATATTTCTTCAAGCCCCTATGGGCAGGGGCCATCCATGTTGGGCAAGTCCATTTGTCATATAAGGGTTGTCAGGCCTATTTTTTCGTTTTTATTCGATTTTTGATGGAAAATTCTGTTAGCAAATAGTGCAGGCCCTGATCAGACGCCGCATTCTGCGGCGTCTAATCTGGGCCTGCACTGTTTGCCAAGGTTCCCCCTTTAGGGGGTTCCCGTATACAATGGGTTACAAGCAGAATTGTTTTGTTCACACATGTTTTAGAACCAAAGTTTGTAAATTTCTTACCCTCCAACTGATCATTCTGAGACCTTGGCAGTTGTGAAATATCTTTGAGAAAGGAGTCCTCCAAACTTGTTGATAATACTGCTATCTGTTCATCATCAACTGTAATCATACAATACATATGATAATATTTTTTAGTGGCCCCCAACCATCGGGGCTTGAAGAAATTGATGGGATGCATGATGCTTCCATGCAGAGCTGTAACTGACCCACACAGGAGTACTGGTAATCTGCTTAGAGGATCCTATAGCCTGCCCAGGCAGAGCGGTGCGAGTTGGACCGTCCATGCTTATAAACCTATTGGTTTCATTGGGCAGCAGGGCTTAAGATGTCATTTCATCTCAATGTCAGGTAAAAGTCGCACAAAATTGGAAGCAACATCCTCAAAATGACCTATACAGTGTTGACGGGGACATTAAACCTCAAATCAAACTAATCTTTCAAGTTATGTTTTGGTGATTTTTTATTGTTTGGTTAGGAGTTTAATGGCCCAGTCAACACTTTTAAGATTAAGCTGGTCAGTTTACCTATCATTTTCATTTTATTATCATTGTTAATCATTTTTATTATTCTTGTTGTTTTTATCATTATTATCATTAGTTTGTCTAGTTATACCCCGTTAAAGTTTGTGTAACATTTAAAACAAAACTGGCTGAAAAATTCATTGAAATACTAACCTTTCCCATGGCAATTATAATGACACTATGATAATGATTTTACAAAAGAAAAATGTGTAAATAAATATACCTCAGTAGTATTCCCAAACAACTGTGTACGAGTATAACAGTATGGTCTATGTTGTGCCAGTATAACAGTATGGTCTATGTTGTACCAGTATAACAGTATGGTCTATGCTTAAGACATGTTTCATTTATTATTTGGAAACTAGGAAAATGGTGAGGCCCTAAAAAGTCACATACTACAGATACACATATTAAAATTTATATATTTAGCCCACCATTGGGACTGATCAAAAGTGGTATTGAGACTACTTTTAAAAAGTCCCAGTGGTGGTTTCTTACTAGAGGTTATTGGGTGTAAACAAAAGAAAGAAAGAATGATTTTTTTTAAATAGCATTTTCAAAGAAGAGTAGTCTTTATTTTTAGTTGGTCTTAATAGTTGAATACACTGTCCTGAGCTGGGATATTGAAGGACATTCACTGAGCTGATATTGGTGAGTATTGTTCTGAGCTGGGATACTGAAGGACATTCACTGCACTGATATTGGTGAATATTTTCCTGAGCTGGGATATCGGACACCATTCACTGTGCTGATATTGGTGAATATGGTCCTGAGCTGGGATACCAAAAGACACTCACTGTGCTGATATTGGTGACTGTTGTCTTGAGCTGGGATATCAAAAGACACTCATTGTGCAGATATTGGTGACTATTGTCCTGAGCTCGGATATCGAAGGACATTCACTGCGCTGATATTGGTGACTATTGTCCTGAGTTGGGATTTCAAAGGACAATCACTGTGCTGATATTGGTATATATTGTCCTGAGCTGAGATATCGAAGGACACTCACTGCACAAATGTTGGTGAATATCATCCTGAACTATTGTCCTGAGCTGGGATATCGAAGGACACTCAATGCACAAGTGTTGGTGAATATCATCCTGAGCTATTGTCCTGAGCTGGGATATCGAAGGACACTCACTGCACTGATATTGGTGAATATTGTCCTGAGCTGCACAAATGTTGGTGAATATCATCCAGAGGTATTGTCCTGAGCTGAGATATCGAAGGACACTCACTGCACAAATGTTGGTGAATATCATCCTGAGCTATTGTCCTGAGCTGGGATATCGAAGGACACTCACTGCACTGATATTGGTGAATATTGTCCTGAGCTGCACAAATGTTGGTGAATATCATCCTGAGGTATTGTCCTGAGCTGAGATATCGAAGGACACTCACTGCACAAATGTTGGTGAATATCATCCTGAGCTATTGTCCTGAGCTGGGATATCGAAGGACACTCACTGCACTGATATTGGTGAATATTGTCCTGAGCTGGGATATCGAAGGACACCCACTGCACTGATATTGGTGAATATTGTCCCAAGCTGGAATATCGAAGGACACCCACTGCTCTGATATTGGTGAATATTGTCCTGAGCTATTGTCCTGAGCTGGGATATCAAAGGACACTCACTGCACTTATATTGGTGAATATTGTCCTGAGCTGGGATATCAAAGGACACTCAATGCACTGATATTGGTAAATATTGTCCTGAGCTGGAATATCGAATGACACTCACTGCACTGATATTGGTGAATATTGTCCTGAGCTGGAATATCGAATGACTCTCACTGCACTGATATTGGTGAATATTGTCCTGAGCTGTGATATCGAAGGACATTCACTGTGCTGATATTGGTGATTATTAATTGACAATCCTGTATTGATGGGAGGCCATCCGCATTAACACCAGGTCAACCAAGGTGGGACTTGATTCGTCTTCTGGGTCTTCAGAGATATCCAGAAGGCCCTTGATAAATCGTCTTTGGGTAGAAAGAATCTTCTGGATTGAAAATACAGCAACAATATTCTTAAAACATTCTTTTTATCAAAATAAAAGCATTTCAATAATTCTTGTCATTAGAAGGTAAATTAAAGCCCTGAAAACAAAAGATATTGCTAAAATACATGCAAATGTAAGAATGCATTGTACTTACTTGTGCAAAACATTCTTGTGAAGTAATTTGGGCCGAAACTGTTTATAACTTTATAGTGAATAACAAAAATATTAAAGCAGATGGTTTATTTCAAAATCGGGAAAATTGCAGATGTATACCTTTTGATGTTTCCCTGTGTGCATTTGAATTAAATGTGTCAAGATTTTGTTCAACATTATCAAAATTTAATGAATTTGGTGACTTTTCTGCACCTGTCTGCCATATTGAATCATTTGACCCTCCTAATCACCCCTGCATTTCAAAAGTAGGCTTGGAAGAGCCTTCTGGATTATATTCGGCACCACTTGATTTGAAATTCTCTACTTCAGAAGATTCTGGAGGTCGAATCAAGCACAACCAAATATTAACCGGAGGTCAACTGATATTAGGCTGAGGTCAAATCAATTAATAAAATTGTCATTAACCAAGACATTTCATATTGGCTAAGTTACAGGTCCTTGTCAGCTGTATTGGCTCTCAACCTTCGACCCTGGGCCAATACAGCAGAGCCCATAGGGGCTTGAAGAAATATATGGGCTGCATGATGCTTCCACGCAGAGCTGAATCCGTCCCGCACACTAGTACTGGTAAACCGCTTGGAGGATCTAAGCCTGTCCAGGAACCGCGGTGCGAGGCGGACCGTCCATGCTAATAAACCCTATTGGTTTCATTGGGCGACAGGGCTTGAGATGTCATTTCATCTCAATGCCGGGTAAAAGTCCCACAAAATTGGAAGCAACGTCTCCAAAATGACCTTTACAGTGTTGACGGGGACGTTAAACCTCAAATCAAACAAACAATACAGCAGACCTGGGACCTGTTACAATATAGTCCTGAGCTGGGATATCGAAGGACATTCACTGCACTGATATTGATATATATTGTCCTGAGCTGGGATATAGAAGGACACCCACTGCAGTGATATTGGTGGATATGGTCCTGAGCTGGAATATAGAGGTGCACTCACTGCACTGATATTGGTGAATATGGTCCTGAGCTATTGCTCTGAGCTGGGATATTGACGGACACTCACTGCGCTGATATTGGTGAATATTGTCGTGAGCTGGGATATCGAGGCACACTCACTGCACTGATATTGCAGAATATATATGCTCCTGGGCTGGAATAGGAGAGGGACACTTGCTGCACTGATATCTGAGGATATTGTCCTGAGATGGAATATATAAGGGCAATCACAGCACTGATATTTGAGGATATTGTCCTGCACTTGGATACTACAAGACACTCATTGCACCGATCCTGGTGATTATTATTACCTCTGAAATTGTCCTGTTTACTTTGTACAGAAGTAACCAGTCAATATTTTTTCCGTATTGCCCGTAGTCAAGTTCATATTGCCCTTAAATAAGCAGTCTCGTTCACAACAGAACTACTATCAAATCTATGCATTTCAAGATCAAACATTGACAGCCATCTTGCCATGTGTACTGACTGGAGGAACGTAAAACAAAATGAATATATGTTCTGACAAAGTGCATAAAGCACATTTTATGCTGTCAAATATGACCTACCTTCAATCTGTTTAGATTTTCAATACTTTCTTCAAAGAAATCAGGAGTATTTTGAAAGAAATATAACTGACGCTTCAGAACAAAATGGTGTCCCGCTTTGGGAAACATCAATCTTTTTAATGACGTCACATCCATCAATGTTAATGTCATCTTTACTTTAGAGCCGTGGGGCGTAGTTTTTCAACTTGTAGGGAGACACTTTATGACCTTCATTGTTTTCCATTTAAAACACTTAAAGATATAAAATCTGATTATACGTTCGGATTTCTACCCCAGGCAATCCTGCATTCTAGTAGACAGTTCAAGTTTTGGGTAAATAGTAAAAAGGTTAGTGACTTTATATTGTGAACTATTTGGCACTCATTCACATGGTGGAGATGCACTCATAAGCTCGTGCTCGCAAGTTTGTGCGTCCTTCGCCATAAGAACTTGTGCCGAATATCTCACATTATAAAATCAATAACTTATAAATACTGTCCTGAGCTTGCAATCAAAGGACATGAGCTTTTATTATTTATATAGCTATAAATAATTTGCACTGTTAGCAGTTTTAGCCTTAACATATTTTATCACAGAATATGTATCAGAGACCATCACATTTTTGCAGGGGAGTCTTCCGATGCAAATTGCAGCAATGTCGCCAAATGGTAAAATTCGAGTATCCCAGTAAGAATGAAATATCAAGTTAGTGTGCTGATGTGTTGTTCCACAAATTTTATTTCTATATCTAACCATTCAATATTAATAGCTATCTATCAAATGCCTTTATCTCTTTTAAACAAAGACAATTAAATCCAGTTGCTGCTCCTGTCAAATTAATAATAATCTGCAAAGGGATCTTTGGGAAAGTTCAATACATTTTCATTCTCTGATTCGGTTTTATGGCCCCTTCATGGGTTTTTATTTCACTCATATCAAGCTGAACAATAATCCGATAAGGCTAGAGTTAACCTAAGTGCCCATAGAAAAACCACAAAATAAAACATCAGGTCATTTCCTGATCATTGCATTTACTTCTTTTTGAACCAACAGCAGTTAGAGACCTTATGTTTAAATGTCAGCTCTTAGCCACTAGGCCATGGAAGTCCGAATGAAAATCAACTACATGTATATGAAAACAACATACCGTCAGGTCTATACATTTCTTTTATTGCTGGCAGCACTGCCTGGTTTCTTGTTTGCAGAAAATGGACCACAAGCATATTCAACATGAAGCTGGAGAGCCAGCGACCAGGCCCAGCCTTGCTGACACCACTAGCTCTACCCCAGAGTTTGATGATTGTGACTAGTGGATGAAATCTCTCATCATACTGGGACATGGCATACAGGATCTGGGCTGTCATAGGACCAGTGCTAGAACAAAGAAAAGTATGACCAACTGCATTATTAAATGGATGGGTACACCAGACCATTTTTGTTAGAGAAGTAAGCATTTGTGACTATTTGTTGGCTATCCTTTTTCAAAAGAGGTTTACATTATTTCCTTTAGTAGTAAACCCTACCGATAAGGAAGACAACAAGAATACTGCAGAAGGTGGCATCGCACCTGCTAGGAGCCACAATCAGACCATGGTTATTAAATAAATTTATTTCATTCTTAGTAGTGGTCAGTTGGAAAACTGGGTTAAAAAAATGTAGACAACTGCCCAGTTGGACACATGCAACCCTGGCCAGTGCCATTTCCTCTAACGGCTATGTCTCCAGCACGGACTTTTCTTATTATACAGGCCCTTGATTACATGAGATAACTAGTATATTAGATGCGTAAAAATATAATCTGATATTTAAAAACTTAAAATAATTTTAACTATTTAACTACATGTACTTCTTTGGTTATATTGGAGATTTACATTAACATACAATGTGTCAAAGTCACTTGAGTGCAAAATATAGGTCAAGGTCACCAGGTCAAGGTATCTGACATGTCAGTACATCAAGGAGAAGCACTACACATGATTTGGTGGCTGTAGGCCTTACAGCTGAGAAGATATGGAGCATCAAAGTAACGTGTATAAGTCATTGGAGTCAAATGTGTATAAGTATAACGTGTATAAGTCATTGGAGTGTATAAGACATTTGAGTATATAGGTCAAAGTCACCGGGTCAAAGAGCCTGCCAAGTCCATACATTGAAGAGAAACACTATGCAAGGTATGGTGGTTGTAGGCTTTATATTTGAGTACATATTAAATGTTGACATAAAATGTGCTAGTCACTGGAGCGCAAGATAGGTCAAGGTCACCCGGTCAAGGTATCTGTCACGTCAGTACATCGAGGAGAAGCACTATGTAAGGTGGCTGTAGGCCTTCTAGTCGAGAAGATATGGAGTGTCGAAGTAAAATGAGTAAAAGTCAATGGAGCATGAAATAAAGGTCAAAGTCATCGGGTCAAGGTACCTGCTAAGTCCACAGATTAAGGAGAAACACTATGCAAGGTATGCTGGTTGTAGGCTTTATATTGGAAGAAATATTGAATGTGGACATTAAATGTGTCAACCTCACTGGAATGCAAAATATAGGTCAAGATCACTGGTACAAGGTACTGCCGAGTCAGTACATTGAGGATTATGTGAGATTTGGTAGTTGTTGGCCTTATAGTTGAGAAGGTATGGAATGTTGATGTAAATTGTGTATACGAAGTCAGGAGGTCAGGGAGATGTTTCATGCAAGGTTTGATGGTTATTTGGTTTTGTTGTTGATTACAGTACTAACCTTGATGTAAATGTCCTACATAAATGTTGACAGATGGATGGACGAATGGGAAGAAAAGCCATCTCCTATGTTCAACCCTGCTCTTGAAAGTCACTGGAGTGCCAAATATAGGTCAAGGTACCTGCCAAGTCCATACATTGAGGTTTGGTGATTATATGCCTTATAGTTGAGTAGATATGGAGTGTTGAGGTAAAATGTGTCAAAAATAGGTCAAGGTCTGCAGATCAAGGTACCTGCCAAGTCGGTACATCTAGAAGCACTATTCAAGGTTTGATGGTTGTAGGCCTTTTATTTGAGAAGATCTGGAACGTCGATTTAAACTGTGTCAAAGTCATTGGAGCACAAAATATATGTCAAAGTCAAGATGCCAGCCAAGTCAGGAGGTCAGGGAGATGTTTCATGCACGGTTTGATGGTTATTTGGTCTTCTTGTTGATTACAGTACTAACCTTGATGTAAATGTCAAACTTCCTACATAAATGTTGACAGATGGATGGATGAATGGAAAGAAAAGCCGACACCTATGTTCAACCCTGCTACAAGCAGGTGCGACAAAATATTTTTAAAAAGAGTTATCTCTCCCTGAAGGTGTATACCCCACCATAGATTTACTCCGAGCTCCTGAGGAGCAAATTATTTCCTTAATATGTAAACCTCTATTTATAAGGAAGTAAGGAAGACAAAATATTTCTAAAAGAGTTATCTCTTCCGGAGGTGTATATCCCACCTTAGATTTGCTCTCAGCTCGTAAGGAGCAAATTCTTGCCTTTAATAGTACAAAAGACAAATATTTTGGTAGGAATTGGCTCCCCTGAAGGTGTACATTCTATGAACTATGAGTTGTCTGTTCTGGATCTACACTGTTTGCATCAGTATCTGTATCAGTCTAATTTATTTTCTCATTAATTTTCTCACCTTTGATTACAAGATAGATCACACTCTAACCCAGTGAAGCTGTGTCTAAATTTGATGATTGGTACTCTTGCCCGTAAGATTTTCTGAACATCTGTGATGGCTGCAGAGACCATGAGAAGACTCCCCGCAGTTCTCAGGTAGGTTATCTCTGGGTCTTGCCTCGGGTCAGGCCCGTTTACTGCATATGACAGGTTCCTACAGATGAACTTCTGGAAATAAAGCATTTACAAAATTTGTGTTTGTAAATCAAAAAAAAAATCAATAAATAAATAAAATAAACAAGAGGACCATGATGGCCCTGGGTCGCTCACCTGATCCATAGAGTAACAAGTGGGCCCCTGGGAGGGCCATTATTGACCCCAGGCCTATAATGTGCATAATGTTGAGGGAGGTCTAAAAAAGTGAAGCTTCATACCAAATATCAACAAAGGCAATAATTTGAACAATCTTGGCAAAGGTCCACTAGATGAAGCTACACACCAAATCTCAAAGACCTTGGCCTTGGGGTTTCAGAGAAGAAGATTTTTATAAAGATATTCCCTACATAAGCCTATGTAAAACCAAATGGCCCCGGGGCGGGGGCATTTTGGACCCCAGGGCTATAACAGGGTGTCCACAATTTGAGTAAAGCAAAATTCCCTGACTTTTCCATGACTAAAATCAAATTTCCCTGACCAACGTTTTTGACATTTTGCACATTGAGTTCTAACATGTTGGCCTCCTCCTCTCCTACAGCTAACCCTTTCCTCCTTTTCCAATACCAGCTGTAATTGTCTTACTCTTTAAATATGTTTTTGTTTGCTTTGTTTTTTTAATGTTTGTATTTTCCCTTGAATTTATTTTCTAAACACATACATGTACATGTATTTACATAAGTCATTTGTATTGTTGGATGAAATCCTTGAAACAAGAGGCTTAATGAGCCTAACCGCTCACCTGAGGAACATTTTAGAAAGCTGTTTGTCTCAGCAGAAGATTTTTTGAAGTTCTTCCAATTATAAATCAGTGGGAGATAAAGAGCCAAGGATAGTAGCCAATTTGGATGCCATAGGGTTGCCAGGATTTATGCTGATGGCCAATTGATGTTGCAACAATACTAAATATCTAATCTCAGGGCCTTATAGATTCAAAAGAAGATTTCTCAATTTTTCATATTATTAGCCTACAAGAGTTAATGAGTGAGTGTGTTTTAGTTTTACGTTCCACCAACAGCTAAGGTGATACCGAGACAGGACCTCAGTTTAAAGACTCATCTGGAAGTCTGGAGAAGCCCCGGATCTAATCTGCGATCCTTTGTTTATCAGGCAGGTTGCATAACCATTACACCATAGAGGCCTCTATAGGAGCTAATGGGGCCCCATGGTACAGTCAATTTGGACCGTAGGGGCATGGTTGGTAGGATTACATATAGAATATCTAAGCTCTGGGCCTTATGGTTTCAGAAGAAGATTTTTAAAGTTTTTTTAGTTTTTTTTTATTATAATAATAATGATAAGTCAAGTGGGAGCTAATGAGCCCTGGGGAGTAGTCAACTTGGCGCCTTGGGTGTTAATTGGTAGGATTCATATAGATGAACACTTAGCATCGTTACATATGAAATATCCAAGCTCAGAGCCTTATGGTTTCAGAGAAAAAATTTTGAAGTTTTTTTCCATTACAAGTCCATGGGAGCTAATGAGCCCTGGAGCATGGCTATTTTGGACTCCAGGGGCATGATTGGCAGGATTTATGTTGGTGAGCACTTGACATTGCTACAACTAAATATCTTAGCTCTGGGCCTTGTGGATTCAGAGAAGAAGATTTTTTAAGTCTATTGGAGCTTCTGAGCACCAGGGTGAGGCCAATTTTGATCCAAGGGGCATAATTGGCAGGATTTATGTAGGTTATCATTTTACGCTGCTACATACTAAATATCTTAGCTATGGGCTTTATGGTTTCGGAGAAGAAGATTTTTTTTTTCCATAATAAGTCTATGGAACCTAAGGAGGCCAAGGTTGTGGCCAATTTGGACCACAGGGGTATGATTGACAGGATTTATGTAGGGGAACAACTTGACATTGCTACAAACTAAATATCTAAGCTCTAGGCCTTGTGATTTCAGAGTAGAAGATTTTTTTTATGTTTTTTTTTTTCCCCACTGTAAGTCTATGGCAGACATGGCAACAAGAGTTTCAATCTGATCTGCCCCAAAACATTTTGCTTCTTTTCACCCTACCTGATAAAGCTTCACATGAAATTTAATCATGATTGGGCAACTGGCTTTAAAGATATACTTATCTGAAAATTGGGAGCTTAGGAGCCCCGGGGCCCGGCCAATTTGGACCCCAGGGGCATGATTGGCAGGATTTATGTAAGGGACCACTTGGCTTTGCTACATACTAAATATCTAAGCTTTGGGCCTTAAAGTTTTTCCATTGGAAGTCTGTGAGAGCTTATGAGCACCAGCGCGTGGCCAATTCTGATCTCAGGGGGCATGATTGGTACAAATGGTGGGATTCAGATAGGTGACCATTTTACGCTGCTGCAGAGTAAAGATCTATGGTTTTGGAGAAGATGCTTTCTGAAGCTTTTTATCAATATATAATATGTTCTTTAAAAGAGTTATCCTTTGGAAGCAAGGAATACACCACAGAACTGAAAAATATGGAGTGTACATGTTTTCTGGGCCAGACTAGCTAGTTTCGGCCAATTAGGCCTCATCAGTGACCCTCAGATATTTTCAAAATTCCACAATGGAATCAATGATCCCAAAGGACAAGAAAATATAATCTACACTATGATGTAGGGCAGGGAGACGTTTTACCGCCGCCACACATTTCCACACACCAGCTGTAGTGAAGTCAAATATGTTCTTTAAAAGAGTTATCCTTTGGAAGCAAGGAATACACAACAGAACTGAAAAATATGGAGTGTACATGTTTTCTGGGCCAGACTAGCTAGTTTCGGCCAATTAGGCCTCATCAGTGACCCTCAGATATTTTCAAAATTCCACAATGGAATCAATGGAAGTCTATGGAAGCTAAGGAGCCCTGGGACGTGGCCAATTTGGATCCCAGGGGCATGACTGGCAGGCTTTATGTAGGGGACCACTTGACATTGTTACTTACTAAATATCTAAGCTCTGGGCCTTGTGGATTCAGAGAAGACCATTTTTCAAGTTTGTTCCAGTGTTAGTCTATGGGAGCTTATGAGCCCCGGGGCGTGGCCAATTCTGACACCAGGGGCATGATTTGCAAGTTTATGTACCGGTAGGTGACCATTTTACGTTGCTACTTACTAAATATCTTAGCTATGGGCTTTATGGTTTCGGAGAAGAAGATTTTTGAAGCTTTTTTTCCATTAAAAGTCTAGGGAAACTAAGGAGCCCCGGGGCGAGGCCAATTTGGATCCCAGGGGCAAGATTGGCAGGATTTATGTAGAGGACCACTTGACGTTGCTACATACTAAATATCTAAGCTCTGGCTCAAGGCTCAAGGCTATAAACCAACGCAAAATTGAAGGTTCTATCATGGTAGATTTCAGAAAAGCTTTCGACCTAGTGGATCATGACTTACTTTTAGAGAAACTTAAATGCTATAAGTGTAGCAATAATTTTGTTTCATTAATGCAATCTTATCTGAGTGACAGAACACAGGTAGTTTCTGTATATAAAATATCAGAACGTGATTACGTCAAATGCGGAGTTCCACAAGGATCCATATTGGGCCCGTTACTATTTCTTATTTTTATAAATGATCTGCCATTGCATCTTTCTAATCAAATTTGCTCTACAGACCTTTATGCTGACGATACTACTATTTATGACGCACATGCTGATATTAATGAACTCAGGCTTAACTTGCAAAACTGTCTTATAACATTACGTGACTGGTGTCAACAAAATGGAATGTTACTTAACACTGCAAAAACAAAAGTAATGCTTATCACAACACGCCAGAAACGTTTTCATATTGATGAAAGCGTATTTAAACTAACTTTTGATAATATTGAGTTACAGATAACTAACGGTGATAAAATACTTGGCGTATATATTGATGAAAATTTACAATGGAGTACACATTACAAGGCTGTTTGCAAGAAAGTGTCGTCCTATATCTGGTTGTTGTCAAAAATAAGTCATTTCTTAAGTTCAGAACATAGGCTTCTTTATTATAAAGCATATATTCAGCCTCACTTTAATTACTGCAATGTCATATGGTGTAATTCTTCAAACTGTAATATTTCTAATATAACAAAATTACAGAAACGCGCTTTCAAATTAATCTTAGGATATGAATATGTAGACTATGAATCTGCGAAATCACGCTTAAAAGTTATGTCAATTGAGCAAAATATATTCTTGAACAAGGCAAAAATGATGTTTAAAGTTGTTAACCATTTAGCTCCGAACTATTTGTGTGAGCTATTCCAGAAAAGAGAATTAAACCCTTTAAATATGACGCTCAGATCTAGCTCAAGTCAAGTCTTCATTGTTCCAAAACTAAATTTAGCCAAATTCAAGGAAAGCATTTCGTATTCAGGGCCAATTATTTCGAATAGTATTCCATATGAGATAACAAATAGTGATACCCTGGTCTCATTCTCAGATAGATTAATTTCCTGGATGACTAACACCTAGATATTGAAACGTATGCCTTCATCGCCGTATTTTCATCAACGTATAAATTTCATTCCACTTTTTTTTTTTCTCACACTTCTCCATACATTATGTAATTGTAAAGAAATCTCATCACATTTGTAAATACTCATTTATAGTTTGTCGGTGTTATGTATTATGTTTTAACTAGAGGGCCTCGTGGAAGATTGGTAATTGTACCAAACGAGCCACCCTCTTTAAATAAAGAAATTACTTACTAGCTTACTTACTTAATTACTTATGTTCCCATAACAAGAGGGCAAATATGGCCCTGTATCGCTCACCTGTGACCAGAAGATCATACGTTATGTTAAAAACTGTGAACATAGGCAAGACATGTTCAATAACATGAATAATATAAATCGTCTGCTGAGTGCAATAACGATGTAACTGACATTTTGGCCAAAATAGTTTTTTTTCATAAATGGGTGCCTTAGGACTCGACACATTTGGTAAATAAGTTCTACAGCTGGATTCTGCCTGAATCATGATTTATTTCAGCATTTTGGAATTTTTTTTGTCAGTTACACCGTTTTTGCGCTGACTTTTAGAAAAAAAGTTGGCGCAAAAACAGTGTAAGTGCACTTACCCCATTTTTGCGCCAAGTTTTTTAATACCTCAAAAATATTGAATCCTGCTGCTTGATATTTCAGAATAAGCATGTAAGTACCATGCAGAATGTATAAAATGTGACCTATTACCTACCAAGTGGCTTTAATTTACTGCTTTACCATGTAAAAGGCAAAGAAATAAGATTTGTACACTTACACCGTTTTAGCGCTGGATGCACTTACACCGTTTTTGCACCAAAAAAGTTGAAAAAACACTCGGCGCAGAAATGATGTATCAACCCTTAAATGCTAAATATTTCTTTTCAAATGTCATTTATTCAACAATAAACATCACACACAAATGAAAGAAATCGCAATGAAGTTAAGAAACCAGCTTATAGTATGGTTTTCTATGCCATTCTTTAATAAAACAGTTTTTTGTCTCTCCTGAAAAGTTGCCATTTTGCACTTACAACGTTATTGCACTCAGCAGACGAAATGTCTTCACAGATCCAGGATTTTCGACATAGCTGTACATTATTTGAAACAGTTGAAGCCATGGGCAGGGTCATATTTGGCCCCAAGGGTATAGTGAAGGTCCAATAGATGTAGATTCATACCAAATATCAAAAACCTGGGCCTTGTGGTTTCAGAAAAGACGATTTTTAAAGGTTTCCCCTATATACGTCTATGTAGGCCCCGGGGTGGGGCCATTTTTGGCTCCAAGGGTATAATTTGAACAAACTTGGTAGAGGTAAGGCTTCATATCAAATATCTGGGACTTCTTGTTTCCGACAAGGTTAAAGGTTTTTCCCTACTAAAGTAAATATAAAATATGTGGACTCCAGGCTGAGGTCTTCTTTGGTCCCATGACTACAATTTGAACAGTCTTAGTAGGGTCCACTAGATGATGCTTCATACCAAATATCATAGGCCTGGGCCTTCTGGTTTCAGACAAGATTTTATAGGGTTTTCTAAGTCTATGTAAAACATGTGGGCCCTTACATGAAGCTTCATACCGACTATCAAAGACCTTGGCAGCTTCAGAAAAGAAGATTTTTTTCCTATAAGCCAATGTAAAACATGACTGTGGGCTCTGGGGCAACAATTTGAACAATCTCTTTAGTGGGGCCCGGGGCGAAGCCATTTTCGACCCTGGAACTATAATTTGAACAATCTTGGTAAAGGTCTACTAGACAAAACTTCATACCAAATATCAAAAAAATGAGCCTTCTGGTTTCAGTCAAGGAGATTATAAAGATTTTCTATATGAAACCAGTGGACGCCCGGAAGGGGGCATTTTTGACTCCATGGCTTTTATTTGAACAATCTTGATACAGCTCCACTAGACGAAGCTTCAAAGCAAATATCAACGAGAATTCTATGTTTTTTAATTAAAGGGGAAATAATTCAAGAAGGGGAGATAATTTGGACAAGAAAAAAAATACGGGTCAACTATTTTTTCATGAGGAACTCATATATGAAATTTCAAACCACTAGCATACACGGTTCTGAAGATATGCTATGCACCAGAAAGCAACACAATTGAGTAGCAAAAAATTACAAAGGGCCATAACTCTAACAAAATTTTATCGAATTGGTTGAAAATTTAATCAGGTAGTCTCCTCCTTAGTCCCAATCACTATACCAAATATCAAGGCTGTAGCTCAAATACTTTTTGAGATATCTTGCTAACGAGAATTCTATGTTATTTAATTAAAGGGGAAATAATTCAAGAAGGGGAGATAATTTGGACAAGAAAAAAAATACGGGTCAACTATTTTTTCATGAGGAACCCATATATGAAATTTCAAAACACTAGCATACACGGTTCTATAGATATGCTATGCACCAGAAAGCAACACAATTGAGTGGCAAAAAATTACAAAGGGCCATAACTCTAACAAAATTTTATAGAATTGGTTGAAAATTTAATCAGGTAATCTCCTCCTTAGTCCCAATCACTATACCAAATATCAAGGCTGTAGCTCAAATACTTTTTGAGATATCTTGCTAACGAGAATTCTATGTTATTTAATTAAAGGGGAAATAATTCAAGAAGGGGAGATAATTTGGACAAGAAAAAAAATACGGGTCAACTATTTTTTCATGAGGAACCCATATATGAAATTTCAAAACACTAGCATACACGGTTCTAAAGATATGCTATGCACAAGAAAGCGTGACGTACGAACGGACGAACGGACGGACAAGCCAGAAGCAATATGCCCCCCAACTTTTTTAAAGTTGGGGGCATAAACACCTGAGTAATCTGGTTTCAGAGAAGAAGATTTTAAAGATTTTCCCTATATAAGTCTATGTAAATCCAAAGGGCCTTTGGGTGAGGGCATTTTTCACACCAGGGCAATAATTTGTAGAGGTCCACTAGATGAAGCTTGACACCAAATATTCAAGGCCTTGGCCTCTCTGTTTCAGAGAAGAAGACTTTGTAAAGATTTCCCTATATAAATCTATGTAAAACCAAAGGGCCCCGGGCTATAATTTAAACTATCTTCACGACTTGATAGAGGTCCACCTGATGAAGCTTCACACTAAATATCGAAGACCTGGGCCTTGTGGTTTCAGAGAAGATTTTCCCTCTATTAGTCAATGTAAAATCTGGGCCATGCGGTTTCAGAGTAGATTTTTAAAGTTTTTAGCGAAAAAAAATAATCTATTTTTGACTCCTGTGACATAGATGTTCAACGGACTGGACTAAAACCAAAGGTCCCTGGGGCTAGGGTATTTTTGGCCCAAGGATTATAATTTGAACAATCTTGGCAAAGACCTTGGCAATGCAGTTTCAGAGAAGATTTTTTAAGTTTTCAGTAAAAAAAAAATCTATTTTTGGCTCCTGGAACCTAGATGTGCAACGGACCAGAACCATTTGAACAACTTTGAATGGGGACCACCTAAGGATCATTCCTGTGAAGTTTGGTCAAAATCAGGGGTTTAGGAGATGTTGTTTGAAGAAAAAGTTTACGGATGCACAGACGGATGCACGGATGGACGATGCACAAAAAGTGATCCCAAAAGCTCACTTCGTCACTACTTGACAGGTGAGCTAAAATACTCAAGTATTCCATAATTAAATAATTTGTCAAGTTTTATTTTGCAGGTATCTTTTTCTTATGCCAAGAAAATACATGTCGTCACCTTAGCGCAAAAAGTCAATAACTCCAATACATTTGTATTGGAGTTATTGACTTTTTGCGCTAAGGTGACGATGTATTGTCGGATGTCAAACATGAAATGTACAATGAAACAGTAGGATCGGTTTTTCATTAGCACTGTAGGTCTTTCTGCTATGACACAATCTTCAAATAATAGCTGAAGGGGCACTCTTTTCATGGTAAAACAAAATGAATTCACTGTACATGTAACTTAATAAAATCCCTTGCTTTAGTACTTACCATTGTTCAACTGACAATGTTTCTGTTATAAAAATATCACAACTTTATTATAACAAAGTACACTGCAATCTGTTTATAACACTATTGTTAGGGTCTATAGAAGAACTGAACCATGAAAGTAACCATGCTATATTAAAAAATAAATAGACATATAACACATGGCTTCAGAGGAGATGTCATTTGAAGGTGTTGACAGACGACAGAAACAACGGACAATTCCTATCCTATAAGCTGCCCTGGAGCCTTCGTCTCTGTTGAGCTAAAAATCTTAACATTTTGGGGTTCTCTGTTTTAACTGTATTATTTCTAAAACTGTGTTATAATGAACAGTGCTACGAAAACATTTAAGTGTATTTCCTGTGAGTTCTCATCATAACATTACAAAGGGACTGCAGTGTAACCAACCTCTTCTGCAGGCCTATCTACCATCATGACCATATCTAGATCACTCCCTGTTGTGAGCCCAAAGCCTGTTGCTCCTGAACCAAAGGGAAGCACAACAGTCCCAGGGTACAGCTGCCGCACCACTTGCTGAACCTGGTGGCACACAAAGAATTGGCATCTTTTCTGTTGTTGACGCATTCCAAGGTAGTAATGAGCAGTTTGGATTTGATCTGAAAGCTGTAAGATACAGGAAAACTTTTTATCATATGACGTCGCCTCTGAAAATGTAAAACGCAATGTCATAAATTCGATAATCCACTAGTGGATTAAATATGCAAATTAGTTAGATACGCCCTGTAACTTTATATGTATGACGTCCGTAACTTTATATGTACGACGTCCTTAATGTCCTGCAAAGCCTCGCATTTTATCCCTTTTCCTCAACTCGTTTAATAAATTCAATAATACATGAACACTCATGTAAGATCCTCTATGAACCCTTTGACCGCTACATGAATTCACTCGCGATTTTTAATTTTTTGTTTCACAGTAAATAAGGCTTGGCATTACAAGTTAATCACCTGCCAGGGGCGATTCATATGTAATATCAAACCTTATTTTACTGAAAAATAAAAAGAACTAGAAATGCGTCCATAGGACACAGATGCCACTGCCTGAAAATATGTCTATTTCCGTATTCATCCATAGAAACTTATTGACCGTGTTTAAGTTTCGGACCCTTTTTTCACATTTGACCTCTAAGTATGACCTTGACTTTGGAAGGACCTTTGTTTTGAGTGAGGTAGATTGTCTCATGATGGCAAACATTTCTGCCACGTAATTTCAAAATCCATCCAGAGATAAGAAAGGTATTTACTGTGTTTAAGTTTCAGACCATTTTTTTTACCTTTGACCTCTAAGTATGACCTTGACCTTGGAGGTACGGATTTGGGTTTGCACATGACACATCGTCTCATGATGGTACCATTTCTTCAAAGTAATTTCAAAATCCATCCAGAAATAAGTACGTTATTTACTGCCTTTAAGTTTCGGGCCCTTTTTTGACATTTGACCTCTAAGTATGACCTTGACCTTGGAGGTACGGATCTGTGTTTTGCACGTGACACATCAGCTCGTGATGGTTAACATTTCTACAAAGTAATTTCAAAATCCACCCAGAAATAAGAAAGTTATTGACTGCGCTCAAGTTTCGGACCTTTTTTTTTAACTTGACCTCTAAGTATGACCTTGACCTTGGAGGTATGGACCTGAGTTTTGCATGTGACATGTCGTCTCATGATTTTTAACATTTCTGCCGAGTAATTTTAAAATCCATCAAGAAATAAGGAAGTTATTGACCGCGTTTAAGTTTCGGAAGCATGGATGAACGGACAGATGGACGAACAGGGGCAACGCTATATGCCCTTTCCACCATTCTTCGAATGGCGGGGGCATAAAAAAGCCATCAGAATAGATGGCAATACTCCCGACCAAAAGCCAATATGGCATTTAGAAGATTGTAAAAATACAGAAAGTGCACTGGAAGAAAACACACACCCGCTAATGCTCAAAGTACTAGAGAAAGCGACCAGTGGGTCACATATACCCCCGGCCAGTGCCACCCTCTGATATATCTTTCGAGCGTGTATGTTACATGAATGAACAAGTCAAGAAGCTATAAGAATCTATAATGTGCTTATAAAATCTAAACCAAACATAATCTTTCTAAATGGACCAAGGGAGTGAGAGCATCAAAGTTACTGAAGGGGTGAGGCCATCAATGTTACTGAAGCAGTAGGTGGGGTATGCATTAATGAAATCTTTGAACTGGTATGCAACACTGATGCAAGTATCAATTGAATTTGTCTTAGAGTTAAGAACATTATGTAACAGGCATCTATAAACTTTGTCAAAAAACTTTTACCAAATGTAAACTTTCTAAGTCCATGACCTTGAGGTATAGGTCACTGTGGGTGGGGAAGCGACATGCATCTCGAAATCTTTGGACTGGTATGCAACATTGATGCAAGTATCAACTGAATTTGTCTTAGAGTTTAGAACATACAGGCATCTATATACTTTGTCATAAAGCTTTAACCAAACGTAAAATTTCTAAGTCTGTGACCTTGACCTCAAGGTCACTGTGGGGGTGGGACCTGCATCAATGAAATCTTTAGACCAGTATGTAACTTCAGTGTTAGTATCAACTAAATATATCAAAGGGTTCAGAAGATACAACCTCTTAGAAACTTTAACGCAAAACTTTAACCAAAAATGTAAAATTTCTAATGAAATCTTTAGACCAGTATGTAACTTCATTGTAAGTATCAACTAAATCTATCAAAGGGTTCAGAAGATACAACCTCTAAGAAACTTTAACGCAAACCTTTAACCAAAATGTTAACGGACGGACGGACAGACGGAAGGATGTGCGGAAACACGGACGGACGGACGAAAACTATATACCCCCATAGCATACTTCGTATGCAAGGGGTATTATAATTAGTTTATACTAATTTATTTTAGTTCGATTGCGATGAAAGCTTCAAGCTTATTTAATCGCTCTCGAACACTCATTCCCGATGTTTTCAGGTGCACGAGAGAGAGGCAGTGACTATTATACCACTGCTACCCATTTACACCTGGGTGGAGTGAGGCAGTGTCATTACGTGTCTTGCCCAAGGACACACCTCGATACCGGGTGCCGGATTCGAACACACAACCACCCTATCATGAGTCGAACTTGCTAACCACTACGCTTTCGAGTCTGACAGAGCATAATTAGCAAGGCATCTGCAAAATACTTTAGAAATTATATGTTTTAGGGTTTTCATGACCAAAAGATATTAAGGACCCTTTCTGAATATGCTGGAGATTCCTGTACATAGTACTGGAATACTCAAGAGACGTAAACTCAGACAATTAAAGGCCCTTTGTTACTTGAATTACTTGCTTTTAATTCAAGAGAAGCCATTTCAACCTTTCTAACTGTACGAGGTACTATCACTATATCTCAAAGCCATAGAGATTATAATATTGTTATATTGTCAGGAGAGCTGACACAACTACCATGTCAACCAGATTTGTAGTGTTAGCACATGGCACGCCTTCTCAACCTGATGTACACATTTCAAAGTACAATCAATAGATCTAAAAGGGTGTTGGAATGTTGGTGATTGTGGCATTATTCTGTGATAGGAGTATAGCACTTAGAATTAGCACATGGCACGCCTTCTCAACCTGATGTACACATTTCAAAGTACAATCAATAGATCTAAAAGGGTGTTGGAATGTTGGTGATTGTGGCATTATTCTGTGATAGGAGTATAGCACTTAGAATTGTGGCTCTTGTTTGTGACAATAAGTTTTGAATAGGAAGATCCTTTGGAAGCAAAGAATACACCAAATAAATGAAAATAGCAGACTCTGTTTTATTGAGTCTGTTCATGACCAGCACTGAAATGTGCAACACCTGTCATGCCCTCTACCACCGGCTTAAGAAGAACTATATTTTCAAAATAATTCTAAATGAACTCAATGATCCCAAAGGACCAGAGAATATAATCTGCATTATGATGAGCCTTCTTTACTTAACATTCAATTTAACAAAGAACGACCAGTAGATCTCAAAAGGTGTTGGGATTACGGCGATCACACATTTATGGTGTCAGGGGAGATAAGTCAAATACCATTGCACCAACAGCTGTGGGTCTTTCTCATGACACAACTTCTTAACCCTGTGTACAATTGTACCAATATTTCAAAGGGTGTTGGAGTAACATCGATCACAAGGTTATATTATCTGGGGAGACTTCTCAAATACAACGGCACCCAGAGTTCTGGTTCTTGAACATGACATGCCTTCTCAACCTCATGTACAATTGCACCAAGTACCATCAATAAACTTTGAAGAGAATTGGAGTTTTGCCGATCAAAACTTTATATTGTCAGGGGAGATAACACAAATACCACGACATCCAGAGTTGTGGTTCCTGTTCATGACAACCCTTAACTTCGCATATCTAAAAGGATGTTGGAGTTACTGCGATCAGAAGTTCATATGATCATATTATTACTCTAATGCATGTCACAGAGAGTTGTGGTTCTTGGCATAACACACCTTCTCAACATCCTGTATAACTGAACTAAGTACCATTAATATGCCTCAAAGGTTCCTGAGTTATGGCGATCACAAGGTTATATTGCAAGGGAAGATAACTTTAATGCCGTTGCACCTAAAGTTGTGGCTCTTGTTCATGACATGCCTAATTAACCTCATGTACAATTGTACCAAGTACCATCAATATACATGTATGTCAATATCTCAAAGGATGTTGGGAGTTATTGTGATCACAAAGTTATATTGTAAGGGCAGATAACTCAAATACCACGGCAACTAAAGTCGTGACTCTTATGCATGACATGCCTACTCAACCTCATGTACAACTATACCAAGTACCATCAATGCATCCAAAAGGGTGTTGGTGTTATGTCCATCACTAGGTTTCATCTACAGACATGCCTATATCCTTCAAACCTATTCGGTGGTGGGATTAGAACACTTTGAAAATACCATCTGCTAGAATGAAGTTGTGATCAAAGGATTAATGATTTGATTTGGTTTTTGTTCTGTTTGAAGTTTAACTTGTCAACACCATTTAGGTCATACTGAGCCAGTCAGTTTACCTAACCACAATTTTCCCGAGCAAACATATGCTTACGGGGTTAACCAATACAGTGCACATTCTTTTGCCTGGAACTGACAACTGTTCTTGAATCAACAGCAGAGAAAGAATGACCACAGAAAAAAAAATCATGAGCACAATATTGCTGACCCAGCAGGTATCAAACCTGTGAGACTTCATATCACCAGCCAGAAGTGCATCCAACTGAGCTTCAAGATTTGAACACCGATGGCTCATTTACCATGGCTGACTTCATTACGATAACACAACCGTGTGTCATAGTGCATTTTTTCAGATCTCCAAAACGGTTACTTTTCTGATGAAAATCATGGCCCCCGCCCATTGGGGCTTGAAAAAATAAATGGGCTGCATGATGTTTCCACCCAGAGCTGAAACCAACCACACACAAGTACTTGTAAACTAAACAGAGGATCTAAGCCTGCCCAGGTAAAGCGGTGTGAGTTGGACGGTCCTACACCCTATTTGTTTCATTGTGTGACAGGGCTTGAGATGTCATTTCATCTCAATGTCGGGTGAAAGTCCAACAAAATTGGAAGCAATGTCTCCAAAATGACCTATACATTGTTGATGGGGACGTTAAATCTCAAACCAAACAAACAAACTGATGAAAATCTGTGATATGCTTCTTATTAATACTGCAAACATTGGTTGTGGGTGCTCCTTAGAACAGCATAAGTACCAACAATCTATGTCTTAAGCAGAAATAAGAAAAAAAATATATGCCCCCGTTTTCTTTAAATAAAGTGGGGTTTAGAGGGGTGATCATAACACAGACTTGTTGATGTGCAAATTCTTCCTCAAGTCCTGCTGGAATTTGTTTGATAGATCCAGATAAGACATCTATAGCAAGCTTTTGTTTTACCTTGGAAAGGGATGCTTTGTGCACTCAATATAATCACCACGTTGACGTGATGCTAACACAACACACATTTATTTAACCTTTCTCCTGCTGAATATACACAAATTTCTTACTAATAAAAACCAATCAAATCATTTAATTTTATTTATTCATGCAAATTCACGAACAAATGGCAATCAGAATAGATCCTTACCAGAATAAGCCATCTTATAAGGACCTATACAGTTTCAAAATGTAGTGTGTGTTTAAGTTTCAGCTGGGCATGTGTTAATAGAAGCTAGCTAAATTATGCCACCGCACCTGCTTCTGTGATTAACACTCAGTGACTCAAACTACCCTTATCTTGAATACTTGCTTATAGATAAGACATTGACATTCAGATATACATGTATGTAGCCCAGAAACCCAAAAGGTTTTAACAGTTCTGCTATCTTTTTGTTTTAGTTGCAAGAATGATTTTTATACATATTTTTAAATACATGTACCCAGCTAGTTATTACAAGAAGAAAACAAATAAACAACATTTTTTTTAATTCTACAACCTTCTAAAAACGAAGGGGGTGACACCGTGTTAAGGGCATGTCCTAACAATTTGGTAAATTCCAATTTCTTATTTTCATAAGCAACAAGCGTCATTCCATGCATATTTTACATGGTAAGCATTTTATTGAGACTGCAACTGTTTTTACTGTCAACATGTATTTGTTAGTTAGTGACTATTATGGTGTACCCCCTAAATATTTGGCATTATGAGACAAAACTTGATTTTTTTTTGCATTACTTGTAAGTCAATATTGATTTTCTTGATAACCAGCTATAAATAAGTTCTGAATTTACATCCTTTGGAAGCAAAGAATACATCACATATTATTCAAGGAAGAGGTTGAAGGAGTAAGAGATTGAATAGAAATATGAGAACAGGAGATAAGTTGCAGCAAGCAAAAATAAGTATCCAGCTAAGACTCAAAACTGCCTGAGTACCTATCCAGTCCATTACTTATCCAATAAAAATTTGTGATATTTTTCTTATGCAAACTCCGAACATAGGTTGCTGACGCTCGTTAGAACCGCCTCAATGAGGGGTGTTCATTTCACTGACCTATCATGATGCAGAACACAGTCTTCCCTGTCTAATGAAGAAATGTTTGGTCGATGGGTAACGTAGAGTTCACAGCAAAGAACGTTTAGACTGTACAGTGGTGCATGCTGAACCGAGTCTTTGCTGTATGCTTATATTTGCATGACTGAAATCTGTCTATAACATTGGCGATATTCAAATGATACTTTATGTGAAATTTGGGCAGGACGAGAAGTACTGTTAATGGCCAGTCACATGGTTCAGTTAGATTTCAGAGGTAAATGTAGTTCGCACTTTTTGGCTAAAATGTTCCAAGCCAGTTTAAAATTATTTAGGATACAGTCAAACTTTACTATCTCAAAAACCTTGGGGACTATGAAAATATAACAGGTATTGATATATACCACTTCTACAGCCTTGCTGTAGGAGCTGGCTCTTTTAGTAATGTGGGTAGAGTGGTTTGCATTTCTACACAGTAAAGAAACGGATAGCATGGTAAGTACCTGGATAGGTGATTGTGTAGCTTGACTTTCTGGATGGCAAACACAAACTACATTGTTGGCAGCAGTTGTATGGAAACAGTGTCGCCTACTGAGGCATGTGTGACTTTCCGATGTATGGTCAACTGGACATGCCATGGCTAATCTCAACTGGTTCCAGTCGACACACTGCTGTTCCGATCACTGCCCTTATTCACTCTATATAAAGTAGGGAATGCATTGCAGTATGATTGCAAAGAGACAAAAGGTAAAACCTACAGATTCTGCTTCATCCAGTAATCTTATGTCAAACTCAACACCCAACAGTTCATCTTTTGACACAAAAGCGGGCAGATGTCTATGAAATTTGTTTGAATCCTGTTGATGAAATCGCAGGAGATGATACTGGTCAATTCTGTTGGAGTGGAATTGCTTCACCGCTCGTTTGTCATGGAACTCAAACAGAACATATCCCTGTCAATGTAAGATCATGATATGATTCATATAAACACTTTACTTGTTTTCAAATCATTGTGCTGGTCTACTGAAATTAAAAATACTGTTTATAAAAGGATGTAAGAGCGTGCTAGCTTAGTGGTTAATGCACTTGCCTATGATTCTAAAGCCATCTGTTTGATTCCCGGCAGCGATAATAAAACAATGGTTTAGGAATATGCTCCACTGGCATGTTTTGCAGTCATGAATGCCAGATTGTTGGAGTGGAACCGTTTCATTGCTAGTTTGTCATGCAGCTAAAACAGAATATATCCCTGTCAATGTAACATCATGTTAAGCAGAATTAATGTTAAACTCTGACAATAGTTGCAGAAAATATTACTTTAACCCTTAAAGCACCAATCAATACAAATGGAATTTTGGTATTTTCATTTTTCAGAGAAAATAGGGTTTGACATTACAAGCGAATCATCTGCTGTGACAAGGTACATGCTCCGTATATACTTGTGTAGAAGTAGAGCTAAAACAGTGCTAAAACAGTCTAAGTAAAACTGCAGAACAACATGTCAAAAATTCTATCAGCACATGTACACCTTCGGACCATCAATAAAACATTTGTGAAGTTTCAAAAGGCTCAGCCTGAAAATGTAGGCGTTGCGATGACAGGTCCCTCCCTAAACATTTTACCCATCTCAGCATTATTTAGTCAAGGGAAGATGGTTAAAAAAATAAAGCAAGCAGTAGTCCTTGTTCGCAACACACTCTCTCGACATGATGCACCAATCTGTAAACTTTCATGAATATACTTAATATACTTTACGAGATATGGCCCACAGCATGTACATGGGGATGGACAGATGGACAGGGGTAAAATTAAATGCCATTCTGCTATTCTTCGCATAGGCGGGGGCCATAAAAATTTGATCACTGAATACAGCAAAAATACTTATATGCAGCTAAGTATTTTTGCTGAAACAGGAATTCTGCTGAAGGCTATGTCACGCTTGTGATATGAAGTCACCGAACCATGAATACATCTCAAGGTCAAACCAGGATGATTGTATTACAGTTGTCATCCCTAGATGCAATTTGTGTCGAATATCATTAATGAATCTCTTATACTTGATCGTTAGGGTGAACGCTAGAGTTGACACAATAGTTCACAAAGTCAGTAAACAATGAAATATAGGTCAAGGTCAAATATGGATGACTGCATTAGACTTTACACCCCAAGATGCAAGACTGTGCTGTGCGAAGTATCAATAATGAAGGTCTAATTGTTTTCAGAAATGGACTTGAACATTAGCATAAAGGCTAGGTTAGTCACAATTTTTCACGAAGTCAGTGAACCATGAAATGACGGTCAATGTTATATATTGATGCCTGCATTGAAATTGTCATCCGTAGAGTGAGTGAGTTTTAGTTTTACGTCCCACCAACAGCTAAGGTCATACGGAGACGGGACCTCGGTTTAAAGACTCATCCGAAAGTCTGGAGAAGCCTTCATCCGTAGATACAAGTCTGTATGAAGTATCATTAATGAAGCTCGTCTAGTTCTTGTGAATTAGACTTGAACATAGGGGTGAATGCTAGGATGGTCGCAATAGTTCCCAAAGTCAGTGAACCATGCAGTGTAGGTCAAGGTCAAATATGGAAGCTTGCATTAAAGTTGTCATTCCTAAATGCAAATCCGTACCAAGTAACAAACATGTAAATGAAGCTCTAATTGTTCTTGAGAAATGGACCTGAACATTAGTGTGAACGCTAGGGTGGTCGCAAATAGACTTGACTGACGAACGGACGGAAAATTTGTCTTTTATATTGCGCCATGCATAAAGCAGGCACGACAAAAATTCGAGTAGCTTTTGCAAATGCAAAAGGCTTAAAGTTCCTCACTAACGAGCTGGTAAGGCTAGCAATGCTTTGAATAACTGGGCCCTGGTCAGGCCAAATTAATGAATTTCAACCCTCAATAATTCAAAATGAAAGAGCGCCATTTCAAGCAAAAATGTTACTTTGTACATGTGTGTTCAACAAAGACTCAAATCATCCTGTGTACTTACTCCTCCAGAATACAGCTCTCCCTTTCAATATGAATAAGTTTTGCATAAATGGCTAACCGTATTTGTATAAATGACTACCCATATTTGCATAAATGACTCCATATTTACATAAATGACTTTCCATTTTTGCATCAATGACTATCAATTTAAATTGTATTAATGGCTATCCATAGATTCCATACTTACATCTATCACTATCCAAATTTGCATCAATGACTATCAATAATTGCATTAATGGCTATTCATAATTACATCAATGCGGCCTCCCCATATGGGGGCTTGGAGAAATAGATGGCTGCATGATGCCTCCACGCATAGCGAAAACCGACCACACACCAGTACTGGTAAACTGCTCGGAGGATCTAAGCGGTGAGACTGCCCATGCTTAAAAACACTATTGGTTTCAATTGGCGACAGGGCTCGGTATGTCATTTCACCTCACTGTCGGGTAAAAGTCCCACAAAATTGGAAGAAACATCTTCAAAATGATCTTCAGTGTTGACGGGGACATTAAACCTCAAATCAAACAAACAAAACATAATTACATCTATGCCTTTGCATATTTACATCCATGACTATCCATATTTGCATCCATGATTTTGCATATACATGTAGACCAGAGCTAAAACTTTGATCCGACTGCACAGATGCAATGGTTGCACATGTCTGAAGACACTTTTCCCTTCGTTGTTCAGGTTAAAGCTTTTCTCTTTCAAAATGGAATAAAGCATGACATGAACAAGCCCTTCCAAGGAATACTGTTGTAAACCCCAGTATAAACAGTTACAGAGAAAAGTGAGGCTTACAAAAGTGACAACTTTTCTTCCTTCTTTAATTGCATGCCATGGGTCAGGCCTCAGATTCTATGACGGTTCCAGCGTAAAGTCTTATGTTGGTTGGTACCGGAGGCTCTGTCTCTGGTCGGGCCCATCGGAGTCTAACTGTTGGTTTTCTTTTGCTCCAGCATTTCAGTGGTTTCTTGCTGTTGAGTCCTCATCGTTATTTTATCTCTGTGGTTGTTTGATTTTTGTGTTCACGGAGATGTTGCACTGATGAGTTAGGAGGCTTTCATGCAGACTGAACAAATGATTTGTCTTAGTCGCGAAGGATGTAAGGGCGAGAATTGTGGCCACGTAAAATCGATATAAGCCCCCCCCCCCCCCCCCAAGTGGAATTTGTTTCTGCTGACCGTTCCAAGGCTGTTCTTCTTTCGCCGTTTATTTTTGTTATGGTTTGTCTTTGGGTGTTTGTGTCGCTACTGATGTTTTCATTAGGGCTTTGGTGCCTCTGATGGGAGCTGTGGGCTGATTGTATCGATTCCTGATCGTTGCCTCCACTTCTATTTTACAATGGTCTTAAATGTTTCATTCAAGCTTGTTAAGAAAAACATAGATTGAGGCATTTTTAACAAGCACTCACAATCCACGTTTTGAAGTTAAAATAAGAAACCAAGCACTTTTTTGTCAGAAAATTTCAGTTTATGGCCATGAAAGAATAAATTTTAAAAAATGGGAGGACGTTGTCCTAATGGAGACTTTCTTTGGATAGGCACAAATTATACATAACTTACAAAATTATAAATGCCATGAGAAAATGGACTTTATAACATTGCCTGTCACAATAGGCTCAGAACAGCCTGCAGATCTGCGCAGTCTGGTCAGAGTATTCACTGTCCGCATGAAGCTTTAAGGCACCCTGGTCTATCCATTGGGCAAACAGTTATGCCATACAAACATGAACCACCGACTAATAAGATTGGTTTGGAGTTTGATGCCCCAGTCAACACTATTTAGGTATATCGAGCCAGCCAGTTTATTCAACCACACTTTTCCTGGACAGGCTTATACATAAGCAGCCTACTAGTGTTGTTATGTTAATAATGTTCATGTTCCATAAAACTCAGTATGTAACAATTATGGAGTCTGAAGGGGAGGAGGTGCCAACCAAAAAAGGAAAAATGAAAAACCTGCTGCTCACCATTCAGAGGCAACATCCAGCTGTGCTACAGAGCCCGACTCTATCCCTTAGGCAAACAGGAATAATTATTATCTCGTATTTGATTTGATTCTACAAACGCTCAGACTGATAAGAGTCATTGCTGGTCAAAAGACCTCAAAGACACTTTTTTGTGAAGTGACTCAAATCCTTACCATATTTTTCACTTTGTAGAAGAAAGCTTCCTTTATTCTCCCACCTATCCTCTCAACAGTATTTACAATATCCATCACTCTAGTGCCGAGGTTGAAATTTACTATAATTGACCTTTCTGCTTCTGTCTGTCTCTGTTTTAACATCTGGCAATAGGATAGCTTGTTCTCTGTAATACAAACAGACAAAACTAGAGAAAGCGACCAGTGGGTCACGTATACCCCCTGCAAGCGCCACCCTCTGACATACCTTTCGAGCTTGTATGTAATATGAATGAAGTCAAGTAGCTATAAGAATCTATAAATGTGCTTGTAAATAAAAATCAAAAATGAGTTCCTTTAAGAGCAATGAAAACATTCATAAGAAGATGGGTCATACTACGTAGTTTCGGCTAATAAAGCCTCATCAGTGACCCTAAAGCTAAATCAAACATAAAATTTCTAAATGGACCAAGGGAGTGATGGCATCAAAGTTAATGAAGCAGCATGGTGGGGTATGCATCAATGAAATCTTTGGACTGGTATGCAACATTGATGCAAGAATCAATTGAATTTTTCTTAGAGTTTAGAACATACAGGCATCTATAAACTTTGTCATAAAACTTTAACCAAATGTAAAATTTCTAAGTCTGTGACCTTGAGGTCAAGGTCACCGTGGGTAGGGGAAGGGACATGCATCACGAAATCGTTTATCAAACATAAGAGAATCTAACATGTGGTAACAGAGATATCAGTCATGAAAAAGGTTAAACACAAAACTCTGACGTGAAAGTAGATGAACAGACAGACAGACATCCCACCCAGGAGCTCGACCCAGGGGCTTAGATAATCTACATGAAAGGTAATGCTGTAGAGATATACTTTACCAAACATGAAGAAAATCTAACATATGGTTACAGAGATATCAGCAATTAAAAAAATTTAACGTAAAACTTTGACGTAAAATTAGATGAACAGACAGACGGACAGCCCACCCAGGGGCTTAGATATTCCATATAAAAGGTAATGCTATAGAGATACCCTTTACCAAATATGAAGAGAATCTAACATATGGTTACAGAGATATCAGCAATGAAAAAGGTTTAACACAAAACTTTGACGTAAAAGTAGATGAACAGACAGACGGACAGACAGCCAGCCCACCCAGGGGCTTGACCCAGGGGTTTACATATTCCATATGAAAGCAAATGCTATAGAGATATCCTTTACCAAATATGAAGAGAACCCAGAGGTTACAGAGATATGAGCAATCAAAAAAGGTTGAACGCAAAACTTTGACATAAAGGTTGAAGAACGGCGGGACGGACGGAAGTACGAACTAACTAACTAACTAACAAACGAACCAACGAACGGACGGAAAGACGAAAACTATATACCCCCTGACATACTTCGTATGCCGGGGTATAACAATAGTGGCCAGAATTGGTTGATGATCATCGTTAGCTTAAAGAGTTCTTCAGTGGTTAAAATGTTAACTGTTCTGGTAAGCCAAACACCTAATACATTGTTTTTGTTGTTGTTGTTGTTGATGTGTTGTTGTTTTTTTGGCTGAAAAATGTGAGCAGCTATTTTTTCTGCAAAAACATAAGTAAATTTGCCATGATCGAATCTTTAACGCTACTTAAACTAACAACATCATTAAATTTGAGCAGCTGGTCCCGGCTTATGCAAAAGACTGGTAATCAATTAACACCGAACCATGAAACTCATTACAATAACACAACCATGTGCTAAAGTAGAGTGCATTCTTTCATATGTCCAAAATGGTCATTTTTCTGAGGAAAATTTGTAATAGCTTTCTTATCTAAACTGCAAACATAGGTTGTGTGTGCTCGTAAGAACTATGAGGCAGTTATATAGAGTACCATGTGTGACCTTGGGACAACACTCTTTGTTTTGAGTGAAAAATAAGAATAATAATAAATTGCCTGTAAACACCACCTTCTTCTTTATAATACGGGGCTAGGAGGGTTGTTCAGTGCAGGATTAGCTAACCTGATGAGCTTAAAATACTTACAGGGTTGTTTATTATAACAAGGTTTGGGATACAAAAGAGCTCAAAGCTTGCTTGCAAAATAGGAGTGGGTTTGGGGATTGGAAAAATGGAGAAATGTATGTAGTATCAACTCTGACAACTGACAATGGTGCATTTTTTGTTACACCTGGCCTTGTAAAGCTCAATCATTGTCAGCTGTTATAGTGTTGCAGGTAGAGTAATTGGCTTGTTTTCAAAATAGAAGTGAAGGCAATGAACAGGAATCGATAAATTAACCAACAACTCCCATTAAAGACACCACGGAAAGAAAAACAAACATGAAACAACTAGACTCTAATGGAAACATCACTAGCGGTAAGTAAAAAAAACAGTTACTTTCCCACAAAATGGCCAGCAAAATAATACTAGAGAAAGCGACCAGTGGGTCACGTATACCCCCGGCCAGTGCCACCCTCTGATATATCTTTCGAGCTTGTATGTAATATGAATGAAGTCAAGAAGCTATAAGAATCTATAAATGCGCTTGTAAAAGCTAAACCAAACATAAAATTTCTAAATGGACCAAGGGAGTGAGGGATCAAAGTTAATAAAGCAGCAGGGTGGGGTATGCATCAATGAAATCTTTGGACTGGTATGCAACATTGATGCAAGTATCAATTGAATTTTTCTTAGAGTTTAGAACATACAGGCATCTATAAACTTTGTCATAAAACTTTAACCAAATGTAAAATTTCTAAGTCCGTGACCTTGGGGTCAAGGTCACCATGGGTGGGGGGCAGGGACATGCATCACGAAATTGTTTGTCAAACATGAAGAGAATCTCACATGTGGTTACAGAGATATCAGCAATGAAAAAGGTTGAACACAAAACTTTGACGTAAAATTAGATGAACAGACAGACAGACAGCCCACCCAGGGGCTTGACCCAAGGGCTTAGATATTCCATATGAAAGGTAATGCTATAGAGATATCCTGTAACAAACATGAAGAGAATCTAATATGTGGTTACAGAGATATCAGCAATGAAAAAAGGTTTAACACAAAACTTTGACGTAAAAGTAGATGAACAGACAGACGGACAGACAGACAACCCACCCAGTGGTTTGACCCAGGTGCTTAGATATTCCATATGAAAGGTAATGCTATGGAGATATCCTTTACCAAACATGAAGAGAATGTAACATGAGGTTACAGAGATATCAGCAATGAAAAAGGTTTAACACAAAACTTTGACGTAAAATTAGATGAACAGACAGACAGACAGCCCACCCAGGGGCTTGACCCAAGGGCTTAGATATTCCATATGAAAGGTAATGCTATAGAGATATCCTGTAACAAACATGAAGAGAATCTAATATGTGGTTACAGAGATATCAGCAATGAAAAAAGGTTTAACACAAAACTTTGACGTAAAAGTAGATGAACAGACAGACAGACAACCCACCCAGGGGTTTGACCCAGGTGCTTAGATATTCCATATGAAAGGTAATGCTATGGAGATATCCTTTACCAAACATGAAGAGAATGTAACATGAGGTTACAAAGATATCAGCAATGAAAAAGGTTTAACACAAAACTTTGACGTAAAATTAGATGAACAGACAGACAGACAGCCCACCCAGGGGCTTGACCCAAGGGCTTAGATATTCCATATGAAAGGTAATGCTATAGAGATATCCTGTAACAAACATGAAGAGAATCTAATATGTGGTTACAGAGATATCAGCAATGAAAAAAGGTTTAACACAAAACTTTGACGTAAAAGTAGATGAACAGACAGACGGACAGACAGACAACCCACCCAGGGGTTTGACCCAGGTGCTTAGATATTCCATATGAAAGGTAATGCTATGGAGATATCCTTTACCAAACATGAAGAGAATGTAACATGAGGTTACAGAGATATCAGCAATGAAAAAGGTTTAACACAAAACTTTGACGTAAAATTAGATGAACAGACAGACAGACAGCCCACCCAGGGGCTTGACCCAAGGGCTTAGATATTCCATATGAAAGGTAATGCTATAGAGATATCCTGTAACAAACATGAAGAGAATCTAATATGTGGTTACAGAGATATCAGCAATGAAAAAAGGTTTAACACAAAACTTTGACGTAAAAGTAGATGAACAGACAGACGGACAGACAACCCACCCAGGGGTTTGACCCAGGTGCTTAGATATTCCATATGAAAGGTAATGCTATAGAGATATCCTGTACCAAATATGAAGAGAATCCAACCTGTGATTACAGAGATATGAGCAATCAAAAAGGTTTAACGCAAAACTTTGACGTAAAGGTTGACGAACGACCGAACGAACGAACATACGAACGAACCAACGAACGGACGGAAAGACGAAAACTATATACCCCCTGACATACTTCGTATGCCGGGGGTATAATAAGCGATACATACACTCAAAGACAAGCCATAACAAAAAATAACTACGACAGAAGAACCGCCTTGGAACGGTCAGTGAAACGATTTCTACGGGTGTGTGTGTGGGGGGGGGGGGGGGGGGGGGGCTTACATCGATTTTACGTGCCACAATCCTCGCCCTTACTTCCGTCGCGATTAAGACAAATGATTTGTTCAGTCCGCATGAAGGCCTCCTAGGGTTAACCAATTGATATTGTGGTTAGCTTGGATGGGTTACTGCGTTGCTTGGCTTCGTGGGCGACCCAGCAAATGCTATACTAGTGGCGGGGTGGAAATGAAACAGTGCCGCTGTTTTGATGCATAGACGCCATCCTCAGTGGTAATGAGGCATGTGTGACTTTGGGACAAACTCAAGAGATAAGGGGGAGAAATGTAACTGTAACTGAAATATACCACTTATACAGGGCTAAACTTCTTAATCAGGGTTATTGGTACCATAAACTACGCAAAGCCTTTTCAAAATTTTATAGACGCCATTCTGATTTAATTTCAAAATTCAATATTGGACTTAAATCTCTTCTGCAACAACACACCGGTTACCGCGGTACAACTTGACGCGACCGAGTACAACAAACGCTACTGTTTTTTTTTTGACGGGAGAAAAGTGTGAGTGCAATGTTTCCTTTATTTTGTCGAACATATCACAATTTACGTTTTCTGTTGGTTTTGCGATGACAACGAATTGTCTTTTTGCTGTTTTGTCCAAATTACTAGTTATGACATGGTTAGAGAAGGGAAATCAAATCCATAAATTAGGCCAAAATAGGTAGAAAAACAAAACTTCAAGTTTTAAGGATCTATCAATCAAAAATAAATGACATATACAAGAGCATTCTTGGGTTTTTCATGTCTCTAGGTATCGAAGTAAGTATACTATTTTTAATAATTCATAAAAAATATTTTAAATAAGACTCGTACCGATTTTTCTTGGCTCACTACCTTGAAACACGGGTACACCTTACCACGGACCATGTGTTGTGTTTGGGTACACTCAACACGGAACAAATGGAACAACAAACACGGATATGGAAAACCGAAAGCTGGACGTTTGTACCCATCATAAGCGCCATTTAGCAAGAAATAGCCAAGAGGAATGAAACATATTTGCCCTTTAATTGAAAAATTACAATATGTACAGTATGCACTTGGCCATTCCTAAAACAAAAACAAAAAGTGTTTTGGGTTGTTTTTATGACTTTTACAACAGATGCACAATAAATAGTTGTTATGATCAATCAAAAATGTCACATACAAAATAACCTGTTTGTTTGTTTGAATCGAGGTTTAAAGTCCCCGTCAACACTATTAAGGTCATTTTGGAATTGCTTTCAATTTGCAAGACTTTTTTATCCGTCACTGAGATTTAACGACATCTCAAACCTATATACCGCCCAAAGAGAATAAAAGGGTATATGAAGGAACGGTCGGACTCGCACCACTTTGCCTGGGTAGACTAAGACCTTCTAAGTGGTTAACCAGTAGTCCTGTGCGACGGGTTGCAGCTCTATGTGGAAATATCATGCAGCACATTTATTTCCCCAAGAAGCGGTGGGTGGGGCCCAAGAATAGCCTGTACACATAAACATGTAAACAATATAAAACTACAGAGGGACTGTTCAAATACGCATGTTGTTGCCACCAACTGAGCAAAACCAACTTCATTGAGACAACCCTCACAGTACAACCACAAGAATCTGCAAAATAAGTTGTTAGTATAAAAGTTGCGCATGCGCATAGTCTGATCGCTAAAAGCGATCAAATTCTGCAAGCAATGAAAGACTAGTTTTACAAGTTCTTGCACACCAGACGAGGAAATCCTAGATTTTACCCTGGGAAAGAAACTTTTATCCTACCCGGGTTTCCTCCTAAGGCATGATATTAACGTCTAGAATTCTGAGGGTGTCTGATGTACGCTATTTGTATAGAAAGTCATGTACGCTGTCCGTAATGCGACGGCACTAAACGTCACAATAGACATTAGCAGTCGAAGTGACTGCATATTCAAAATCTACGTTTTAAGATTAAAGTGATGCAAGAAAAAGAATCTGAAATGGGTGTGCCATGAAATTTTCTCTTCGGTAATCATTCTGTTTTGATCATCTCATAAACCAGGGGTCCTGGGTTTGAATTATGGCTTCTCCAGACAGTCGTTAAACTGAGGTCCCCTCTCTGCATAACCTTAGCGGGTTGCTGGGAAGTATAACTCAAAATACACACACGGTCATTCTCTCCCTTTCACTGACTCATGATAGTTGTCAAATTCTGGCGTAAAAAAGCACTGTGCTGGTTAACCGCTTATCCATTTATAAACCTTCAGGGTAAACTGACTGGTTCGATGTGACCTAAATAGTGTTTGCTGGGCTGTTAATTATAAACTCCCAACCAAGCGAAAAAGAAATCGGTGTGATACATGCAGGAGATAAATGTAGATAGTAATGTTTGTCCATCATACTCAGGGGCGTAGCGTACTGATACACATTACAAATGAAAAAAAAATAGAATTAGATGAAAAAGAAGAAGAAAAAGAAGAGGAAGGAGAAGAAGAAGATGAAAAATAAGAAGAAAAATAGCCATCGGAAGAGATAGCAAATCCCCCGACCAAAAGCCAATATGGCCTTCAGAAGATTGTTCACCAATAGAAAGTGCACCAGAATTAAACCAGCAATATATCGCAAAAGTATTGCAGTTATGGCCATCACAAGATTATAGTGTCAGGGGAGATAACGAAACTAGAGGCCCATGGGCCACGATGCTCACCAGAGCTCAGGCAGGCACTGCCCACTGGCAGCCATGTATGGTTGTAATTTATTGATTATAAAGTCTCCCAAATGAACCCCCTTTCATGAGGACTCTGTATCTGAAATATTACGCCTTTTATGAAGTGGAGGGGTGGGAGATGACCCAACAGAGCCCAATTTGATATCATTGAATGCATCTTATCATAAGGAACAAGAAAATATATGGTTTATGGGCGGGGTGGGGGGGGATCTTAACGGTTTCTGGGATATTGGGCCTTTTATGAAGTGGAGGGGATGGGGAATGGCCCGGGCACATCCCAAGAGCCCCCCAGGTTGGTGTCTTTGAATGCGTTTTATCATAAAAAACAGGAATGTATATATGGTTTAGGGGTGGGAATCTGATAGGTTTCTGAGATTTATCGCCTTTTATGAAGTGGCAGGGTGGGGCATGGCTCCAGCACACCCCTGAAGACCCCTAGGTTGGACTCATTGAATGCGTCTTATCATAAAGAACAAGAATATATATGGATAAGGGGTGGGGATCTGAACGGATTCTGAGAATTTGGGGTCTTTTATGGAGTGGAGGGGGTAGGACATGGCCCGGGCACAACCCAGAGGACCCCCAGGTTGGTGTAATTGAATGCGTCTTATCATAAGAAACAAGAATATATATGGTTTTCGGGTGGGGATCTGAAAGGTTGCCGAGATATATTGCCTTTTATGAAGTGGAGGGGTGGGGCAATGGCGCATCCCGGGGGACCCCTAGGTTGGTATCACTGAATGCCTCTTATCATAAGAAACAAGAATATATATGGTTTTGAGTTGGTGATCTGAATGGTTTCTCAGATATATGGCCTTTTATGAAGTGGAGGGGTCGGGGCAGGGCCCTGACCTATCCCAGGGGGCCTCCAGGTTGGTGTCATTGAATGTGTCTTATCGTAAGGAACAATAATATATATGGGTTAGGGGTGGGGATCTATCAGGTTTCCGAGATATTGGGCCTTTTATGAAGTGGAAGGGGTGCGGCAAGGCCCCGGCGCATCCCGGGGGCCCATAGATTGGTGTCAATGAATGCATCTTATCATAAAGAACAAAAATATATATGGTTTAGGGGTGGGGGTCTAAACGGTTTCTGAGATATATGGCCTTTTATGTTGTGGAGGGGGTGGGGCATGGCCCCGGCGCATCCCGGGGCCCCCAGGTTAGTGAAACTGAATGTGTCTTATCATAAGGAACAAGAATATATATGGTTTAGGGGTGGGGATCTGTAACGGTTTCCAAGATATTGGGCCTTTTATGAAGTGGAGGGGGTGGGGCAAGGCCCCAGCGCATCCGGGGGCCCCCAGGTTGATGTCAATGAATGTGTCTTATCATAAGGAACAATAATATATATGGTTTAGGGGTGGGGATCTGTAAGGTTTTGGAGTTATGGCCATCACAAGGTTATATTGTCAGGGGAGATAACTCAAAAACCATGGCACCCAGGGTTGTGGTTCTTGTGCATGACACACGGTCTCGGCCTTGTGAACAACTGTGTCAGGTACCATCAATATATCTTAAAGGGTATTGGAGTTATGGCCATCACAAGGTAGTCACTCAGTTTTATTGGAAGGGGAGATAACTCAAAAACCATAGCAACCAGAGTTGTGGTTCTTGTGCATGACACGCCGTCTCAGCCTTGTGAACAACTGTGCCAGGTACCATCAACATACCTCAAAGGGTATTGGAGTTATGGCCATCACAAAGTAGTCATTCTATTTTATTAAAAGGGGAGATAACTCAAAAAGTATGCAATCCAGAGTTCTGGTTCTTGCGCATGACACGCCGTCTCAGCCTTGTGAACAATTGTGCCAAGAACCATCAATGAATCTCAAAGGGTATAGGGGTTAGGGCCATCACAAGGTTGCGTCTATGGACGGACGGACAGACGGACGGACGCCAGGCTGATCGCTATATCCCCCGAACCTATTCGGTCGGGGGATAAAAGTAGAAGAAAAAAACAAGCAGAGAGAAGAAGAGGAAGAAGAAAAATAAGAAGAAAAAGATGATAATGATGATCATGATGAAGAAGAAGAAGAATCAGAAAAAGATAAACTGTATATGTCCTGGATACACGCAACACTATTTGTTAGCTAGCGTAGTTTCCTCCTCTGCCACGGGGACCGCACTTACAGGAAAAAATTTGCTCTCTGATTAAATCAACGAACATTGTTGCGCAGTAGTTAACATTTGAAATCCATCGACCTGCAGTTGAACTCCACTGCAGGCAAACACCATGTATACTATTGCCGAACCTAACAGTAAAACTTAGGATTCGGCTCAAGTTTTGTCTGGGGTCTCACAAGGTGCCGTTTTCGGTCCAGTTTTGTTCTTCGTTGACATTAATGACATATTTACTGACATTGTGTAACAGGTGACAAAATGCTACACACCATTGGCCCGGCCGGGGTTCGAACCCGCCGGATTGCTAAGCAAATCTACCACGTTGCTATAAAAGCCGGCTTGTACCGAAAGGCAGTAGAAGTGTGTTATATATACCTATACCCTAAGACATTCTCCCCTCCACATTGAAATTCGTCCGCGCATTTCAGGGAGTCCGAGAATTATGTAAAATGATACTCAAAGAGTTCTAATGCACGAACCCTCGATTTTATTGGTTCTCTGCCTAGTTATCTGTTTAATGTATTGCATCTAACGGCCTGAAATCTCATTTCGGTAACACACCCGTGCGACATAGTGCATTTTTTCACATCTCCTAAATGGCTACTTCTCTGATGAAAATCCGTGGTATGTTTCTTATTTATATTGCAAACAAAGGTTATGGGTGCTCTTTAGAACCGTCTCAAGGAGGCGGTTCTAACGCGTACCCACAACCTATGTCTTATATCAGAAAGTATGTATACCGCCTTAAACCCCAGTTTTCTCAATACAAAGTAAGGGGTGGTCATTTGACGGACTTGTTCGCATGATATCATGCCACATTTTCAAGTTTGGTTTCAGTTGTTTATGAGTAGGGGATGTGGTAAAAACGTTCTGGAAAGCCAGAATAAATGTGTTCATATGTCCCTTTTGTCCAAGATTTTTACCCGACCCTTTAAAACCGTACGTGTATAAGTTCGGAGATCATAATGAGAATCAAAAAGGCATTAAAGAGTATGTAACAGCCAAATGGATCGTTTTGAATTAAAAACACCATCGTGTATCATGCCTTCGCTGGCGGATTAAAGAGTTTTATTTCAATTTATTTCGCCTCCGCCAATCAGGGCTTGGAGAAATAGATTGGGCTGCATGGTGCTCCCACGCAGAGCTGAACCTGACCACGCAAGAGTACTGGTAAACCGCTTAGATGGACGAAGCCTGCCCAGGCAAATCGGTGTGGGTCAGCTCGTACAATGCATATAAGCCTTCTGGTTTCATTGGGCGGCAGGGCTTGAGACGTCATTTCATCTCAGTGTCGGGTAGAAGTCCCACAAAATTGGAAGCAACGTCTCCAAAATGACATAAATAGTGTTGACGGGGACGTTAAACCCAAATGCAAACAAATATTTCAATTTATGAAGAGTATTACCCGTGTTTGTTGTACCCAAATTGTGCTGCCTAACCGCGTTATGGTGTATCATAACCCGTGGTAAGTTGTACCCTAACAAAAAATCTACCATTGAACCATCCACGGATTCAGTGGGTATTGACATGAACTGGGGCTCAAGCAAATGCACCAATGGAAGATTTGAAATCGCAATAACATACAAATCACAAAATCATTTTCGTTTATAATGAATAGAATTCTCTGCAAAGTTCTGTATCAGTAAATGGTTATTCCATTATTCTGCAGCTATGCAAAATAACCAGTCGAAAAGATTAGGATCTGGGCTAAAATAAACCTTATTCTTACCGAAACTACTGCTGTGACGTCATGATTTCTGTAGCGTTCGTTGTACTCTGTCGCGATCGTTGTACTGCGGTAACCAGTGTGAACAAGGTCTATCGGAACCCGAATTTTATGGTGACTTAGTATATAAATTCAGAAAAATATATAACCGTAATGACTTTAGCACCCAATTTCGTAAAATCATTCTTCGATATAAAAAGATTGCGTACAACATTGATATTATAAGACAGTGCATGCATGGTAGTTAACCCAATCACGTTTGGCAACTTTGCTTCCCTCTTTAATTGCACGCAAGTGGGTCAGGCCTCGGATTCTATGACGGTTCCAACGTAAAGGCTTATTGAGAATTAGAGAGATCTAATTCAAGGTAATGTTGGTTGGTGCCTGATGCTCCACCATTTCAGTGGTTTCTTGCTGTCGAGTCCTCACCTTTGTCTCACCTCTGTGGTTCTTTGATTATTTGTGTTCACATAGATGTTGCACTGATGAGTTAGGAGGCCTTCATGCAGACTTAACAAGTTGTTTGTCTAAATCGCGACGGAAGTCGGGGCGAGGATTGTGGCCGCGTGAGGTCGATTTAAGCCCCCAAGTGGAAATCTTTCCACTGACCGTTCCAAGGCGGTTCTTCTGTGGCGATTTATTTATGTTGTTGTTTGTTACTATCTGTGTGTATAACTTGTGTCTTTTTATTTTGGATGGCCATATGGCCATTTTGTGGGAAAGTAACTGTCCTTATGGCCTTCGTTTGTTTAGTTTTCCATTATGGTCTGGTCGCTTAATGTTTGTGTTTCTTTCCCTTTGGTGTCTTTGATGGGTGGAGTAAGTTAATTGTATCGATTCCTGATCTTTGTTTTACTTCTACTTTGTTGTAGTGTAGGAGTCCTCTCTTTCAGTGGATTTAAGAAACAGAGACAGCAGTTAGTCCCATGGATGGCCCATCGGGTGACTTAATGGATGACGCGGCAAAGACTATTGTTTTAATGGTTTGAAGTTTTTAGAGACGTTGCGTTTTGGCAAGGAACTTATATAAAAATAAAATAAAAGCTGTCATGGTAGTCAGAAAGCCACCTGAGGACACCTCTGGCAGGGTTGAAACATACCCATTACACTAATTTGAAAGAATGATGACATATACTATTTGTTTGAGTTGAGGTTTAACGTCCCCGTCAACACTGTAAAGGTCAGTTTGGAGACATTGATTCCAATTTTGTGGGACTTTTACCCGACATTGAGATGAAATGACATCTCAAGCCCTGTCGCCCAATGAAACCAATAGGGTTTATAAGCATGGACGTTCCGACTTAAGCGCACCGCTTTGCCTGGGCAGGCTTAGACCCTCTAAGCGGTTTACCAGTATTAGTGTGTGGGTCAGATTCAGCTCTGCGTGGAAGCATCATGCAGCCCATATATTTCTTCGAACCTCGATGTTTGTCCAAAACGTAGTGAGACTTGTCTTTTATTCTTTCCATAGAGTGGTGTTTTTTTTAATTTTACTTCACTTTTTGTACAGCTATATTCCATGAATCATTCTCTTAAATATTAACATTATCTACTGTCACGTGCAATAATCACGAGTTGCCATAGTGACCCACCCTATGCACCATGCAGCCACAGATCACTTTGAAAACAAGAGTAAAATCTAGTTAAAGCGTGATTTTTTTATTATTAACTGTTTAATCAAATACGCGCCGAACGCCAAGCAAATTTTACAGATGCCACTGGCACTCACGGCACACGCTTTAGTGATGTCAGTAGAAGTGTCGACATCATTCATTGATTTTTGAACATTTTACATTTTAAAGTAAAGACGAAGGTAAATTTCTGAAGGGTCCAATTATGACTGTCACGTGCGGGGACTAGCAGGACTCCAACAGATACGTTTAAATTTATTTTGTGTGGTACTTTAGTGACAAAATGTTCCAGGGTGCTTGTGTTCAGGTGGCATCAGCGGTTTTCAACAGACAACGATAGTCAGGAAGATCAGAGCAGGTCGGGGCGAAGACAAATCATGGATGCTAGTGTAATTTCAAAGCTGGAAAAACTGATTCTCAAAGACAATAGACAAACGATTACGCCTTTGTCAAATGTCCATTCAATCATCTGTTTTACCACTCTGTCATATAAATTATCAATATCAACGGACTTTTAATGCCTCAAAGCTATAAGACCATCTTCCTATTTTTCTGCCCCCCCCCCCCCCCCCCGCGGCAATGGAGAAATACAGGAGTGGCAGGCTGAGGCTGGTGTTGGTAAAAGTCCATCAAATCAGGCACACTGTGCTTCCTGTGGTTATGAAATGTGGCAGCTGCCTTCGGAACTGTCAGGCCTAGGGTCCAATAGTTTCAAAAGAATTTGAATACAAATACAAATACTTTGCATTTCACGAATACAGAATACAAATAAAAATACAATTTTTATGAATGTATTCAAACGGAAATACAAATACTTTACAAATGTATTCAAATACTTTTAGAATACTTCTGAATACATTTCCATCAAAATGGAAATATATGTATGGTAAATGGAGGACCTATACAAAACAAAAACACCTGGTGACTGTATGAATGTTTGGGTCATAGACAGATACACATCGCTTTGTTTTCTCAGGAACAATTTGAGACACAATCAATGAAGGTGTGCAGGATCTTGTAAGAAACCGATCATCTGTAGTGCCTGGAGCATTTATCAATCAAAAGCTAATGATTGATGAATGATGAATTACATTACATCACATAACCACCTATATAATTCTGACCCCCTTGCACCCCACTTTTATACAGTAAAACTGGGGTGTCGCGATTTATTTTTGTTATGGTTTGTCTTTGGGTGTTTGTGTCGCTTATATTATTTTATTTTGGATAGCTTTTTGGTCATTTTGTGGAAAAGTAACTGTCCTTTTGGCTTTCCACTGTTGGTGTTTCCGTTGGGGTCTGTTGCTTCATGTTTGTGTTTCTTTCTCTTTGGTGTCTCTGGTGGGAGCTGTGGGTTAATTGTATCGATTCCTGATCATTGCCTCTACTTCTTTTTTACTGTAAACCATTTTTTTTCTAATTTCAGCTCCAAAATACAGATTGTGGGTACTCTTTAGAACCACCTCATTAGGACAATGTATCACTTGTGAAAATTCTATGATGACTTTTTAACACATTTCTTTTTAATTTTTATGATGTAAATTAAAGGTGAAGATAATAATTGAATACACATTATTAAGTCAGTTCAATGAATTAATTCTCTTGCCATGACTAAAGAACTCCTTTGTTTCATTTATAATGTTCTTATTGTTAGAATTTAGTCATATTGATGATTTTACTGACCGTAAAACTCCACCGAAAACAATCCGCTGTGTCACCCGGTGTTGTGAAATAGGTGGCTGCCTTCAGCTTCTGTGGCAGTTGGGTAAAAGTCTCAACATACAGAACACTTTTCCGTTCAATTGGTATTATTTTGCAAATAGATTTGTTCAAATGCATCTTAAAATAGGAAAAAAAAACATAAATCTAATTTACAAAATCCATTAGGCGAGATCTATCCTTTTAAACATTTCCTATCTTATGTTACTACCATGTTTCATTTGTTTGTGCATCATCCGCACCGGAGGGTCGCACACCGAACGAAAATTATTACCTCATCTGTGTCTACCATATGTGTTTGTATTGTATATGTATCACTTTTTCATGCACTAGCAATACGTACACCAAATTATGAAAATTGCATTTTATATACGTAAACAGATTAGTAACTTGTCATTTCATGTGATTCCAGGGTTAAAAGAAGAGCAGAAACTTACCATCCAGTTCTGAAAAATACTTAATCATCTAACACAGCTTATTTGTTTAGTTCTTTTATTATTAAATCTTTAGTTCTTTCAAAAATGAATCCTCCAACCAATTAATTATCATAATCATGGATCTGACTCTCACATTTTCAAAGGATCTCCTTTTTTCAAATTCAACCTTTTAAGTTTAAGCAAGAGTTTTCGGCCTCCCTTGTCTGTAGGGAATGATTTATACAGGCCCCTTTCCTTCTGTAGAAAAAGGGAATGAAATTTCCTGTTGAAACAGGAGCCACTTGTTTACCGTGAGTGGCACATCGTATGCTGGGAGAAGGGATCGTGATGACTGAGTAAAATGGAAGTGAAGGCAATGATCAGGAATGGATACAATTAACCCACAGCTCCCATCAGAGACACCAAAAGGGAAAGAAACACAAACATGAAACAACATACCCTAATGGAAACATCAAAAGCTGAAAGCAAAAAGGACAGTTACTTTCCCACAAAACGGCCAGTTGGTTATCCAAACCAAAATAGTATAAGCGATACAAACACGCAAAGACAAACTATAACAAAAAAAACGCGACCGAAGAACCGCCTTGGAACGGTCAGTGAAACGAAATCCACTTGGGGGGAGGGGGGGCTTAAATCGATTTTACGTGGACACAATCATTGCCCTTACGTCCGTCGCGATTTAGACAAAGCCAGGGATCTCCAGCTTTTCAATACATCATTTTGACCCATTTTTCAGATGGTTTGGGCTAGATCCGGACTGAATCAATCGGATCAGTCTTGCTAAGCTCTAGAATCACACAGCTTGTTCTTTACTTCCATAGAACTCTCTTTCTTACGTATCTTTATGGTACAAATCGGTTTAAGTTTTCTTATTTCTCTACCTTTGAGTGTGCTTTGATGGGCGGCGGCTGATGGATTAATCAGTGGGCTTGTACTTGGGAAATTCAGCAGAAACTTCCGTGAGGGGGATAAAAAAAAATTGGGGGTATGGCCCAGCCGACCGCTGAAACGAAATCTGAGCTTGTCTGGGTAAAAAATGCCTCGAAATTGACGCTGGCAAAACATGCTGCAGACAGTGAAAATGACCAGTGCCAAACCCCTTAATTGTTGCTTTGACAGTAGTGTGATGACAACTTTTGGACAACTTTGAGATGCCCCCTCGTTACCATGGCAACAATGATTTAGCCTATAAAGGATCAGTTTGAAAGGCTACTGCCCAGTGAACATTCCTGCCGAGTTTTATGTAAAACAGACCATTCATTATGAAATACATTGTAATGGTTATATAAAGTTGCTGGCCTTGGCCACACTGTGAAAATCAACAAAATTCACAAAGTCCCTGAGTGGGAATGAATTCCGCTATTAAGACCACATAAATTAAGTCTTAGTGTGCTTTGAAAAGCCTATTTAGTAAGCTGCAGTCATTCTTTCTTTGTATTTTCTGCATTCAGTGTCCTCTGGGCAGACACCACCTTTGGGACTTTTCAAACGTGGTCTCAAAGACCACTTTTGAAGAGTCCCAAAGGTGGTCTTAATATTGGAATATTACTGTAATATGTTGTGTCTGAGCTTGATAGTGCTCAAACCATTCATGTGGAACTATCAAAGTCAAGAGTAACGGTGTCTATCTGTAGGCCTTCATAAAGTCTTGCTGCAAAGTCTTAAACTTTGGTCAGAGTATGCTGTCTGTCTGTCTTTTCCCCCTCTCTTTCTCTCTTACTGCGTTAGGTCACACTTGACTATTACTTGCAGGTGTACATACACTTGAGATTTGCAGGCCAAACGCCTACTTGGTAATCATAACATTACGGTAAAGGGTCTTTAACCTGCAGAGGGGATGATTCTTTCTACAGAGGGAGCCTCCAGCTAAAGTCCTGAGCCAAAGGAAGGTGCACTTTGCGGTCTTCATCCCTACAAATGATGCCAATGGAACATGTTCGGATACCAAACTTTATTGTCGCTGCCGGGAATCGACCCGAGGGTCTCTTGCATCAGAGGCAAGTTCAATAACCACTGACCAACAGGCTAGCATTACTGGTATTTTTGATGTTCTACACCAATATTAACTACATGTACCTAAGTCCTCCTTAACCTTCTTTTATAAGATACATTCTGGTTCAGTGTCTCTCGATAAAGATAAATACTCGAGTGACAGTTTCAGGTCAAACAAGGGCATCAAAAGTAAATAATACATAATACCGTAGGCACCAGGCCGATAGTGATGCCCTAAAGGCTAAAGCATTATTTTTCCCAAAACAATTCCTCAGTGGAAAAGTCTTCCCTCGTCTGCCGTTGGAGACCAAAGACCATACAGTATAGATTGGGACTCAGAGGTATGTATTTTAGTATACCTCTGCTAATCAGATTGTAAATAGTTTTAAGGACTCAACCAATGACCCCGTCCCCTATTTTTGTTAAGCCAAATATAACCGACTCAGTATATGAAGATAGATTTTGTTGTTTGATTTGAGGTTAAACGTCCTCGTTAACACTGTATAGGTCATTTTGGAAACATTGCTTCCAAATTTGTGGGACTTTAACCCGACATTGATATGAATTAAGGCGTAACTACACCATCTCAAGCCCTGTCACACAATGAAACCAACAGGGTTAATAAGCATGGGCCTTCAGACAACATGCATTTATGAAAAGGCATAGTTGCGAAACTCAGTTGAGCATGGTTATTAATGATTGACCAAAAAAATCTTGGACAAGGGGGGGGGGGGGGGAGGGGAGGTGGACACATTTATTCTTAACTTCGAGAAGGCTTTTGACACCCCTCCTCATGAAACACTCAAATCCAAATTATTTGGTTATTTGGTTATGGAATTGGAGGGAAGACTATCAAATGGATAGATTCCTTCCTTTGCTACAGGTGGGGGGGGGGGGGGGGCAGGTGGACACATTTATTCTTAACTTCGTGAAGGCTTTTGACACCCCTCCTCATGAACCACTCAAATCCAAATTATTTGGTTATTGAATTGGAGGGAAGACTCTCAAATGGATAGATTCCTTCCTTTGCTACAGAAAACTGCTATCGGGAAATCAGAGATACTGAGGACTCGTGGAACTTCCGAAGGATATAGATAAATTAGGAGAATAAATACACCTGGGAACAAGTAGATGCCCCTCCAACAAAAGGACCAAGCCCCTATCCAGACATAGATGATCTATTCATTGACCCAAATGGGGTCAAAAAATTACTAGACCGTCTAAACCCCCACAAATCTTCAGGTCCTGATGACCTCAGCGCATGTGTGTTAAAAGAATGCAGTGCAGAAATTGCTCCAGTCCTTGCCTGCATCTTCAATCAGTCCCTGGCCCAGGGTAAGGTCCCATATGATTGGCTTCAAGCCAATGTGGCACCCATTTACAAGAAAGGGGAAAAGTATGACCTTGCCAATTATAGGCCAGTATCACTGACTTGTATTTGCTGTAAGTCTCTGGAGCACATCATAGTTGGCAAAATCATGCAACATCTTACAGAGCACAAGATCCTTGTTGAGTCCCAACACGGATTTAGAAGCGGTAGGTCATGTGAGACCCAGCTTGTCCAGTTCATCCACGACCTACAGGAAAACCTGGACTGGGCCCATAACAGGGGTCACAAACAAACAGACCTAATTATTATGGACTTCGCCAAGGCTTTCGATAAGGTCCCCCACAGAGGACTTCTGTGTAAACTGGAGTACTATGGTATCCGAAATGATCTCTGCTCGGCTATCTGGACGAACACAAAAAAAAGTATTTGACAGTGTTTGCTCTGACCCTGCCCATAGGGGCTTGAAGAAATATATGGGCTGCATGATGCTTCCACGCAGAGCTGAATCCGTCCCGCACAATAGTACTGGTAAACCGCTTGGAGGATCTAAGCCTGTCCAGGAACCGCGGTGCGAGGCGGACCGTCCATGCTAATAAACCCTATTGGTTTCATTGGGCGACAGGGCTTGAGATGTCATTTCATCTCAATGCCGGGTAAAAGTCCCACAAAATTGGAAGCAACGTCTCCAAAATGACCTTTACAGTGTTGACGGGGACGTTAAACCTCAAATCAAACAAACAAACAAACCCTGCCCAGGTGTTGTCTGGTGTCCCACAAGGTTCAGTGCTGGGACCGATATTGTTTTTGATTTTTATTATCGACCTGTCAGACAACATCAACTCTACAATCCCCCTTTTCGCTGATGACTGTGTACTTTACAGAAATATAAGACGGTCTGATGGCCTACAGATACTTCAAGATGACTTGGAAAAGTTGGCTGCCTGGGAAGATGCGTGGCTCATGAAATTTAATGTCGCCAAATGTCACTCTATGAGAGTGACAAGGCACCCTCCCCATAAACAGACTGTCTATGGTTATACATTACATAAACAGGATTTAGAGAAAGTTTCTTCTGCTAAATACTTAGGAGTTCAAATCACTGATGACCTCGAGTGGGGTCAACACATAAATGAGATAACTAGTAAGGCTACTAAGACACTCGGTCTCCTTCATAGAAATTTGGCTTTCGCACTGAGGGAAACCAAGGATGCTGCATAAAAAACTATAGTCCGCCCCAGGCTTGAATATCATTTATGCAGCACCAGTTTGGATGCCCTATCATCAAAAGGAGATTGTTGGAATAGAAAAAGTTCAGAGGACTGTTGCTCGTTGGACTTGCAGACGCTGGCGCAACCAAAGTCACATTGGAGAGATGCTTGAAGAACTCCAGTGGCCGACTCTGCAGGAAAGGCGTGAGCAGGCTTCTCTGACTCTATTCTATAAAATCCACAATAATTTAGCCATTATAGATAAGAGTAGGTACCTATCTGAAGCTGGTGGAGGGAGTAGGAGAACCAGGCCCCATCCCTTTCAGTATCACCATGCTAATACTTACACAGATGGTTTTAAGAGTTCTTTTTTCCCCAGGACAATTGCAACTTGGAATGGCCTTACAATCGGAGCTGTGTCTTCTGAGACAGTTGATGGGTTTAAGGCCAAAATATAACATCCTAGGGTTGGACAGGGGATATGCATGGATTCCTTCCCCTGATGTCTTCTTGTAAATAGTTTAAATCTGCTGGTGGCTGTGTCACAAAGCTCTTTTCTGGGGGGTGGGGATTGAAAACTTTTTGTGCCACACCCTAAACCTGTTATCATGGTCAGAATTGACCGAAAACAGTATCGGGAGAAAGAAATAAAATTGAGGCTTCTTACACCTTAGAAGGAACGGTCCTCGAAAATGTGAATTCCATAAGTACCTTGGTGTGACAATCACTCACGATTTGAGATGGAATACACACATTAGCAACATGTGTACAAAGGCGAATAGAACACTTGGTTTCCTGAGGCGAAATCTTCATCAGTGTCCTTGGGATGTGAAAGAGACAGCACATATAGGGTACTGGTTCGCCCATTCTTGGAATATGGTAGTTGCATCTGGGACCCAAGCGGAGTGGTCCTTAATGAAGAAATTGAAAAAGTTCAGAATAGAGCTGCTAGATTTGTAACAGGAAATTACTGCTTTGAAACTGGGAGCATGACTGGAATTCTAGAAAATTAAGATGGGAGTCTCTCAAGAAAAGGAGAAGAGACAGTAGGCTTATAACAAGAGGGCCATGATGGCCCTGGATCGCTCACCTGATCCATAGAGTAACAAGTGGGACCCGGGGAGGGCCATTATTAACCCCAGGGCTATAATGTGCATAATGTTCAGAGACGTCTAAAAAGGTGAAGCTTCATACCAAATATCAACAAAGGCTATAATTTGAACAATCTTGGCAAAGGTCCACTAGATATGCTACATACCAAATATCAAAGACCTGGGCCTTGCGGTTTCAGAGAAGAAGATTTTTATTAAAGATATTCCCTACATAAGCCTATATAAAACCAAATGGCTCCAGGGCGGGGGCATTTTTGGCCTCGGGCTATAATTTAAACCATCTTGATAGAGGTCCACTAGAGGAAGCTTCACACCAAATATCAAAGACCATGGCCTTGCTGTTTCAGAAGAAGATTTTTAAGGAATATCTCTATATAAGTCTATGTAAAACCAAAGGGCCCCAGGTCGGGGGCAGTTTTGGCCCTAGCACTATAATTTGAACAATCTTGGTAGGGGTCCACTAGATGAAGCTTCATACCAAATAGCAAAGACCTGGCCCTTGGGGTTTCGGAGAACAAGATTGCTAAAGATTTTCCCCATATAAGCCCATGTAAAACCATAGGGCCCCGGGGCGGTGGCATTTTTAGCCCAAGCACTATAATTTGAACAATCTTGGTAGGAGTCCACTAGATGAAGCTTCATACCAAATAGCAAAGACCTGGGCCTTGTGGTTTCAGAGAAGATTTTTAAAGATTTTCCCTATATAAGTCCATTTAAAACCAAAGGGCCCCGGAGTGTGTGTGTGGGGGGGGGGGGTGGTCAAGAAGGACCATGGCCGTGTGGGATGAAGCTTCATACCAAATATCAAAGACATGGGCCTTACGGTTTCAGAGAAGAAAATTTTTAAAGGTTTTCCCTATATAAGCCCATGTAAAACCAAAGGGCCCCGGAGCGGGGGCATATTTGACCCCAGCACTATAATTTGAACAATCTTGGTAGGGGTCCCCTAGATGAAGCTTCATACCAAATATCAAAGACCTGGGCCTTACGGTTTCAGAGAAGAAGATTTTTTAAGCTCTGCCCTATATAAGCCCATGTAAAACCAAAGGGCCCTGGAGCGGGGGCATTTTTGGCCCCAGCACTATAATTTGAACAATCTTGGTAGGGGTCCACTAGATGAAGCTTCATACCAAATATCAAAGACCTGGGCCTTGCGGTTTCAGAGAAGAAGATTTTTAAAGATTTTCCCTATATAAGCCCATGTAAAACCAAAGGGCCCCGGAGCGGGGGCATTTTTGGCTGCAGCACTATAATTTGAACAATCTTGGTAGGGGTCCACTAGATGAAGCTTCATACCAAATATCAAAGACCTGGGCCTTACGGTTTCAGAGAAGAAGATTTTTGAAGATTTTCCCTATATAAGCCCATGTAAAACCAAAGGGCCCCGGAGCGGGGGCATTTTTGGGCCCAGCACTATAATTTGAACAATCTTGGTAGGGGTCCACCAGATGAAGCTTCATACCAAATATTAAAGAACTAGGCCTTGTGGTTTCAGAGAAGGAGATTTTTTAAGTTTTTGGTGAAAAGAATCTGTTTTTGGCTCCTATGACCTAGATGTGCAACAGACCGGAACCATTTGAACAACTTTGAAAGGGGACCACCTAAGGATCATTCCTGTGAAGTTTGGTCAAAATCCGATCAGTGGTTTAGGAAGAGATGTCATTGAAAGAATTGTTTACGGACGCACGCACGGACGGACGCACGGACGGACGCACGACGGACGAAAAGTGATCCCAAAAGCTCACCTCGTCACTACGTGACGGTGAGCTAAAAAAGGTCTAAAGGGTGCTGCCAGCGTTCCAACAGATGACCTTGTTCCCCCAGCTAGGCACTGTAGAAAGCACCATTCAATGACGTTACGAGTCGCAAATGATTCTTTCTTGTCATATGTGTAGAATACCGGTAAATAAATAAACTAGAAAAAGCGCCCATAGGACACGGATGCCCCCGCCAAATGCCATTCATAAAAAATATTACAAATGTACTTCGAATCAATCATAAAATATATGCATCAAGGGCAGATAATCCAAAAACCAAAAAAGGCAAGAGTTGTCTTCCTTGTTATGACACATCGTCTCACTGTGATGAATGCACCTGTGAAGTTTCATGAATATATTCCATACGGTTTAGGAGTTATGGCCAGGACACAGTTTACTATATGGTATTAAGTCAAGGGCAGATAATCCAAAAACCAAAAATGCAAGAGTTGTCTTCCTTGTTCATGACACATCGTCTAAGTGTGTTGAATGCACCTGTGAAGTTTCATGAATATATTCCGTACGGTTTAGGAGTTATGGCCCGGACACGACATACCATTTGACTATATATGGATGTAAGTCAAGGGCAGATAATTCAAAAACTAAACAAGCAGGAGTTGTCTTCCTTTTTCATGACATATCGTCCAAGTATGATGGGTGCACCTGTGAAGTTTCATGATTATATTCCATACGGTTTAGGAGTTATGGCCCGGACACGGTTTACTATATGGTACTAAGTCAAGGGCAGATAATTCAAAAAACAAAAATGCAAGCGTTGTCTTCCTTGTTCTTGACACATCGTCTCAGTGTCATGAATGCACCTGTGAAGTTTCATGAATATATTCCATACGGTTTAGGAGTTATGGCCCGGACACGGTTTACTATATGGTACTAAGTCAAGGGCAGATAATTCAAAAACCAAAAATGCAAGAGTTGTCTTCTTTGTTCATGACACATCGTCTAAGTGTGATGAATGCACCTGTGAAATTTCATGAATATATTCCATACGGTTTAGGAGTTATGGCCCGGACACGGTTTACTATATGGTACTGAGTCAAGGGCAGATAATTCAAAAACCAAAAATGCAAGCGTTGTCTTCCTTGTTCATGACACATCGTCTCAGTGTGATGAATGCAACTGTGAAATTTCATGAATATATTCCATAAGGTTTAGGAGTTATGGCCCGGACAAGATGTCACCGGACGAACGAATGAACGGACAAACGAACGGACGAACAGACAGGGGTAAAACTTAATGCCCTTCCGCTATTCTTCGAATAGTCGGGGGCATAATAAATGAACCTGAACATGGCAAAATCAGCGACCTGTGCGACCACCATCTGCGCAGTCTGATCAGTCTTTTCTGTTTGCTTGAGCCTTCATAAGCCTCCAGGTTACACAGAGAGCAGCAAGCGAAGACTGGTCAGACTGACTGTATGCACAGGTTGATCTGAGTCTTCGCTGGTTGCGCGAATCTTATAGTAAGTTTTGACATGTGCAGACTCAAATAAAATAAATAAATGTCTCATAAAAAGGTTAAAAGCAGTTTAAGCACCAACAGGTCCTTGATTGCTACTTAATTTTAATCCAATTAAGTGAATTAACCAAGTATTGATAAGATGACAGTTAAGATAGTCATTTATACCACATTCCGCGACTTGGATAAGCTGTTTGATCGAAACGTTAAAGGACCGCATTAGATTCAATATACAATCTATTATTGACTGAAATAATGTATACTCTTCATAATCCTACCTATTCAAATCCAAAGTGGGGTTTAAATGGGTATATAACTCACGGACATGCTAACGTGTTGATCCTGACGTGATTTTAAAGTGATGTCTTTGTTGTTGTTGTTTGTTTTTTGTTTTTATATATATATATATTTTATTTGAGGTTTAACACACCTGTAAACACTGTATATATATATAGATCTTTTCGGACACGTCGCTTCCAATTTTGTGTGACTGAGATGAAATGACATCTCAAGCCCTGTTGCCCAATAAAACCAATAGGGTTTATAAGCATGGATGGGCCAACTCGCACCGCTTTGCCTGGGCAGGCTTAGATCTTCTAAGTGGTTAACCAGCACTCATGTGCGGTCGTTTTCAGCTCTGCATGGAAGCATCATATAGCCTGTCTATTTCTCCAAGGCCCGATGGGCGGGGGCGGCAAAAGTGATGAAACATGCCCCCCTTTGACCCCATTTTTATATTGGTAAAGGGTTCCATTGGTATACTATACTGTCCTTATTTCTGCTCCAAACATAGATTGTGGGTACACGTTAATAATTGTAGCTTAGTTGAGTTCATTATTTGTTGAAACATATGAAATAGAGTAAAAAGATTATTAGCTAAATCTTTTCTTTTTATATTTCGATTCCCTGTGTGAATGTTTTACATAATAACAATGACCCCATGCTCATTGTGATTTCGCTTGTTAACGTGATTTTCAGCTTCGACCACTTCATCAAAATCAGTCCAATTGTGTCTTTAGATTGCCTATGTGCGTTTCATTTACTACTGCCTATCTGTCCCAATACATAGGATCATTATGGTAATTGCTCTACTCATAGGGTTTCGGATCGTTGCCTTTATGTGTGCCCTGCTAACAAGATAATTACCCCTAAATGATATTTCTTTGTACCTACCATGTTGAACTGATAGGTTAAATAAATATGCTTCCCAAATTTAATGTTTATCTTGTCTTTTACTGAAATTTAGTGACAAAAATGGCGATAAAACAGGTGATAAGAATGCAGTCAGAGTAAATTAGAAAATTTTTTATAACACCATAATTTGATAATATTAATTGGAACGCATACCCTATATAAAATGATATACTTAAATTTACTACCGGACACTAGCCATTCCTACGTGGGTTGGCTAGCTCTCCGGTACCGGACGGGCAGACTCATAGGCTGGTCTTCCGGTAATGGACGGCTAGCCATTGCCTTCCCAATTTGGCTTTTACTCCCAATTCGGCGATGACTCCCAATTCGATGGCTGATGGTGTTGAGGTTTGTGTAGCTAAGTTTACCTCTTTGGTTAGACCTAGGGACTATCTTCTCATATCACAGGTCCTGGTGTATGAATGTCATTTGATTAATTTGATGTGTCACCAGTAACAATTCTGATTCTGAAGGACTGTCCGACTCGCGCTGCTTGGTCAGGGTAGGCTTAGATCCCCTAAGCAGTTTACCAGTACTTGTGTGCGGTCGGTTTTAGCTCTGCGTGGGAGCATCATGCAGCCCTTCTATTTCTTCAAGCCCTGATGGATGGGGGGCGAATATGAAGATAGATAGGGTGTAATGTTGTGCGCTTTGGTGCAGTGGTAGCGCATCGGATTTGTGATCAAAAGGTTGCGGGTTAGATCCTCACGCTGACCAAAGTGTTGTGCCATTGAGCAATGCACTTCATCCACATTGCTTACAAAGTACTGGTTATCACCCAGGAAATCCTGCTCGTAATGCTCAGATGTGAGCGAGTAGCAGTAATAGAAGAGAAGAAGAAGAGGTACAGGAGGCTATTGTATAAATTGGATTACTATGGGATAAGAGGATCCACACACAGGTGGATTAGCTCATGGCTCTCAGGGCGCTCACAACAAGTTGTACTTGATGGCCAAGCGTCTGATCCAGTCCCTGTTTTATCTGGTGTCCCCCAAGGTTCGGTCCTTGGACCGGTCCTATTCTTGGTATTCATTAATGATCTCCCTGATAACATCAGGTCATCTGTCCGTTTGTTTGCTGATGATTGTGTCCTTTATAGGAATATATATTCTTCTTCTGACTGTCTTATTCTACAAGATGACCTGAATCAACTAGCACAGTGGGAGGCCGATTGGCAGATGAAGTTCAATGTGGCCAAATGTCATTCAATGAGGGTGTCGCGACACCCTCCTGACAAACAAATTAAGTTTGACTATAAACTACACCAGCAAATCTTGGAGCAGGTTCAATCCGCCAAATATCTTGGTATCACCATCACTGATGATCTTGATTGGGGTCAACACGTTTCAGAAATTACATCAAAAGCAACTAGGACTTTAGGATTTCTTAGACGAAACTTGGCTTTTGCACCTAGGCAGACAAAGGATGTTGCATATAAAACATTGGTTCGCCCTCAGCTAGAATATGCATCACCCATTTGGCATCCCTATGTTAAAACTCAGATTCAGCAGGTGGAGAAGGTGCAGAGGACAGCTGCTCGATGGACCTGCCGACGATGGCGCAATAGAAGCAGCGTCGGTGACATGCTTAACGAGCTAGAATGGCCGTCCCTAGAGGCCCGTCGTGAGCAGTCCTCTTTAACCTTCTTCTATAAGATACATTCAGGTACATTGGCCGTTAATAAAGATAAATACTTGACCCCTGTGACAGTTTCAACTCGAACAAGGGCATCAAAATAAACAACTCACAGTATCACAGTCCTACAGTGATGCCCTGAAAAATTCCTTCTTCCCTAGGACTATTCCCCAGTGGAATAGTCTTCCCTCTTCTGTGGTGAATGCTAAGACTGCAGGTTTACAGACGCCACCCAACAAGTTCGCCATCGGAGGTTTCGCCACCAAGAGGTTTCGCCACCAGGAAGTTTCGCCCCACGGGAGGTTTCGCCACTCAGAGGATTCGCCACCGAAAATGGATATTTGAGTCGAGATAAAACTATGCCTTAACTTATTTATTATTATAACCAGTGTAACGTAGCTTACACCGATATTGAGGACATTTTCAACGAAAGACAACGAAAAAAATGAAATCAAACTAAATAGAGGAAAACCACTTTAAAGTATTAGCTAAGCAGGTTAATTAAATTAAAATAAAGCAAACTTTTTGCAGCAATATATCAATACAAATACAGAAAAAAAACCTCTCACATTGACTACTTTAGGCATTGGTATCAAGGGCAAAAATGATAACGAGTAATAAGTAGTATTTTGAAATGTATGGACTATGTCATTATGATGTACATCAGGGATATCACAGAACTTTCTTCTGTTTGGCATGATTAAAACGCAAAAGACAGCCAAAAACTAAAACGGGCATCTATTCTGAGAATATGTGATTTGTCTATTTTCAAATAAAAATCAAAAATGAGTTCCTTTAAGAGCAATGAAAACATTCATAAGAAAGTAGGAGATAATAAAGAACAATAACAACCGACGTTTTAACTACAAACAGCCTTTATTTATTTCTTTTTATTAAACCCTGCACAAAATCAAATACTTATAAGAAAAATATATAAAAAGTGGCGAACCCTCCAAAAGCAAAAATCGGAAAAGTGGCGAACCCTCTCATGGAGGTGGCGAAACCTCTGGTGGCGAACATGCAAAGTGGCGAAACCTCTGACACCCAGACTGCAGAGGAGTTCAAAGCCCATACAGTGTAAGATTGAGACTCAGAGGTATGCGTTTTAGTATACCTCTGTTATTCAGACTGTAAACAGTTTTAAGGACTCATCCAGTGACTTCTCTTTTTTTTTTTTTTTCAGCTAAATTCTAAATTTAGCTACGCACCCAACTGAGGTAATGGCCAAATATGACCGACTCAGTATAAGAAGATAGATAGATAGATAGAGTGTGTTTGCTCAAAAGGCAGTGCCTTTATCTGTTTATTTCATATTAAAGTTTCCAACCTCCAAAGGCGCCTTTCTTCTTATTTTCTTTCCTTGTAGAACTATTTGCATTCTGGTATATGGTTCTCTTACTGGACAAAGGGGTGGAAAGGAAACCAGATTTAGCTGTAAATCGATTCAAACAACTCAGAAACCTTGAAAAGTGGATGGAGGCTGCCATATTTGTTATGCTATTCACATGGCTACCGTGGCGGCATGGGTCCGACTAATGGGTATAGCTAAACAGCGAAAGGAAGCTTCCTTACGCGAAAAGAAGGTTCCTTTCGCGAAAGGAAGATTTTCCTACGAAAAGAAGATATTTACAACAGGGCAACCTGCAAGTTAGCAGTACGCCATATCCCGCCGGTTCATTAAAGAGCCGATACGTCAAAAAACACTGACACGCCACACAAGAATTGGTGTTACAAGTGACAAGTTTGTCAAAGTAACGGTTATCAATACTTAAAATCACCATCCAATACCGGTTAACCCACAGGAGAGGGCGGAGCTAAGCGATTGTCAAAATCTACTGCTTCGCAATCCATATTGTCTGGACGCCACGGGTCATGTAAAAAATCAATCACCAGTTAGCGTATATTCGCTGTGAGGGGCTTGGCAAGCAATGGAGACTCAGATCAGGCGCCACAGAACGCGGCGTCAAAGTACAACCAAAAAGCGCGGATTTTTAATGACATAGGCTACTGTTATGACCCTCTAGGAGCCTCTTCGCAGTGACGTCACTGGACGAGCCCATTCTGGCCAATCGTCGACCACTTCCGTCCTCTTGACTTTCCCGACTTTGGACAACACGGACGTGTTTCAGGGTCGGGGACTTGGGAGCACAAATACAGGTAAGTTATCATTACTTATCATTATTATAACATTTGGCGCTGCGACAAAAAGGTTTATTTGAGCGCTGGAATAAATTATTAAAAATATTCGCAGCCCATTTCTGCCGGAAATACATTATTTTTGGTGAAATTTCTTCGGCTGCGAAAATTGCATCCGGCCGAATTTTCATCAATATCCACGCCATCCTTCAATATTTATTACCATTGATGACAAATTATATCTTAAATAATTACATAAATCATATTTCTTCGTAAAAATAATTATATTTTTACGGAAATTACCGGAAATACGATTCGGTTCGCCCATGTGCTTTCCGGATCCACGTGATCACAATTCGTGATATTTTGATCACATTTGTTTTTTTCTCTACCGGAAGCTTAATGAATTTCACTTTTTTGCTTCCTGATTCATCAAAAACATTAGGTAATTTCACTTATTTGTCAGTTTTTTCATTAATTAACCAATAATAGACCTTTTCAGCATACCGCTGATACATTTTATCAAACATCCTTGTCTTCAGGCAATAATCCCTGATAATGAGGATATTTCTATATGCCTGAAATTTTGAAATAAATTGTAAAATAGTGTATTGACTTGTTGTATATTCTTGTATTCCCCTCTGACAAGCCATGAACATTTACACAGCCAGTGTAAATGATCTGGCCAGCATCAAGAATGTTGGCCCAGCCTCTGCAAGGAAAATTGTTGACCTCAGAGACAATGTTTTAGCAGGCCGACAAAATCCTTTGTCAGTTGAAGACCTGGGCACTGTCCGCCTTTCAGCACAAGAATGGCAGACCTTGATTGATGAGGGGACTATCTCCCTTCAACTACCAAGGCCTGCTCCACCAGATAAAAATGGGAAAGAAAGACAGGCTGCCCAGGAAAAATATGTTACGCAGGCAGACCTTGCTGTATGCATGGAAAATATACTTTCCAAGTATACAAATGAGATGAAATCTTACATGCGCGATCTGCGATCTGAACTTACATCGGACATCTCTGGTGTAAAGGAGGAGCTCAGTTCTCGCATGGATGATTTCGATCAACGTTTGTCTACTGTTGTCAGTAATGAACGCCAGAGAGCTTCGAAAATAGTGAAGCATATAGAGGAGACCCAGACAGAGTTGTTGAGTGTGAAACAAAGGGCTATTCCTCCTGATTACTCATCAGGTCTGTCTGGACATATTCCAGAAATCCATATGCCAAATATGGGTTTGGCCAATTTGTTACAGAATAAAAAAGAAGATCAGAGTGCTGACGAAGCTGCCATCAGCAGGCTGGCTGCTGCCATCCCAAGTGATGGCATCTATATTAAAAAGGGAACAATGCCAAAATCCCCTAAAGATGATGACATAAGGGAACGGGGTCGCTCCAAAGAAAAAACGGTCCGAAGTAAACGGTCGCATCGTATTTCACCGCCACAGCCTGACCCCTCTGATTCTGACTCCACAGATGGTGACTCTGATCGCAGTTTATCACCTCTGCCACCTAAAATGGAAATTTTCTCCGGTGATCCAAAAGGCGCATCGTGGTCAAGTTTCATTTCCAAGTTTGACAGAATTTCGAGGAGACGAGGTTGGACGAAACGTAAACGCCTGGCTCTCCTCTTCGACTGTCTGTCCGAAACTGCCCTTGAATATGCAAACCGGTGTGAAGGGCAGAACAACTACCGGAAACTTAAGCGGGAACTTGGGCTGCGTTTCGACCTCAAGGATGCCCCGGTTGCTGCTCGTCAGAGGCTCCATCTGATGAAACAGACAGAAGAGAAAAATTTGGAGACATACCTCCAACGGGTTTTGACAACCGCGATGGATGGATTCGGTTCAGCTGATAATAATACCGTTCAGCAGTTGGCTACGGAATCCTTCCTTCGCGGCTGTAAAGATAAGGAAGCCGCTGCCCTTGTAATAAATGAGGCCCCCCGTACCATACAAGAGGCATGTCAGAAAATAAAAACGATAACAGCTAATAGAAAAGCAATCTTTGGAAGTAAGGTTTCCTTCCAAGAAAGGGCCTTCACTCTAGAAGAAGAAAAAAGAGTCTCCGAAATTGAGAGAAAACTAGACCACTTGACAGAGATGTTCCATCGTTCGTCTCCCTCTCCCTATAGGGATAATCAGTCCACATTAAGGCCTGGGTACTCCCCTTCGCCATACAGGGGTGATCAATGGGATCAAGGGAGGATTGGCTCCAGACGAAGATCTCCTTCGTATAGGGGCTGGTCTTCTCGTGACCCCAAAATGCAGCGGTATGGTGGATGGGAGTATCGTGGCCGCTCTCCCACTTTACGTTCTAGAGCTCCCTTAAGTCCACAAAGGCCATTCCGTAATGAACCTTATTACGGAAGCCAGTATAATACAGATACGCGGTATGATAACGAGTACCGTGCTGAATCTCCAGCTAACAGCCGTTACGCGCCGTCACCGGTCAGACCACAAGGCAGACCAGGTTATTTTTACCCGCGTGAAAGATCGCCACGGGAACCTGCAGGTCCAAGGCCCGATGACACAGGTAAGTATAGACAGAGATCTGCTTACCCCACCGAAACCGTCCCTAACTACGGGGAGCACAGTCTGTCATCAGAGTTGTCAGAGAAAAACCAAGATTTAAACTTGGAAGGACTGGCAGCTCCGGCGACAGGCTGCTAGTCCGATCTGATTTGGGTCGCCAGTGTGATGTTTTGGAGGTGTCTCTTCCTAGTCAGAGAAATTTAAATGCTGTGGTCCCACTTTTACTTAACGGTGTCGCAACACAAGCTATTATAGATAGTGCAGCTATGGTGACACTCATACAGGAGGATTATTTCCGCTCTATCTGCACATTAAAAGATCTTGGTCCAGTCTGTATTCTGACAGGGATAGGAGTAGATCCTGTACGGGGTCAACTCGTGCATAATGTTCCTATCACTATTGGTTCACAGACTTTTCTGCATACTGTTTGTGTAGCACCCATTAAGGATATATGCCTTCTTGGGTTGGATTTTCTTAAAGCCACAGGTTGTGAGCTTGACCTTGGCCAGGATGTGTTAAGAATTTGCGGTGATTCTGTTCCTGTGAGTGTCACTACATCGCCAGTTTTGCAAATATCCAAAGTTAACGTCGCAAAACGCACTGTGATACAACCTAACACCATTGGCTATGTTCAAGCCAAGCTACAATCGCCCATTAATGGCCCATACGTAATCGAACCTTGCCCCAATAAAAAGGTGTTGATATCACATGTTTGCGGCCTTGGGCCAAATGTCACATTGAAAGTCGTTAATGACTCTAATACATATGTGACATTCAGGAAAGGCAAACCACTTGGGCATGCAGAATCTGTTGAATCCTGTTTGGAACCCAAAACACATTGTGACATACACAGATCTAGTCAAGCACAGGATGCGGCTGGTCAGTGTGGGCCGGTCAATGATTTACCAGAACATTTAAAATCAATGTATGAAAGCAATATTTCGGAACTTTCTACAGATGAAAAAATCAAATTCAAACAATTGCTTTCAGAGTTTTCGGATGTGTTTTCTAAAGATTATTTTGATTTAGGCTGTCTCTCGGGAGTGGAGCACAAAATTCAAACCTATGATGAAATTCCCATAACAGAAAAATTCAGAAGAACTCCACTCCATTTCCAAAATCAGGAAAAAGAATACCTGGAAAAACTTTTAAAACAAGGTGTCATTGAGCCGTCTGTCTCTGACTGGTCTGCCGCCCCTGTGTTGGTCAGGAAAAAGTCGGGGGAATTAATGAGCGTAAAGTTAGTTCCCGGTTCCCGGTTCCCGATTCCAGTTCCCGGTTCCCGATTCCAGTTCCCGGTTCCCGATTCCAGTTCCCGGTTCCCGATTCCAGTTCCCGGTTCCCTATCCCAGTTCCCGGTTCCCGATTCCAGTTCCCGGTTCCCGATTACAGTTCGCGGTTCCCGATTCCAGTTCCCGGTTCCCGATTATTCCAGTTCCCGGTTCCCGATTACAGTTCCCTGTTCCCGGTTCCCCATTCCAGTTCCCGGTTCCCGATTCCAGTTCCCGATTCCAGTTCCCGGTTCCCGTATTGTCACATACTGCATTAGACCACACAGCGGCTAAACGGCGGAAGTAACGGAGACTCTCTAGAGTTGATGACCATCCGTCCCGCAGTGGCCCGGCGACAGGGCTATGGACATGTACTCCTTTAGACCAAACTGCGGATTGGCTGCGGGAGTAGTGGAGAATTGCTATAGGTGATGATCATCCGTCCAGATGCGCCCCGGCGACAAGACAGTGGACACATACTGCAATAGACCACGCTGCGGCTAAGCGGCGGGAGTAGCGGAGGATCTCTTAAGGTTATGATCATCCGTGCCGCAGTGGCCCGGAGAATGGGCAGTGGACACATACTGTGTCCACATTAGACCACATCGCGGCTAAGTGTTATTCTTAGTTAACTGCATCCCTTTGAATAGCTATTATTGTCTTTTTATAGTTTTTGTGCAAATCGGGAACCCGGTTCCCGATTTAATAAGGAACCGGGAACCGGGAACTAGTTCCCGGTTCCCGATTTGATTTGACTATGTTAAGAGTTGCCTGCGTTAGATATAAATGTTTTATTCAGTTATCAATTGATAAGGAATGACATCCTTACTCACAGTTCAGCCGCGCCGCAAATCTTTTAAAACCCCGCATTGACCGGGCGGAAGAAAGCAACTAGACCGCAAGTTTGCGCGGGTTATTGGTCATGATCATCCGTGCCACAGTGGACCGGCGACAGGGCAGTGGACACATTCTGAAACAGACCAAACAGCAGCGGGAGTAACGGAGACTCACTATAGGTGATGACTATCCGTGCCGCAGTGGCCCGGAGAAAGGGCAGTGGACACAAACTGAATTAGACCACACCGCGGCTAAGCGGCGGGAGTAACGGAGATTCTCTAAAGGTGATGATCATCCGTGCCGCAGTGGCCCGGAGAGAGGGCAGTGGATAAATACTGCATTACACCACATCGCGGCTGAGCGGCGGGAGTAACGGAGACTCTCTATAGGTGATGATCATCCGTCCCGCTGTGGCCCGGCGACAAGACAGTGGACACATACCACAATAGACCACGCTGCGGCTAAGCGGCGGGAGTAGCGGAGACTCTCTTAAGGTAATGATCATCCGTGCCGCAGTGGCCGGGAGAAAGGGCGGTCTACACATACTGCATTAGACCACATCGCGGCTAAGGGTTATACTGAGTTAGCTGCAGCCCTTTGAATAGCTACCATTGTTTTTTATATGTTTTGTGCAAATCGCGAACCGGGAACTAGTTCCCGGTTCCCGGTTCCCGATTTAATAAGGAACCGGGAACCGGGAACTAGTTCCCGGTTCCCGATTTGATTTGACTATGTAAAGAGTTGCCTGCGTTAGATAGAAATGTTTTATTAAGTTATCAGTTGATAAGGAATGACATCCTTACACACAGTTCACCCGCGCCGCAAATCTTTTGAAACCCGCGCATCCCCGCATTGACCGGGCGGAAGAAAGCAACTAGACCGCAAGTTTGCGCGGGTTATTGGTCATGATCATCCGTGCCACAGTGGGCCGGCGACAGGGCAGTGGACACATTCTGAAACAGACCACACAGCAGCGGGAGTAACGGAGACTCACTATAGGTGATGACCATCCGTGCCGCAGTGGCCCGGAGAAAGGGCAGTGGACACAAACTGAATTAGACCACACCGCGGCTAAGCGGCGGGAGTAACGGAGATTCTCTAAAGGTGATGACCATCCGTGCCGCAGTGGCCCGGAGAAAGGGCAGTGGACAAATACTGCATTACACCACATCGCGGCTGAGCGGCGGGAGTAACGGAGACTCTCTATAGGTGATGATCATCCGTCCCGCTGTGGCCCGGCGACATGACAGTGGACACATACCACAATAGACCACGCTGCGGCTAAGCGGCGGGAGTAGCGGAGACTCTCTTAAGGTAATGATCATCCGTGCCGCAGTGGCCCGGAGAAAGGGCAGTCTACACATACTGCATTAGACCACATCGCGGCTAAGGGTTATACTGAGTTAGCTGCAGCCCTTTGAATAGCTACCATTGTTTTTTATATGTTTTGTGCAAATCGGGAACCGGGAACTAGTTCCCGGTTCCCGGTTCCCGATTTAATAAGGAACCGGGAACCGGGAACTAGTTCCCGGCTCCCGATTTGATTTGACTATTTAAAGAGTTGCCTGCGTTAGATAGAAATGTTTTATTCAGTTATCAGTTGATAAGGAATGACATCCTTACACACAGTTCACCCGCGCCGCAAATCTTTTGAAACCCGCGCATCCCCGCATTGGCCGGGCGGAAGAAAGCAACTAGACCGCAAGTTTGCGCGGGTTACTGGTCATGATCATCCGTGCCACAGTGGGCCGGCGACAGGGCAGTGGACACATTCTGAAACAGACCACACAGCAGCGGGAGTAACGGAGACTCACTATAGGTGATGACCATCCGTGCCGCAGTGGCCCGGAGAAAGGGCAGTGGACACAAACTGAATTAGACCACACCGCGGCTAAACGGCGGGAGTAACGGAGATTCTCTAAAGGTGATGACCATCCGTGCCGCAGTGGCCCGGAGAGAGGGCAGTGGACAAATACTGCATTACACCACATCGGGGCTGAGCGGCGGGAGTAACGGAGACTCTCTATAGGTGATGATCATCCGTCCCGCTGTGGCCCGGCGACAAGACAGTGGACACATACCACAATAGACCACGCTGCGGCTAAGCGGCGGGAGTAGCGGAGACTCTCTTAAGGTAATGATCATCCGTGCCGCAGTGGCCATAAGAAAGGGCAGTCTACACATACTGCATTAGACTACATCGCGGCTAAGGTTTATACTGAGTTAGCTGCAGCCCTTTGAATAGCTACCATTGTTTTTTATATGTTTTGTGCAAATCGGGAACCGGGAACTAGTTCCCGGTTCCCGGTTCTCGATTTAATAAGGAACCGGGAACCGGGAACTAGTTCCCGGTTCCCGATTTGATTTGACTATGTAAAGAGTTGCCTGCGTTAGATAGAAATGTTTTATTCAGTTTTCAGTTGATAAGGAATGACATCCTTACACACAGTTCACCCGCGCCGTAAATCTTTTGAAACCCGCGCATCCCCGCATTGGCCGGGCGGAAGAAAGCAACTAGACCGCAAGTTTGCGCGGGTTATTGGTCATGATCATCCGTGCCACAGTGGGCCGGCGACAGGGCAGTGGACACATTCTGAAACAGACCACACAGCAGCGGGAGTAACGGAGACTCACTATAGGTGATAACCATCCGTGCCGCAGTGGCCAGGAGAAAGGGCAGTGGACACAAACTGAATTAGACCACACCGCGGCTAAGCGGCGGGAGTAACGGAGATTCTCTAAAGGTGATGACCATCCGTGCCGCAGTGGCCCGGAGAGAGGGCAGTGGACAAATACTGCATTACACCACATCGCGGCTGAGCGGCGGGAGTAACGGAGACTCTCTATAGGTGATGATCATCCGTCCCGCTGTGGCCCGGCGACAAGACAGTGGACACATACCACAATAGACCACGCTGCGGCTAAGCGGCGGGAGTAGCGGAGACTCTCTTAAGGTAATGATCATCCGTGCCGCAGTGGCCGGGAGAAAGGGCAGTCTACACATACTGCATTAGACTACATCGCGGCTAAGGGTTATACTGAGTTAGCTGCAGCCCTTTGAATAGCTACCATTGTTTTTTATATGTTTTGTGCAAATCGGGAACCGGGAACTAGTTCCCGGTTCCCGGTTCCCGATTTAATAAGGAACCGCGAACCGGGAACTAGTTCCCGGTGCCCGATTTGATTTGACTATGTAAAGAGTTGCCTGCGTTAGATAGAAATGTTTTATTCAGTTATCAGTTGATAAGGAATGACATCCTTACACACAGTTCACCCGCGCCGCAAATCTTTTGAAACCCGCGCATCCCCGCATTGGCCGGGCGGAAGAAAGCAACTAGACCGCAAGTTTGCGCAGGTTATTGGTCATGATCATCCGTGCCACAGTGGGCCGGCGACAGGGCAGTGGACACATTCTGAAACAGACCACACAGCAGCGGGAGTAACGGAGACTCACTATAGGTGATGACCATCCGTGCCGCAGTGGCCCGGAGAAAGGGCAGTGGACACAAACTGAATTAGACCACACCGCGGCTAAGCGGCGGGAGTAACGGAGATTCTCTAAAGGTGATGACCATCCGTGCCGCAGTGGCCCGGAGAGAGGGCAGTGGACAAATACTGCATTACACCAAATCGCGGCTGAGCGGCGGGAGTAACGGAGACTCTCTATAGGTGATGATCATCCGTCCCGCTGTGGCCCGGCGACAAGACAGTGGACACATACCACAATAGACCACGCTGCGGCTAAGCGGCGGGAGTAGCGGAGACTCTCTTAAGGTAATGATCATCCGTGCCGCAGTGGCCGGGAGAAAGGGCAGTCTACACATACTGCATTAGACTACATCGCGGCTAAGGGTTATACTGAGTTAGCTGCAGCCCTTTGAATAGCTACCATTGTTTTTTATATGTTTTGTGCAAATCCCGATTTAATAAGGAACCGGGAACCGGGAACTAGTTCCCGGTTCCCGATTTGATTTGACTATGTAAAGAGTTGCCTGCGTTAGATAGAAATGTTTTATTCAGTTTTCAGTTGATAAGGAATGACATCCTTACACACAGTTCACCCGCGCCGTAAATCTTTTGAAACCCGCGCATCCCCGCATTGGCCGGGCGGAAGAAAGCAACTAGACCGCAAGTTTGCGCGGGTTATTGGTCATGATCATCAGTGCCACAGTGGGCCGGCGACAGGGCAGTGGACACATTCTGAAACAGACCACACAGCAGCGGGAGTAACGGAGACTCACTATAGGTGATGACCATCCGTGCCGCAGTGGCCCGGAGAAAGGGCAGTGGACACAAACTGAATTAGACCACATCGCGGCTAAGCGGCGGGAGTAACGGAGATTCTCTAAAGGTGATGACCATCCGTGCCGCAGTGGCCCGGAGAGAGGGCAGTGGACAAATACTGCATTACACCACATCGCGGCTGAGCGGCGGGAGTAACGGAGACTCTCTATAGGTGATGATCATCCGTCCTGCTGTGGCCCGGCGACAAGACAGTGGACACATACCACAATAGACCACGGTGCGGCTAAGCGGCGGGAGTAGCGGAGACTCTCTTAAGGTAATGATCATCCGTGCCGCAGTGGCCGGGAGAAAGGGCAGTCTACACATACTGCATTAGACTACATCGCGGCTAAGGGTTATACTGAGTTAGCTGCAGCCCTTTGAATAGCTACCATTGTTTTTTTATATGTTTTGTGCAAATCGGGAACCGGGAACTAGTTCCCGGTTCCCGATTTGATTTGACTATGTAAAGAGTTGCCTGCGTTAGATAGAAATGTTTTATTAAGTTATCAGTTGATAAGGAATGACATCCTTACACACAGTTCACCCGCGCCGCAAATCTTTTGAAACCCGCGCATCCCCGCATTGACCGGGCGGAAGAAAGCAACTAGACCGCAAGTTTGCGCGGGTTATTGGTCATGATCATCCGTGCCACAGTGGGCCGGCGACAGGGCAGTGGACACATTCTGAAACAGACCACACAGCAGCGGGAGTAACGGAGACTCACTATAGGTGATGACCATCCGTGCCGCAGTGGCCCGGAGAAAGGGCAGTGGACACAAACTGAATTAGACCACACCGCGGCTAAGCGGCGGGAGTAACGGAGATTCTCTAAAGGTGATGACCATCCGTGCCGCAGTGGCCCGGAGAAAGGGCAGTGGACAAATACTGCATTACACCACATCGCGGCTGAGCGGCGGGAGTAACGGAGACTCTCTATAGGTGATGATCATCCGTCCCGCTGTGGCCCGGCGACATGACAGTGGACACATACCACAATAGACCACGCTGCCGCTAAGCGGCGGGAGTAGCGGAGACTCTCTTAAGGTAATGATCATCCGTGCCGCAGTGGCCCGGAGAAAGGACAGTCTACACATACTGCATTAGACCACATCGCGGCTAAGGGTTATACTGAGTTAGCTGCAGCCCTTTGAATAGCTACCATTGTTTTTTATATGTTTTGTGCAAATCGGGAACCGGGAACTAGTTCCCGTTTCCCGGTTCCCGATTTAATTAGGAACCGGGAACCGGGAACTAGTTCCCGGTTCCCGATTTGATTTGACTATTTAAAGAGTTGCCTGCGTTAGATAGAAATGTTTTATTCAGTTATCAGTTGATAAGGAATGACATCCTTACACACAGTTCACCCGCGCCGCAAATCTTTTGAAACCCGCGCATCGCCGCATTGGCCGGGCGGAAGAAAGCAACTAGACCGCAAGTTTGCGCGGGTTATTGGTCATGATCATCCGTGCCACAGTGGGCCGGCGACAGGGCAGTGGACACATTCTGAAACAGACCACACAGCAGCGGGAGTAACGGAGACTCACTATAGGTGATGACCATCCGTGCCGCAGTGGCCCGGAGAAAGGGCAGTGGACACAAACTGAATTAGACCACACCGCGGCTAAGCGGCGGGAGTAACGGAGATTCTCTAAAGGTGATGACCATCCGTGCCGCAGTGGCCCGGAGAAAGGGCAGTGGACAAATACTGCATTACACCACATCGCGGCTGAGCGGCGGGAGTAACGGAGACTCTCTATAGGTGATGATCATCCGTCCCGCTGTGGCCCGGCGACATGACAGTGGACACATACCACAATAGACCACGCTGCGGCTAAGCGGCGGGAGTAGCGGAGACTCTCTTAAGGTAATGATCATCCGTGCCGCAGTGGCCCGGAGAAAGGGCAGTCTACACATACTGCATTAGACCACATCGCGGCTAAGGGTTATACTGAGTTAGCTGCAGCCCTTTGAATAGCTACCATTGTTTTTTATATGTTTTGTGCAAATCGGGAACCGGGAACTAGTTCCCGGTTCCCGGTTCCCGATTTAATAAGGAACCGGGAACCGGGAACTAGTTCCCGGCTCCCGATTTGATTTGACTATGTAAAGAGTTGCCTGCGTTAGATAGAAATGTTTTATTCAGTTATCAGTTGATAAGGAATGACATCCTTACACACAGTTCACCCGCGCCGCAAATCTTTTGAAACCCGCGCATCCCCGCATTGGCCGGGCGGAAGAAAGCAACTAGACCGCAAGTTTGCACGGGTTATTGGTCATGATCATCCGTGCCACAGTGGGCCGGCGACAGGGCAGTGGACACATTCTGAAACAGACCACACAGCAGCGGGAGTAACGGAGACTCACTATAGGTGATGACCATCCGTGCCGCAGTGGCCCGGAGAAAGGGCAGTGGACACAAACTGAATTAGACCACACCGCGGCTAAGCGGCGGGAGTAACGGAGATTCTCTAAAGGTGATGACCATCCGTGCCGCAGTGGCCCGGAGAGAGGGCAGTGGACAAATACTGCATTACACCACATCGCGGCTGAGCGGCGGGAGTAACGGAGACTCTCTATAGGTGATGATCATCCGTCCCGCTGTGGCCCGGCGACAAGACAGTGGACACATACCACAATAGACCACGGTGCGGCTAAGCGGCGGGAGTAGCGGAGACTCTCTTAAGGTAATGATCATCCGTGCCGCAGTGGCCGGGAGAAAGGGCAGTCTACACATACTGCATTAGACTACATCGCGGCTAAGGGTTATACTGAGTTAGCTGCAGCCCTTTGAATAGCTACCATTGTTTTTTATATGCTTTGTGCAAATCCCGATTTAATAAGGAACCGGGAACCGGGAACTAGTTCCCGGTTCCCGATTTGATTTGACTATGTAAAGAGTTGCCTGCGTTAGATAGAAATGTTTTATTCAGTTTTCAGTTGATAAGGAATGACATCCTTACACACAGTTCACCCACGCCGTAAATCTTTTGAAACCCGCGCATCCCCGCATTGGCCGGGCGGAAGAAAGCAACTAGACCGCAAGTTTGCGCGGGTTATTGGTCATGATCATCCGTGCCACAGTGGGCCGGCGACAGGGCAGTGGACACATTCTGAAACAGACCACACAGCAGCGGGAGTAACGGAGACTCACTATAGGTGATGACCATCCGTGCCGCAGTGGCCCGGAGAAAGGGCAGTGGACACAAACTGAATTAGACCACACCGCGGCTAAGCGGCGGGAGTAACGGAGATTCTCTAAAGGTGATGACCATCCGTGCCGCAGTGGCCCGGAGAGAGGGCAGTGGACAAATACTGCATTACACCACATCGCGGCTGAGCGGCGGGAGTAACGGAGACTCTCTATAGGTGATGATCATCCGTCCCGCTGTGGCCCGGCGACAAGACAGTGGACACATACCACAATAGACCACGGTGCGGCTAAGCGGCGGGAGTAGCGGAGACTCTCTTAAGGTAATGATCATCCGTGCCGCAGTGGCCGGGAGAAAGGGCAGTCTACACATACTGCATTAGACTACATCGCGGCTAAGGGTTATACTGAGTTAGCTGCAGCCCTTTGAATAGCTACCATTGTTTTTTATATGTTTTGTGCAAATCCCGATTTAATAAGGAACCGGGAACCGGGAACTAGTTCCCGGTTCCCGATTTGATTTGACTATGTAAAGAGTTGCCTGCGTTAGATAGAAATGTTTTATTCAGTTTTCAGTTGATAAGGAATGACATCCTTACACACAGTTCACCCGCGCCGCAAATCTTTTGAAACCCGCGCATCCCCGCATTGGCCGGGCGGAAGAAAGCAACTAGACCGCAAGTTTGCGCGGGTTATTGGTCATGATCATCCGTGCCACAGTGGGCCGGCGACAGGGCAGTGGACACATTCTGAAACAGACCACACAGCAGCGGGAGTAACGGAGACTCACTATAGGTGATGACCATCCGTGCCGCAGTGGCCCGGAGAAAGGGCAGTGGACACAAACTGAATTAGACCACACCGCGGCTAAGCGGCGGGAGTAACGGAGATTCTCTAAAGGTGATGACCATCCGTGCCGCAGTGGCCCGGAGAGAGGGCAGTGGACAAATACTGCATTACACCACATCGCGGCTGAGCGGCGGGAGTAACGGAGACTCTCTATAGGTGATGATCATCCGTCCCGCTGTGGCCCGGCGACAAGACAGTGGACACATACCACAATAGACCACGGTGCGGCTAAGCGGCGGGAGTAGCGGAGACTCTCTTAAGGTAATGATCATCCGTGCCGCAGTGGCCATAAGAAAGGGCAGTCTACACATACTGCATTAGACTACATCGCGGCTAAGGTTTATACTGAGTTAGCTGCAGCCCTTTGAATAGCTACCATTGTTTTTTATATGTTTTGTGCAAATCGGGAACCGGGAACTAGTTCCCGGTTCCCGGTTCTCGATTTAATAAGGAACCGGGAACCGGGAACTAGTTCCCGGTTCCCGATTTGATTTGACTATGTAAAGAGTTGCCTGCGTTAGATAGAAATGTTTTATTCAGTTTTCAGTTGATAAGGAATGACATCCTTACACACAGTTCACCCGCGCCGTAAATCTTTTGAAACCCGCGCATCCCCGCATTGGCCGGGCGGAAGAAAGCAACTAGACCGCAAGTTTGCGCGGGTTATTGGTCATGATCATCCGTGCCACAGTGGGCCGGCGACAGGGCAGTGGACACATTCTGAAACAGACCACACAGCAGCGGGAGTAACGGAGACTCACTATAGGTGATGACCATCCGTGCCGCAGTGGCCCGGAGAAAGGGCAGTGGACACAAACTGAATTAGACCACACCGCGGCTAAGCGGCGGGAGTAACGGAGATTCTCTAAAGGTGATGACCATCCGTGCCGCAGTGGCCCGGAGAGAGGGCAGTGGACAAATACTGCATTACACCACATCGCGGCTGAGCGGCGGGAGTAACGGAGACTCTCTATAGGTGATGATCATCCGTCCCGCTGTGGCCCGGCGACAAGACAGTGGACACATACCACAATAGACCACGGTGCGGCTAAGCGTCGGGAGTAGCGGAGACTCTCTTAAGGTAATGATCATCCGTGCCGCAGTGGCCGGGAGAAAGGGCAGTCTACACATACTGCATTAGACTACATCGCGGCTAAGGGTTATACTGAGTTAGCTGCAGCCCTTTGAATAGCTACCATTGTTTTTTATATGTTTTGTGCAAATCGGGAACCGGGAACTAGTTCCCGGTTCCCGGTTCCCGATTTAATAAGGAACCGCGAACCGGGAACTAGTTCCCGGTGCCCGATTTGATTTGACTATGTAAAGAGTTGCCTGCGTTAGATAGAAATGTTTTATTCAGTTATCAGTTGATAAGGAATGACATCCTTACACACAGTTCACCCGCGCCGCAAATCTTTTGAAACCCGCGCATCCCCGCATTGGCCGGGCGGAAGAAAGCAACTAGACCGCAAGTTTGCGCGGGTTATTGGTCATGATCATCCGTGCCACAGTGGGCCGGCGACAGGGCAGTGGACACATTCTGAAACAGACCACACAGCAGCGGGAGTAACGGAGACTCACTATAGGTGATGACCATCCGTGCCGCAGTGGCCCGGAGAAAGGGCAGTGGACACAAACTGAATTAGACCACACCGCGGCTAAGCGGCGGGAGTAACGGAGATTCTCTAAAGGTGATGACCATCCGTGCCGCAGTGGCCCGGAGAGAGGGCAGTGGACAAATACTGCATTACACCAAATCGCGGCTGAGCGGCGGGAGTAACGGAGACTCTCTATAGGTGATGATCATCCGTCCCGCTGTGGCCCGGCGACAAGACAGTGGACACATACCACAATAGACCACGCTGCGGCTAAGCGGCGGGAGTAGCGGAGACTCTCTTAAGGTAATGATCATCCGTGCCGCAGTGGCCGGGAGAAAGGGCAGTCTACACATACTGCATTAGACTACATCGCGGCTAAGGGTTATACTGAGTTAGCTGCAGCCCTTTGAATAGCTACCATTGTTTTTTATATGTTTTGTGCAAATCCCGATTTAATAAGGAACCGGGAACCGGGAACTAGTTCCCGGTTCCCGATTTGATTTGACTATGTAAAGAGTTGCCTGCGTTAGATAGAAATGTTTTATTCAGTTTTCAGTTGATAAGGAATGACATCCTTACACACAGTTCACCCGCGCCGTAAATCTTTTGAAACCCGCGCATCCCCGCATTGGCCGGGCGGAAGAAAGCAACTAGACCGCAAGTTTGCGCGGGTTATTGGTCATGATCATCAGTGCCACAGTGGGCCGGCGACAGGGCAGTGGACACATTCTGAAACAGACCACACAGCAGCGGGAGTAACGGAGACTCACTATAGGTGATGACCATCCGTGCCGCAGTGGCCCGGAGAAAGGGCAGTGGACACAAACTGAATTAGACCACATCGCGGCTAAGCGGCGGGAGTAACGGAGATTCTCTAAAGGTGATGACCATCCGTGCCGCAGTGGCCCGGAGAGAGGGCAGTGGACAAATACTGCATTACACCACATCGCGGCTGAGCGGCGGGAGTAACGGAGACTCTCTATAGGTGATGATCATCCGTCCTGCTGTGGCCCGGCGACAAGACAGTGGACACATACCACAATAGACCACGGTGCGGCTAAGCGGCGGGAGTAGCGGAGACTCTCTTAAGGTAATGATCATCCGTGCCGCAGTGGCCGGGAGAAAGGGCAGTCTACACATACTGCATTAGACTACATCGCGGCTAAGGGTTATACTGAGTTAGCTGCAGCCCTTTGAATAGCTACCATTGTTTTTTATATGTTTTGTGCAAATCGGGAACCGGGAACTAGTTCCCGGTTCCCGGTTCCCGATTTAATAAGGAACCGCGAACCAGGAACTAGTTCCCGGTGCCCGATTTGATTTGACTATGTAAAGAGTTGCCTGCGTTAGATAGAAATGTTTTATTCAGTTATCAGTTGATAAGGAATGACATCCTTACACACAGTTCACCCGCGCCGCAAATCTTTTGAAACCCGCGCATCCCCGCATTGACCGGGCGGAAGAAAGCAACTAGACCGCAAGTTTGCGCGGGTTATTGGTCATGATCATCCGTGCCACAGTGGGCCGGCGACAGGGCAGTGGACACATTCTGAAACAGACCACACAGCAGCGGGAGTAACGGAGACTCACTATAGGTGATGACCATCCGTGCCGCAGTGGCCCGGAGAAAGGGCAGCGGACACAAACTGAATTAGACCACACCGCGGCTAAGCGGCGGGAGAAACGGAGATTCTCTAAAGGTGATGACCATCCGTGCCGCAGTGGCCCGGAGAGAGGGCAGTGGACAAATACTGCATTACACCAAATCGCGGCTGAGCGGCGGGAGTAACGGAGACTCTCTATAGGTGATGATCATCCGTCCCGCTGTGGCCCGGCGACATGACAGTGGACACATACCACAATAGACCACGCTGCGGCTAAGCGGCGGGAGTAGCGGAGACTCTCTTAAGGTAATGATCATCCGTGCCGCAGTGGCCGGGAGAAAGGGCAGTCTACACATACTGCATTAGACCACATCGCGGCTAAGGGTTATACTGAGTTAGCTGCAGCCCTTTGAATAGCTACCATTGTTTTTTTATATGTTTTGTGCAAATCGGGAACCGGGAACTAGTTCCCGGTTCCCGATTTGATTTGACTATGTAAAGAGTTGCCTGCGTTAGATAGAAATGTTTTATTAAGTTATCAGTTGATAAGGAATGACATCCTTACACACAGTTCACCCGCGCCGCAAATCTTTTGAAACCCGCGCATCCCCGCATTGACCGGGCGGAAGAAAGCAACTAGACCGCAAGTTTGCGCGGGTTATTGGTCATGATCATCCGTGCCACAGTGGGCCGGCGACAGGGCAGTGGACACATTCTGAAACAGACCACACAGCAGCGGGAGTAACGGAGACTCACTATAGGTGATGACCATCCGTGCCGCAGTGGCCCGGAGAAAGGGCAGTGGACACAAACTGAATTAGACCACACCGCGGCTAAGCGGCGGGAGTAACGGAGATTCTCTAAAGGTGATGACCATCCGTGCCGCAGTGGCCCGGAGAAAGGGCAGTGGACAAATACTGCATTACACCACATCGCGGCTGAGCGGCGGGAGTAACGGAGACTCTCTATAGGTGATGATCATCCGTCCCGCTGTGGCCCGGCGACATGACAGTGGACACATACCACAATAGACCACGCTGCCGCTAAGCGGCGGGAGTAGCGGAGACTCTCTTAAGGTAATGATCATCCGTGCCGCAGTGGCCCGGAGAAAGGACAGTCTACACATACTGCATTAGACCACATCGCGGCTAAGGGTTATACTGAGTTAGCTGCAGCCCTTTGAATAGCTACCATTGTTTTTTATATGTTTTGTGCAAATCGGGAACCGGGAACTAGTTCCCGTTTCCCGGTTCCCGATTTAATTAGGAACCGGGAACCGGGAACTAGTTCCCGGTTCCCGATTTGATTTGACTATTTAAAGAGTTGCCTGCGTTAGATAGAAATGTTTTATTCAGTTATCAGTTGATAAGGAATGACATCCTTACACACAGTTCACCCGCGCCGCAAATCTTTTGAAACCCGCGCATCGCCGCATTGGCCGGGCGGAAGAAAGCAACTAGACCGCAAGTTTGCGCGGGTTATTGGTCATGATCATCCGTGCCACAGTGGGCCGGCGACAGGGCAGTGGACACATTCTGAAACAGACCACACAGCAGCGGGAGTAACGGAGACTCACTATAGGTGATGACCATCCGTGCCGCAGTGGCCCGGAGAAAGGGCAGTGGACACAAACTGAATTAGACCACACCGCGGCTAAGCGGCGGGAGTAACGGAGATTCTCTAAAGGTGATGACCATCCGTGCCGCAGTGGCCCGGAGAAAGGGCAGTGGACAAATACTGCATTACACCACATCGCGGCTGAGCGGCGGGAGTAACGGAGACTCTCTATAGGTGATGATCATCCGTCCCGCTGTGGCCCGGCGACATGACAGTGGACACATACCACAATAGACCACGCTGCGGCTAAGCGGCGGGAGTAGCGGAGACTCTCTTAAGGTAATGATCATCCGTGCCGCAGTGGCCCGGAGAAAGGGCAGTCTACACATACTGCATTAGACCACATCGCGGCTAAGGGTTATACTGAGTTAGCTGCAGCCCTTTGAATAGCTACCATTGTTTTTTATATGTTTTGTGCAAATCGGGAACCGGGAACTAGTTCCCGGTTCCCGGTTCCCGATTTAATAAGGAACCGGGAACCGGGAACTAGTTCCCGGCTCCCGATTTGATTTGACTATGTAAAGAGTTGCCTGCGTTAGATAGAAATGTTTTATTCAGTTATCAGTTGATAAGGAATGACATCCTTACACACAGTTCACCCGCGCCGCAAATCTTTTGAAACCCGCGCATCCCCGCATTGGCCGGGCGGAAGAAAGCAACTAGACCGCAAGTTTGCACGGGTTATTGGTCATGATCATCCGTGCCACAGTGGGCCGGCGACAGGGCAGTGGACACATTCTGAAACAGACCACACAGCAGCGGGAGTAACGGAGACTCACTATAGGTGATGACCATCCGTGCCGCAGTGGCCCGGAGAAAGGGCAGTGGACACAAACTGAATTAGACCACACCGCGGCTAAGCGGCGGGAGTAACGGAGATTCTCTAAAGGTGATGACCATCCGTGCCGCAGTGGCCCGGAGAGAGGGCAGTGGACAAATACTGCATTACACCACATCGCGGCTGAGCGGCGGGAGTAACGGAGACTCTCTATAGGTGATGATCATCCGTCCCGCTGTGGCCCGGCGACAAGACAGTGGACACATACCACAATAGACCACGGTGCGGCTAAGCGGCGGGAGTAGCGGAGACTCTCTTAAGGTAATGATCATCCGTGCCGCAGTGGCCGGGAGAAAGGGCAGTCTACACATACTGCATTAGACTACATCGCGGCTAAGGGTTATACTGAGTTAGCTGCAGCCCTTTGAATAGCTACCATTGTTTTTTATATGCTTTGTGCAAATCCCGATTTAATAAGGAACCGGGAACCGGGAACTAGTTCCCGGTTCCCGATTTGATTTGACTATGTAAAGAGTTGCCTGCGTTAGATAGAAATGTTTTATTCAGTTTTCAGTTGATAAGGAATGACATCCTTACACACAGTTCACCCACGCCGCAAATCTTTTGAAACCCGCGCATCCCCGCATTGGCCGGGCGGAAGAAAGCAACTAGACCGCAAGTTTGCGCGGGTTATTGGTCATGATCATCCGTGCCACAGTGGGCCGGCGACAGGGCAGTGGACACATTCTGAAACAGACCACACAGCAGCGGGAGTAACGGAGACTCACTATAGGTGATGACCATCCGTGCCGCAGTGGCCCGGAGAAAGGGCAGTGGACACAAACTGAATTAGACCACACCGCGGCTAAGCGGCGGGAGTAACGGAGATTCTCTAAAGGTGATGACCATCCGTGCCGCAGTGGCCCGGAGAGAGGGCAGTGGACAAATACTGCATTACACCACATCGCGGCTGAGCGGCGGGAGTAACGGAGACGCTCTATAGGTGATGATCATCCGTCCCGCTGTGGCCCGGCGACAAGACAGTGGACACATACCACAATAGACCACGGTGCGGCTAAGCGGCGGGAGTAGCGGAGACTCTCTTAAGGTAATGATCATCCGTGCCGCAGTGGCCGGGAGAAAGGGCAGTCTACACATACTGCATTAGACTACATCGCGGCTAAGGGTTATACTGAGTTAGCTGCAGCCCTTTGAATAGCTACCATTGTTTTTTATATGTTTTGTGCAAATCCCGATTTAATAAGGAACCGGGAACCGGCAACTAGTTCCCGGTTCCCGATTTGATTTGACTATGTAAAGAGTTGCCTGCGTTAGATAGAAATGTTTTATTCAGTTTTCAGTTGATAAGGAATGACATCCTTACACACAGTTCACCCGCGCCGCAAATCTTTTGAAACCCGCGCATCCCCGCATTGGCCGGGCGGAAGAAAGCAACTAGACCGCAAGTTTGCGCGGGTTATTGGTCATGATCATCCGTGCCACAGTGGGCCGGCGACAGGGCAGTGGACACATTCTGAAACAGACCACACAGCAGCGGGAGTAACGGAGACTCACTATAGGTGATGACCATCCGTGCCGCAGTGGCCCGGAGAAAGGGCAGTGGACACAAACTGAATTAGACCACACCGCGGCTAAGCGGCGGGAGTAACGGAGATTCTCTAAAGGTGATGACCATCCGTGCCGCAGTGGCCCGGAGAGAGGGCAGTGGACAAATACTGCATTACACCACATCGCGGCTGAGCGGCGGGAGTAACGGAGACTCTCTATAGGTGATGATCATCCGTCCCGCTGTGGCCCGGCGACAAGACAGTGGACACATACCACAATAGACCACGGTGCGGCTAAGCGGCGGGAGTAGCGGAGACTCCCTTAAGGTAATGATCATCCGTGCCTCAGTGGCCATAAGAAAGGGCAGTCTACACATACTGCATTAGACTACATCGCGGCTAAGGTTTATACTGAGTTAGCTGCAGCCCTTTGAATAGCTACCATTGTTTTTTATATGTTTTGTGCAAATCGGGAACCGGGAACTAGTTCCCGGTTCCCGGTTCTCGATTTAATAAGGAACCGGGAACCGGGAACTAGTTCCCGGTTCCCGATTTGATTTGACTATGTAAAGAGTTGCCTGCGTTAGATAGAAATGTTTTATTCAGTTTTCAGTTGATAAGGAATGACATCCTTACACACAGTTCACCCGCGCCGTAAATCTTTTGAAACCCGCGCATCCCCGCATTGGCCGGGCGGAAGAAAGCAACTAGACCGCAAGTTTGCGCGGGTTATTGGTCATGATCATCCGTGCCACAGTGGGCCGGCGACAGGGCAGTGGACACATTCTGAAACAGACCACACAGCAGCGGGAGTAACGGAGACTCACTATAGGTGATGACCATCCGTGCCGCAGTGGCCCGGAGAAAGGGCAGTGGACACAAACTGAATTAGACCACACCGCGGCTAAGCGGCGGGAGTAACGGAGATTCTCTAAAGGTGATGACCATCCGTGCCGCAGTGGCCCGGAGAGAGGGCAGTGGACAAATACTGCATTACACCACATCGCGGCTGAGCGGCGGGAGTAACGGAGACTCTCTATAGGTGATGATCATCCGTCCCGCTGTGGCCCGGCGACAAGACAGTGGACACATACCACAATAGACCACGGTGCGGCTAAGCGGCGGGAGTAGCGGAGACTCTCTTAAGGTAATGATCATCCGTGCCGCAGTGGCCGGGAGAAAGGGCAGTCTACACATACTGCATTAGACTACATCGCGGCTAAGGGTTATACTGAGTTAGCTGCAGCCCTTTGAATAGCTACCATTGTTTTTTATATGTTTTGTGCAAATCGGGAACCGGGAACTAGTTCCCGGTTCCCGGTTCCCGATTTAATAAGGAACCGCGAACCGGGAACTAGTTCCCGGTGCCCGATTTGATTTGACTATGTAAAGAGTTGCCTGCGTTAGATAGAAATGTTTTATTCAGTTATCAGTTGATAAGGAATGACATCCTTACACACAGTTCACCCGCGCCGCAAATCTTTTGAAACCCGCGCATCCCCGCATTGGCCGGGCGGAAGAAAGCAACTAGACCGCAAGTTTGCGCGGGTTATTGGTCATGATCATCCGTGCCACAGTGGGCCGGCGACAGGGCAGTGGACACATTCTGAAACAGACCACACAGCAGCGGGAGTAACGGAGACTCACTATAGGTGATGACCATCCGTGCCGCAGTGGCCCGGAGAAAGGGCAGTGGACACAAACTGAATTAGACCACACCGCGGCTAAGCGGCGGGAGTAACGGAGATTCTCTAAAGGTGATAACCATCCGTGCCGCAGTGGCCCGGAGAGAGGGCAGTGGACAAATACTGCATTACACCAAATCGCGGCTGAGCGGCGGGAGTAACGGAGACTCTCTATAGGTGGTGATCATCCGTCCCGCTGTGGCCCGGCGACAAGACAGTGGACACATACCACAATAGACCACGCTGCGGCTAAGCGGCGGGAGTAGCGGAGACTCTCTTAAGGTAATGATCATCCGTGCCGCAGTGGCCGGGAGAAAGGGCAGTCTACACATACTGCATTAGACTACATCGCGGCTAAGGGTTATACTGAGTTAGCTGCAGCCCTTTGAATAGCTACCATTGTTTTTTATATGTTTTGTGCAAATCCCGATTTAATAAGGAACCGGGAACCGGGAACTAGTTCCCGGTTCCCGATTTGATTTGACTATGTAAAGAGTTGCCTGCGTTAGATAGAAATGTTTTATTCAGTTATCAGTTGATAAGGAATGACATCCTTACACACAGTTCACCCGCGCCGCAAATCTTTTGAAACCCGCGCATCCCCGCATTGGCCGGGCGGAAGAAAGCAACTAGACCGCAAGTTTGCGCGGGTTATTGGTCATGATCATCCGTGCCACAGTGGGCCGGCGACAGGGCAGTGGACACATTCTGAAACAGACCACACAGCAGCGGGAGTAACGGAGACTCACTATAGGTGATGACCATCCGTGCCGCAGTGGCCCGGAGAGAGGGCAGTGGACACAAACTGAATTAGACCACACCGCGGCTAAGCGGCGGGAGAAACGGAGATTCTCTAAAGGTGATGACCATCCGTGCCGCAGTGGCCCGGAGAGAGGGCAGTGGACAAATACTGCATTACACCAAATCGCGGCTGAGCGGCGGGAGTAACGGAGACTCTCTATAGGTGATGATCATCCGTCCCGCTGTGGCCCGGCGACATGACAGTGGACACATACCACAATAGACCACGCTGCGGCTAAGCGGCGGGAGTAGCGGAGACTCTCTTAAGGTAATGATCATCCGTGCCGCAGTGGCCGGGAGAAAGGGCAGTCTACACATACTGCATTAGACCACATCGCGGCTAAGGGTTATACTGAGTTAGCTGCAGCCCTTTGAATAGCTACCATTGTTTTTTTATATGTTTTGTGCAAATCGGGAACCGGGAACTAGTTCCCGGTTCCCGATTTGATTTGACTATGTAAAGAGTTGCCTGCGTTAGATAGAAATGTTTTATTAAGTTATCAGTTGATAAGGAATGACATCCTTACACACAGTTCACCCGCGCCGCAAATCTTTTGAAACCCGCGCATCCCCGCATTGTCCGGGCGGAAGAAAGCAACTAGACCGCAAGTTTGCGCGGGTTATTGGTCATGATCATCCGTGCCACAGTGGGCCGGCGACAGGGCAGTGGACACATTCTGAAACAGACCACACAGCAACGGGATATATGTTTTGTGCAAATCGGGAACCGATTTAATAAGGAACCGGAAACTAGTTCCCGGTTCCCGTTTTGATTTGACTATGTAAAGAGTTGCCTGCGTTAGATAGACACATTCTGAAACAGACCACACAGCAGCGGGAGTAACGGAGACTCACTATAGGTGATGACCATCCGTGCCGCAGTGGCCCGGAGAAAGGGCAGTGGACACAAACTGAATTAGACCACACCGCGGCTAAGCGGCGGGAGTAACGGAGATTCTCTAAAGGTGATGACCATCCGTGCCGCAGTGGCCCGGAGAAAGGGCAGTGGACAAATACTGCATTTCACCACATTGCGGCTGAGCGGCGGGAGTAACGGAGACTCTCTATAGGAGATGACCATCCGTCCCGCGGTAGCAGGCGACAGTGGTAGCAGTGGGCCGGCGACAGGGCAGTGGACGCATACTGCAACAAACCACACCGCAGCGGGAGTAACGGCGACAGGACAGTGGACACACAGTGCATTAGACCACGCCGCGGCAAAACTGCGGGAGAAACGGAGACTCTCTACAAGTGAGAACCATCCGTGCCGCAGTGGCCTGGAGAAAAGGCAGTGGACACATGCTGCATTAGACTACAAGCGCGGCTGAGCTGCGGGAGTATCTAAGGTTCTCTTTAGGTGATGACCATCCGTCCCGCGGTAGCGCGGCGACAGGACAGTGGACACATACTGCATTAACCCACACCGCGGCTAAACGGCGGAAGAGTTGATGACCATCCGTCCCGCAGTGGCCCGGCGACAGGGCAATGGACAAGTTCTCCTTTAGAACAAACTGCGGATAGGCTGCGGGAGTAGCTGAGAATCGCTATAGGTAATGATCATCCGTCCCGCTGTGGCCCGGCGACAAGACAGTGGATATATACTGCAATAGACCACGCTGCGTCTAAGCGGCGGGAGTAGCCAAGACTCCCTTAAGGTGATGATCATCCGTGCCGCAGTGGCCCGGAGAATGGGGAGTGGACACATACTGCATTAGACCACATCACGTCTAAGGGTTATCCTTAGTTAATTGCAGCCCAAAAAACGTTTTGTGCAAATCGGGAACCGGGAACTAGTTCCCGGTTCACGGTTCCCGATCTAATAAGGAACCGGGAACCGGGAACTAGTTCCCGGTTCTCGATTTGATTTGACTATGTAAAGAGCTTCCTGCGTTAGATAAAAATGTTTTATTCAATTATCTGTTGAAAATGAATGACATCCTTACTCACAGGTCACCCGCGCCGCAAATCTTTTAAAACCCGCGCAGCCCCGCATTGAGCGGGCGGAACAAAGCAACTAGACCGCAAGTTTGCGCGGGTTTTCGGTCATGATCATCCGTGCCGCAATGGGACGGCGACAGTGCAGTGGACACATACTGCAACAGACGACACCGAAGCGTGAGTAACGGAGACTCTCTATAGGTGATGACCATCCGTGCTGCAGTGGACCGGAGAAAGACAAGTGGACACAAACTGCATTAGACCACACCGCGGCTAAGCGGTGAGAGTAACGGAGACTGTCTATAAGTGAGGAGCATCCGTGCCGCAGTGGCCCGGAGAAAAGGCAGTGGACACACACTGCATAAGACTACACCGCGGCTGAGCGGCGGGAGTAACGAAGACGGTCTTGAGGTGATGCCCGTCCGTGCCGCAGTGGCCCGGAGAAAGGGCAGTGGACACATACTGCAACAGACCACACCGCAACGGGAGTAAACGGAGACTCTCTATAGGTGATGACCATCCGTGCCGCAGTGGCCAGGAGAAAGGGCATTGAACACAAACTGCATTAGATCACACCGCGGCTAAGCGGCGAGAGTAACGGAGATTCTCTATAGGTGATGACCATCCGTGCCGCTGTGGCCCGGATAAAGGGCAGTGGACACATACTGCATTACACCACATCGCGGCTAAGCGGCGGGAGTAACGGAGACTCTCTATAGATGATGACCATCCGGTAGCCCTGCGAAAGGACCGAGGACACAAACTGCATTAGACCACCCCGCGGCTAAGCGGCGGGAGTAACGGAGATTCTCTATAGGTGATGGCCATCCGCTGCAGTAGCCCGGAGAAAGGGCAATGGACCCATACTGCTTTACACCACACCGCGGCTAAGCGGCGGGAGTAACGGAGACTCTCTATAGGTGATGACCATCCGTCCTGCGGTAGCTCGGCGACAGGATAGTGGACACATACTGCATTAGACCACACCGCGGGTAAACGGCAGGAATAACGGAGACTCTCTAGAGTGGATGATCATCCGCCCCGCAGTGGCCCGGCGACAGGACAATAGACATGTACTCCTTTAGACCAATCTGCGGATAGGCTGCTATTGTAGCGGAGAATCGCTATCGGTGATGATCATCCGTCCCGCTGTGGCCCGGCGACAAGGCAGTGGACGCATACTTCAATAGACCACGCTACGGCTAAGCGGCGGGAGTAGCGGAGACTCTCTTAAGGTGATAATCATCCGTGCCGCAGTGGCCCGGAGAATGGGCAGTGGACACATACTGCATTAGTCCACACCGCGGCTAAGGGTTATACTGAGTTAGCTGCAGCCCTTTGAATAGCTGCTATTGTCTTTTTATAGATTTTGTGCAAATCGGGAACCCGGGAACTAGTTCCCGGTTCCCGGTTCCCGATTTAATAAGGAACCGGGAACCGGGAACTAGTTCCCGTTCCCGATTTGTTTTGACTATATAAAGAGTTGCCCGCGTTAGATAGAAATGTTTTATCCAGTCTTCAGTTGATAAGGAATGACATCCTAACTCAAAGGTCAACCGCGCCGCAAAACCTTTAAAACCCGCACAGCCCCGCATTGATCGGGCGGAACAAAGCAACTAGACCCGAAGTTTGCGCGGGTTACAGGTCATGATCATCCGTGCCGCAGTGGTCCGGCGACATGGCAGTGGACACAAACTGCCTTATACAACATCGCGGCAAAGCGGCGGGAGAAACAGAGATTTTCTATAGGTGAAGAGCATCCGTACTGCTGTGACCCGGAGAAAGGGCAGTCGACACATACTCCATTACACCACATCGCGGCTAAGCGGCGGGAGTAACGGAGACTATCTCCGTGACCATCCGTGCCGCAGTGGCCCGGAGAAAGGGCAGTGGATACAAACTGCATTACACCACACCGCGGATAAGCGGCGGGAGTAACGGAGATTCTCTATAGGTGATGACCATCCGTGCCGGAGTGGCCCGGAAAAAGGGCAGTGGACACAAACTGCATTAGAACACACCGCGGCTAAGCGGCGGGAGTAACGGAGATTCTCTATAGGTGATGAACATCCGTGCCGCAGTGGCCCGGAGAAAGGGCAGTGGTCACATACTGCATTACACAACATCGCGGCTAAGCGGCGGGAGTTACACAGACTCTCTATAGGTGATGACCATCCGTCCCGCGGTAGCCCGGCGACAAGACAGTAGACACATACTGCATTAGACCACACCGCGGCTAAAGGTCGGGAGTAACGGAGACTCTCTTGCGTTGATGACCATCCGTCCCGCTGTGGCCCGGCGACAGGGCAATGGACATGTTCTGCTTTAGACCAATCTGCGGATAGGCTGCGGGAGTAGCGGAAAATAATATAGGTGATGCTCATCCGTCCCGCTGTGGCCCGGCGACAAGACAATGGACACATACTACAATAGACCACGCTCCGGCTAAGTGGCGGGAGTAGCGGAGACTCTCTTAATGTGATGATCATCCGTGCCGCAGTGGCCATGAGAAAGGACAGTGGACACATACTGCATTAGACCACACCAAGGCTAGGGTTATTCTGTGTTAGTTGCAGCCCTTTGAATAGCTGCAATTGCCTTTTTATAGGTTTTGTGCAAATCGGAAACCGGGAACTAGTTTCCCGGTTCCCGATTTAATAAGGAACCGGGAACTATTTCCCGGTTCCCGATTTGATTTGACTATGTAAAGAGTTGCCTGCGTTAGATAGAAATGTTTTATTCAGTTATCAGTTGATAAGGATTGACATTCTTATTCACAGTTCACCAGCGCCGCAAATCTTGTGAAACCCGCGCAGCCCCGCATTGAGTGGGCGGAACAAAGCAACTAGGCCGCAAGTTTGCGCGGGTTATAGGTCATGATCATCCGTGCCGCAGTGAGCCGGCGACAGGGCAGTGGACACATACTGCAACAGACCACACCGCAGTGGGATTAACGGAGACTCTCTATAGGTGATGACCATCCATGCCCCAGTGGCCGGAGAAAGAACAGTGGACACAAACTGCATTAGACCACACCGCGGCTAAGTGGCGGAAGTAACGGAGATTCTCTATAGGTGATGACCATCCATGGCGCAGTGGCCCGGAGAAAGGGCAGTGGACACATACTGCATTACACCACATCGCGGCTAAGCGGCGGGAGTAACGGAGACTCTCAATAGGTGATGACCATCCGTCCCGCGGTTGGCGGCGTCAGGACAGTGGACACATACTGCATTAGACTACACCGCGGCTAAACGGCGTGAGAAACGGATACCCTCTTAAGATGATGATCATCCGTTCCGCAGTGGCCCGGAGAAAGGGCAGTGGACACATACTACATTAGACCACACCGCGGCTAACCGGCTGGAGTATCGGAGACTCTTTTTAGGTGATGACCATCCGTCCCGGTGACAGGGCAATGGAAATGTACTCCTTTAGACCAAACTGCGGATAGACTGCGGGAGTAGCTGAGAATCGCTATAGGTGATGATCATCCGTCCCGCTGTAGCCCGGCGACAAGACAGTTGACACATACTGCAATAGACCACGCTGCGGCTAAGTGGCTGGAGTAGCGGAGACTCTCTTAAGGTGATGACCATTCGTCCCGCGGAAGCCCGGAGAAAGGGCAGTGGACACATACTGCATTACACCACATCGCGGCTAAGCGGCGGGAGTAACGGAGACTATCGGATGATCATCCGTCCCGCGACAGCCTGGCGACAGGACAGTGGGTACTTACTGCATTAGACCATCGCGGCTAAGCGGCGGGAGTAACGGAGACTCTCGGATGATCATCCGTCCCGCTGCAGCCCGGCTACAGGACAGTGGGCACTTACTGCATTAGACCACGCCGCGGCTAAAGGGCGAGAGTAACGGAGACTCTCTATGTTTGATGACCATCCGTACCGCAGTTGCCCAGACAGGGCATTGGAGATGTACTCCTTTAGACCAAACTGTGGATAGACTGCGGGAGTAGCGGAGAATCGCTACAGGTGATGATCATCCGTCACGCTCTGGCCCGGCTACAAGACAGTGGACACATACTGCATTAGACCACGCTGCGGCTAAGTGGCGGTGTAGCGGTGACTCTCTTAAGATGATGACCATCCGTCCCGCGGTAGCCCGGAGAACGGGCCGTGGACACATACTGCATTACACCACATCGCGGCTAAGCGGCGAGATAACGAGGTCTCTCTATAGGGATAATCATCCGTCACGCGGTAGCCCGGCGACAGGACGGTGGACACTTGCTGCTTGCGGCTAAACGGCGGGAGTAACGTAGACTCTCTAGAGTTGATTACCATCCGTCCCGCAGTTGCCCAGACAGGGCAATGGCTATGTACTCCTTTAGACCAAACTGCGGATAGGCTGCGGGGGTAGCGGAGAATTGCTAAAGGTGATGATCATTCGTCCCCCTGTGACCCGGCGACAAGACAGTGGACACATACTGCAATAGACCACACAGCGGGTAACCGGCGGAGTAGTGGAGAGTCTCTTAAGGTGATGATCATCCGTGCCGCAGTGGCCTTGAGAAAGGGCAATGGACACATACTGCATTAGACCACACCGCGGCTAAGCGGCGGGAGTAACGGAGATTCCCTTTAGGTGATGACCATCCGTCCCGCAGTGGCCCGGCGACAGGGCAATGGACATGTACTCCTTTTGACCAAACTGTGGATAGGCTGCGGGAGTAGCGGAGAATCGCTATAGGTGATGATCATCCGTCCCGCTGTGGCCCTGCGACAAGACAGTGGACACATACTGCATTAGACCACGCTGCGGCTAAGTGGCGGGTGTAGCGGTTACTCTCTTAAGATGATGACCATCCGTCCCGCGGTAGCCCGGAGAAAGGGCAGTGGACACATACTGCATTACACCGTATCAGGGCAAAGCGGCGAGAGTAACTGAGACTATCTATAGGTATGACCATCCGTCCGGCAGAAGCCCGGCGACAGGACAGTGGACACTTGCTGCATTAGACCACACCGCGGCTAAAGGGCGGGGGATAACGGAGACTCTCTGGAGTTGATGACCATCCGTCCCGCAGTTGCCCAGACAGGGCAATGGACATGTACTCCTTTAGACCAAACTGCGGATAGGCTGCGGGAGTAGCAGAGAATCGCTAAAGGTGATGATCGTCCGTCCCGCTGTAGTCCGGCGACAAGACAGTGGACATATACTGCAATAGACCACACTGCGGCTAAGCGGTTGGAGTAGCGGAGACTCTCTTAAGGTGATGATCATCCGTGCCGCAGTGGCCCGGAGAAAGGCAGTGGACATATACTTCATTAGACCAAACCGCGGATAGGCTGCGGGAGTAGCGGAGAATCGCTATAGGTGATGATCATCCGTCACGCTGTAGCCCGGCGACAAGACAGTGGTCACATACTTCAATAGACCACACTGCGGCGAATCGGCGGGAGTAGCGGAGACTCTCTTAAGGCGATGATCACCCGTGCCGCAGTGGCCCGGAGAAAGGGCAGTGGACACATACTGCATTAGACCACACCACGGCTAAGCGGCGGGAGTAACGGAGACTCTCTGTAGGTGATAACCATCCGTCGCGTAGTGGCCCGGCCACAGGGCAATGTACATGGTCTCCTTTAGACCAAACTGCGGATAGGCTGCGGGAGTAGCGGAGAATCGCTATAGGTGATGATCATCCGTCCCCCTGTAGCCCTGCGACAAGATAATGGACACATACTGCAATAGACCACACTGGCGCGGGTGAACTGTGAGTAAGGATGGCATTCCTTCGGTAGAAATGTTTTATTCAGTTATCAGTTGATGAGGAATGCCATCTTTACTAATAGTTTAGTCTCGCCGCAAATCTTTAAAAACCCGCGCAGCGCCGCATTGAGCGGGCGGACCAAAGCAACTAGACCGGAAGTTTGCGCGGGTTTAAAAATTGATTTAAATATGTAAAGCTTTGTCCGGGCAAGGCATAGAACCGAGGCTAAGACCTGCCACTGCGTCCGAGTCCCAAACCTTCAGTTAGCAAAACCAAATCCAAGCGGGGACTCGGATCCGGTATCCAAAGTCTTCCCCCATCTTGTCTCTCCGCCCCGGTGACCAGAGACGAAGATAAGGACGAGCGCGGTCCCTGAAAACGTATACAAACGCTTCCTGGAGCTCAGCCCTGCCCCGCGGTCAGCCAGATTCGGACGGGAAGCAGAGCGCGGCAGCTGTGCCAGTATCCAAGGCTATTCACATAGCGGGACACGGTCTCCGGAGAAGGCATAGAATGGAGGCTGAGAGCCGCAACTGTGCCCGTGTCACACCCCTTCACTAAGAAAACCAAAGACAAGCGCGGACCTGGATCCGGTACACTATCTCTTGTCATCTTGGCTCTATGCCCCGGAGACCAGAGACGAAGAGAAATTCGAGTTCGATCTCTGGAAACGCACACAAACGCTTCCTGGAGCTCGATCCTGACATGCGGCCAGCAAGATACGGACGGAAAGCAGAGCGCGGTGGCTGTGCCCGTATACAAAGCTATTCCCGTAGCGGAGAACGGTCTCTGGGCTTGGTATAGAACGGAGACAGAAACGCCACCCGTGTCTCAAGCCTTTCCGCAGCGGAGCACGGTTTGCGATCTATGCATAGAACGGATGTTGAGCGCCGCCGTTGTGCCCGTGTTCCAAGCCTGCATTTAGCAAAACCAAAGAGAAGTGTGGACCCGGACACGGTAGACAAAGTCTTCTATCATCTTGTTCTCTCTGTCCCGGGGACAAGAGACGAAGAGAAAGCCAAACGCGGTCCCTGAAAACGTACACAAATGCTTCCTGCTGCTCATTCCTGCTCAGTGGCCAGCCAGATACGGACGAAAATCAGAGCGCGTAGCTGTGCCCGTATCCAAAGCTATTCCCTTAGCGGAGAACGGTCTCCGGACTATACATCGAACGGAGGCAGAACGCCGTCACTGTGCCCGTTTCCCAAGCCGTCTAGTAGCGGAGCACGGTCTCCGAGCTAAACTTTGTCGCCGTGTCTAAAAGCTGTGGCCGTGTCTAAAAGCCTTCAATTAGTAAAACAAATGCAAAGCACAGACCCGAATCCGATAGACATAGTCTTCTATCATCTTGTCTCTCCGCCAGGGAGACTAGACACGACGAGAAAGCTGAGCACGGAAAACGTACACAGACGCTTGCTTGAGTTCAGCTCTGTCCCGCGGCCAGCCAGATAGGGACGGAAAGCAGAGCTCGGCAGCTCTGCCAGTTTCCCAGGCTATTCCCGTAGCGTAGCACGGTCTCCGGGCTAGGCATAAAACAGAGGCTCAGTGTCGCTATTGTGCCAATGCCCGAAGCCTTTCGGCAGCGGAGCACGGTCTCGAAGCTATGCATTAAACGGAGGCTGAGCGCCGCCGCTGTGCCCGTGTCCCAAGCCTTCACTTAGCAAAACCAAAGACAAGTGTGGATCCGGACACGGTAGACAAAGTCTTCTATCATCTTGTCTCTCTGATCCTGAGACCAGAGACGAAGAGAAAGCCCAGCGCGGTCCCTGAGAACGTACAGAGAAGCTTTCTGTAGCTCATTTTTGCCCTGCGGCCAGCCAGATGCGGACGGGAAGCATAGCAAGGAAACTGTGCCCGTATTCAAAGCTATACCCGTAGCGGAGCACGGTCTCCGGGCTATGCTTAGAACGGAGGCAGGACTCCGCCACTGTGTCCGTGGATCAATATGTTCTATAAAAGGGTTATCTTTTGGAAGGAAGGAATACACAACATAACCAGAACATATGAAGTGTACAGGTTTTCAGGGCAAGACTAGCTAGTTTCGGCCAATTAGGCCTCATCAGTGACCCTCAATTATTTTCAAACTTCTACAATGGAATCAATGATCCAAAAGGACAAGAGAAAATATAAACTAGACTATGATGTAGGACAGGGAGACTTTTTACGGCCGCCACACATTCCCAGACACCAGCTGTAGTGATGCTGTAGTGACGTTAAATATGTTATATTAAAGGGTTATCCTTTGGAAGCAAGGAATACACCACAGAATTGGAAAATATGAAGCGTACATGTTTTCTGGGCCAGATTATCTACTTTCGGCCAATTAGGCCTCATCAAGCCTTCCCGTGTAATACACGAGAGTTCAGTTCACAATGCACTGTTCCAGCATCAAGCTTGGAGTGTCTAACCTTGCAAAAAAAAGGGGCTTTAGGTGTATACCCACGAAGAACGGAAAACAGTGTAGAGTGCGAGGGGACAACACATTATGAACCGTCTCGTCTAAAGTTAGTGTGCAAAAAAAAAAAACATTTATCCGGTCTACAGGGTTGAACAAAGAACATGCATTTCGTCATATGCTTCAAACTTTGTGTACGAAATTTCAATGGATAAAAAATACAAGCAAATGAACATGTAGATATAGGCAAATTTCGCGGAGAAACACCGTGAACGTCTTTACTTGTACTAATTATCTTTCTCCGAAAAAAAGCAATTTTCGCGGAGAAATTTCGCGGCGTTTCGCAGTGAAATTAACCGCTTTGAAACGCGAAATTTCTTTCTTCTTGGAGAAATTTCTCGCTTGTTTTCCGCGAAAAAAAACTCCTATTACCGCGGAGAAAAATAAATTATGGGTTTTTACCGGTAGCTGGTCGGTACTTGCAGCAGAATTAAACATAAAAATAACAACATTGTTTAAGCTCGTATGAGTCGAAGGCTCCAGATTTGAGTCTCCGTCGTCATCGTCCGCCGTCGTCATCCGTCGTCCCCATTTTTAAACTACAATATCTCTGTAGCCTGCTGGCAGATCTCAACCCAATTTTACCTTAAGGTTTTGGTTGAGGATTGCTTGCATATCCATTTTTCGATAATTGCAAATGGAAAATGTTTGTGAACAGCGTAGCTCCTTTGTTATGATTTTATTGATCTTCATGAAGATTGCATATAACTAAGACGTGCCTAAAATCTTTGATTAATTCGAAAATGTGTCCGGTCGGGCCATGAATTGCAGAGAAATGTTCACCTGAATGTCAAAAATGCCCATTATCGACCTTTTGAACAGCCTAGATTCTTCACAATTTTTTGGAGCTCCATGAAAAATGCAGACGAAATAGACATGCACGTTTGAAAATGGATCAGATTGCTCTTGCACTGGCATAGTAACGTTCTCTTGATCTTTTGATCATTAGGTCTCTCACCGCTGTGGTTGGAGCCTCGCTTGGGTCACATGTGAGACGCCAAGTTCTGCAGCGGAAGGTCAGAAGGTTTTCTCCGGGTAATCCGGTTTTCGCCCACCTCTGATTATAGATCGACTCGATATGAGTGAAATAATCTTGAAAGGGCCGCAAAACCAAAACCAAACAACGTCCCCTTGATTGTCCAAAAAGGCCTACATCGACCTGGTAAACAGCGTAGCTCCTTTAATCTGTCTTTGATCTTCATGAAACTTGAGAATAACTAAGAATTGTGCTAAATCGTTGACGAGTTCAAAACTGGGTCCGATGGGTCCAACTATGTCAGGGTTATGTTTTCTTTGATTGTCAAAAATTGTTCTTGTGAAAAGCATATGTTTTATTAAATTTTTTATTCGATCTTCCTGAATCTTGCAGATAAGTTAGAAATGCAATATAAAATCGGAGACATTTGAAAATTTATCAGATCGAACTTACGGTGGAAGAGTTACGTCCCCTCCCTTGATTGTCACAAAAAGCCATATTTGATCTTATGAACAGTGTTTATACAAATATTTTTTAATGGACCTTCATAAAACCTGTAGATAACTTAGACATGCAAACTTCTCGGATATTAAGTTAAAAAATAGCCATCGGAAAAGATGGCAAATCACCCGACCAAAAGCCAGTTTGGCCTTCAGAAGATTGTTCACTAATAGATAGTGAACCAGAATTAAACCAGCAATATATCACAAAAGTATTGCAGTTATGGCCATCACAAGATTATACTGTCAGGGGAGAAAACTAAAAAACCAGGGCTATCAGAATTGTGGTTCTTGCGCATGACATGCCTGCTTAAGCTTATGTATTTCTGTATGAAGTACCATCAATATGTCTCAAAGGGTATTGGAGACATGGTGATCACAAGCTGGTCATACTGTTATTTTGGAAGGGTAGATAACTCAAATACCACAACACCAACAGTTGTGATTCTTGCACATGACACCCCTTCTGTACCTTTATACTATTGCGCCAAGTTCCTTCAATATATATCAAAGGGTGTTGAGTTATGGCCATCACAATGTTATATTGTCAGGGGAGATAACTAAAAACCAGTGCACCCAGAGATGTAATTCTTGAGCATGACACACCTGCTTAACCTCATGTACATCTACATCATGTACCATCAATATGTCTCAAAGGGTATCGGAGGTATGGTGATCGCAAGGTGGTCATACTGTTATATTGGAAGGGGAGATAACTCAAATACCATAGCACCCATAGTTGCGGTTCTTAGGCATGAAGTGCCGTCTCAACCTTGTATACAATTGTGCCAAGTACCCTCAATATATCTCAAAGGGTATTGGAGTTATGGCCATCACAAGGTTATATTGTCAGGGGAGATAATTCAACAACCAGGGCACCCAGAGTAGTGGTCTTGCACGTGACATTCCTGTTCAACTTTATGTACAACTGTACGAAGTACCATCAATATATCTCAAAGAGTATTGGAGATGTGGCCATCACAAGGTAGGCTGTCACTCTATTTTATTCGAAGGGAAGATAACTAAAAAAACACGGCAACCAGAGTTGTGGTTCTTGTGCATGACACGCCGTCTCAGCCTTGTGAACAACTGTGCCAGGTACCATCAATATATCTCTAAGGGTATTGGAGTTATGGCCATCACAAAGTAGTCATTCTATTTTATTAAAAGGGGAGATAACTCAAAAAGTATGGCATCCAGAGTTCTGGTTCTTGCGCATGACACGCCGTCTCAGCCTTGTGAACAATTGTGCCAAGAACCATCAATGAATCTCAAATGGTATAGGAGTTATGGTCAGCACAAGGTTGCGTCTACGGACGGACGGACAGACGGACGGACGCCAGGCTGATCGCTATATCCCCCGAACCTATTCGGTCGGGGGATAAAAATGGATTAGATCGAACTTACGATGGCAGAGTTACGCCTCATTGATTGTCAAATATAGTCCTATTCAAACTCGTGAACACCGTAGCTCCTGCAGTCTTTATTAAATCTCCATAAAACTTGCAGATAATTTTTATATGCATTAAATCTAGGACAAGTTCGAAATTGGATCGGGTCAGGTTTATGGTGACAGCGTTACATCAATTGATTGTCAAAAACGACCATATTGGGATCCAGTTTTGACTAGCTCCTTTATTTGGATCTGGTTTGTTTAACAATTCTCAGAGAGAAAGAAAGGATACAAGATTTTCAACAAGATTGCAATTTGGCCAGAACTGACAATTTACATCGGAGTAATGTCTATTTTATTGCCAAAAGAAGCCATATTTGACCAGCCGAGCGCCTTTATGCTTCCTTTGGTTGGTTCGAAACTTAGAGATGATAAGTTCAGGCACAGCATCTCAGACAAGTTGGAAGAAAACAGACCAGTTCCCCAAAAATATGATCGATATGACACTTTTCTTGTTGTAAACATCTGCTTATGGTTTTATAACAAACACAGACGCTTTATGCATTCATATGTCTCTAACCTGCTGGCAGATCTCCACCAAATTTTATCATTAGCCTGCCTTGTGCAGGGGATTGATTTCTTATGCATTTCACGCAAATTGCTTCAGAGCTTTAACTGCTATGGAAACTGATAGGTACCACAGGCTTAGCATGAAAAAAAAAACGCTTGTTTACAGGGTACTCCTTCATTTTTTTTTAAGATTATTATGATATATGCGTATAATATGGGACGTTTATATATCACAACGTAAACAATTTCCAAAAACGAACACCCCCCTGAATCACACTTGGCAGAGGGAAAACTGGGGTTTACGGGATTTACAATATTTTTCTAATTTCATCAGAAAAGTATCCATTTTTTAGATGGGAGCAATGGGTTGATTGTATCGATTCCTGATCATTGTCTTCATTTCTATTTTGACATTTTATGTGAATGGTCTTCTGGGCAAATCAGTCACATTAAATGTCAAACCTGATTTTTCGGAAAAATATTAAGAAAAAAAAAATGTGATCTGCTGAACAGTGTTTGGCGCTTGAAAGGTTTAATAAGTGTCCAATAGCTTAATACTTGTTTTCAGTACATGAACCAGGCGATCATAACTATGAAATACATTTTCCCGGCCTCCGTGGCCTAGTGGATAAGAGCGCTGACTCTTAGTCATTAGGTCTCTCACCGCCGTAGGTTCGAGCCTCGCTCGGGCCACGTGTGAGACGCCAAGTTCTGCAACGGAAGGTCAGGTGGTTTTTCTCCGGGTACTCCGGTTTTCGCCCACCTCTGATTAACGATCGGCTCGATATGAGTGAAATAATCTTGACAGGGCCGTAAAACCCAAACCAAAAAAAAAAAAAAAAAAAACATTTTCCCCATATATAATACTCACTAGGGTGATTAAACATAAATGTAGGAGGTACCAGATGTTTTCTCGGTTTTACTTTATGAAGTATAGGAAATGAGGGTTACGTTTTACACGGGGAAGTTCCCGTAATGTTCCAGATTCCAGCAAAGACCGCACAGATGCACACTTTACTCTAACAGGTGAGCAAGATAAGAGGCATCTTGTTTTCGGAAGGTAGGAAGGTGACACCAAAATTCATATCACATATAAGGAGTGTGACCCATTCTGTGAGGTAGAGTGGTCCTTTGGTACCGGTCCCTGCTAGAGGATATCGCGGGATAACCTTCGTTATCCGGCCAGATAAAAAACCATATGATGAAATTATGCGAAAAGTGAAGTCCGGCACCCTATCCCATGTGGGCATGGCAAGCAGCCTAGCCCTGGATTTGACCCGGTGTAGCTTGTGAGTACCTTTGATTGCTTTATCCTGCGTGGGGTAGTGTCAGGGGACAACCTTCGTTATGCGGCTAGAGGGGCATGACTTTTCCATAAAGCAGTGGTATGGGTATAGCCATGCCTGGCTCAGTGGTATGACCCTGCTTGTGTAGTAGAGGTGTCCTTTGGGTACCGAACCCTGCTACTTGGTATCGCAGTGGTACCTGTCTGATCCGGTAAGATGGATATACGAAACCATGGGTGAAACTATGTTAAAATAGGCTCGACGACCCCTATGGCCAAGCCAAGAGGTATAGCCCTGAAATGTGACACAGTGTCACCTCTGAGTACCTTTGATTCTTTCAAACTCGGCGGCGCGAGTATCCCGGGATAACCTCCGATATGCGGCCAGACGGGAATAACTTAAAAATAAGTTAGTGATATAGGTGTAAGAAGAGCGAAACTTGGAGGAACAGCCAGGCCTGGCCCTGCGGAATCACTCGATCTGTGTCTTCGGGCGGTCCTTTGGGTACCGGGCTCAGCTAGTGTTTATCGCGGGATCCAGCCAGATGTGGACAGAAAATCATTGATTGAAACTATGTGAAAAGCAAACACCGAACCCCACTACCCTCTTTGGCTAAGCCCAGTAGCGTAGCCCTGGGGTCTGACGAAGTGTGAATTTTGATTACTTTTGGTCCCTGTATCTTCAGCGGGCTGAGCGCGGTATAATTTTTTCCAAAACGGCAGTGGTATGGGAGTTCTAGAAACGGAACCTGTATGTAGAGCCAGGCCTTGTCCGGACTTGAGAACCGGTTTGCTTGACAGAGGGTTCCTTTTGGTAGCGGACCCTTCTACTGGATATCGCGGGGATAACCTCTGTCCGCGGAATAATCTCTGTTATCCAGACAGTTGGGAATACCATGGGGTGAAACTTTACGAAAAGTAAAGCCCGATCACTCAGAAACTGGTGCGAGTCTTTGTGGTAGAGAGGTTCTCTGGGTACCGGACCTTGGCAGTGAGTGACGCGGGATAACCTCTCTTATCCGACCGGAATGGGATACAAAACAGAAGTAGAGGCAATGATCAGGAATCGATACAATTAACCCACAGCTCCCATTAGATATACAAAAGGGAACGAAACACAAACATGAAGCAACAGACCGCAACGGAAACAAGAACAGCGGAAAGCCAAAAGGACAGTTACTTTCAAAAAAATGCCAAAAAGGCTATCCAAAATAAAATAATATAAGCGACACAAACACCCAAAGACAAACCATAGCAAAAATTAACCGCGTTTTACAAGCCCATGGGGTAAAGCAATGCGAAAATTAAAGTACGGACACGCTGTGACCGAGCCCAGAAGCCTAGCTTTGATATGTAACCCATTGTCAGTTGTGAGTACAATTAATCCCTTTATCCTCCGCGGGCTGAGCATCCCGGGATAACCTGCAGTATGCGGCTAGACGGGGATATTTCCGTTAGGCAGTGGTATGCCCGTTCGAGGAGCGGAACCTGGAGGTAGAGCAAGGTCTAGCTCTGGGATATGACCGGGTCTTTGCGGTAGAGGGTTCCATTGGGTACCGGGCACTGCTTGTTAGCATCCGGCCAGATGTGGATACAAGACCATGAGGTTAAACTGTGTGAAAAGTAAAGTCCGAATCCTAGCCTAAGATGTGACCAAGTGTGAGTTTAGAGTACCTATAATCCTTTATTTTTAGCGGATTGAGCATCCTGGGAAAAAACTACGTTATGCGGCCAGACGGTGATAACTTTTCCATAAGGCAGTGGAATGAGAGTTCGAGCAGAGGAACCTGGAGGTAGACCATGGCCTAGCCCTGAAGTATGAGGATGATGAAGATATCGTGTTTAAACGACGCGTCAACCCTCTCTGTGGGCCATAATCGTCAAATAAGGTGTGACCCGGTCTGTGTGATGGAGAAGTTCTTTAGATACCGGACCCTGCTGTTGGATATCTCGGGATAACTTCTGTTATCCGGACAGATGGACATACAAGTAAACTTGATGCAACTGCTACGCTTTAGTCTGGTTTGACCAGAGTAACGTCATGACTTGCCAGACTGAGTTCGATCACACTTTGGTTAACCATTTGTTAACCAAGGTTAATCACGGTTCGTGATCGAACTGCCTCATCATCTTCAGGCCATGGGAGCAATAACTGGAAAGTTTAATCAAAATCAAATGGGAAATAGAAATGAGTGCAATGATCCGGAATCGATACAATCACCAACAACTCCCATCAGAGACACCAAAGGGAAAGAAATACAAACATGGAATACTTGGACACTAATGGAAACATCAGTAGCGAAAGCCAAAAGAACAATTACTTTCACACAAAATGGCCAATTGGCAATCCAAAACAAACAAAATAAATATACGCTATAAATACACTCAATGATAAACCATAACCAAAATTAACAACGACAGAAAAACCACCATGGAAGGTCTAGATAAGCGTATTTCACTATGGAGCTTAAATCGATTTTATGCGGCCGCATTCCTCGACCTTACTTTCGTCGCGATTTAGACAAATAATTTATTCAGTTCGCATGAAGGCTTCCTAACTCATTAGTGCAACTTCTAGGAGAACACAAAAATGAAACACCCAAACTGTACAGTCCGTCAGTCTCTGGCGAAAACCTACATGAGTCAGCATCATGGAAGATGCGATGTCACCTCAGTGGAAGGACGAGGGACATGTCCTGCATTAACCAACGCCGCGCGAGTGACAGTGACTGGATTTCCTGCCATTTCCGGGGTTCCAGGTGGAAAGACGAGCGGCATGTACTGCCTCAAACCGCACTTGGCGTTAAGGGTTAGGTCAAAATGTTCTGGCCCCGTAGCAAGATGCCGGTTTGATAAAGCGAGTCTTTGCCAAAATTAATTGAGTAGCGGGCTAAAAATCAGCTCTGTATCTCTTCAAGCGGGACAACTGGAGGCGAAAAACCTCCGGTGTACATTTTCACAAGCACAGCAAGTGCCAATGTGAAAATTGAAACCGATTTTTGAAACGGTTAAGGGACGTATGGCCAACACTGATCCATGGGCAACCGAGCGCTCTGCACAGTCCGGCGGGCGTGAGGGTAGCCCAAAATATGCTACCACAGCAACTGCAGACGAAAGAGTGTAATAGCGCGGTGGCTCGCTTACGGGCGTTTACTGAGGCTGCGTAACCCACAACGGAGCCTCGCTAAAGCTGGTGACTAAGCTTGTGGCGTGCCCATGGTGAATATCAGTCAAAGTGTAGAATAAAAATTTCATAAAAACAATGCATAAGTTCTAGTTTGGCCCGGAGAGACTTCTCCGACTACGTACATATCACTCCGAGGACACGCTGCGCACTTTTAATGAGTCCGAGAGCATAGGTGTACTGCATCAAACCATACCGTCGGGGAAACGCGACGGGAGTAGAAAGAGACGGACGGAACGTGCCAACTAAGAAGTCTGTCAGTCCCCGGGACCAGGTTGCATACTTTTCAATGAGCCAGAGAGAACAGGTGTACTGCAACAACCCATACCGGTATAATGCGGCGGACATAAGGTGGTAACTATGAAGTCCGTCAGTCCCTGTCGACTTCGAGCATAATCCTCCGGGACCACATTGCGCACTTTTCAGAGAGCAGAGGTGAACTGTAACAAACCATAACGGAGTAATGCGGTGGGTTGAAGGCCAACTATGTAGTCCTACAGTCACTGGCAAATTCGAGCTTACTACTCCGGGAACACGCTGCGCGCTTTTACTTTTACTTAGCAAGACAGCACAGGTGTATTGAATCAAGCCACACCCGGGTAACGCGGGGTAGTGAAGGACACGGACGTTAGGTGCCAACTATACAGTGCATCAGTCCCCGGAGAAAACCTACATGAGCCTGCTCAGTTAAGATGCGCTGTGAACTCATACCTGAATCAACCCACACCAATACAGAGGTTATGTGTTCGAGTTAGAACATAGAATCGTCTCCATGAGCAGAAATAAGAAAAATAATATAATATAATCGTACTTTAAACATAGGTTGTGGGTGCTCGTTAGAACCGTCTCATTGAGGTGATTCTATGTTCTAACGCGTACCCAATAACTCTGTATTGGAACAGAAATAAGAAAAATAAAATTACCCCCCCCCCCATTTTACAGCCCCCCCCCCCCCCAATAAACTCGAGTTTTTCTTCGATCATACCACTCCGGGACCACGCTAGACGCTTTTTCTGAGCCCGAGTGAACAGGTGTACTGCATCAAACCATTACGGGGAAACGCGGCGAGTGTGAAGGAGACGGACATTAAGTGGCTACTGTACAGCCCGTCAGTCTCATGAAACAAAGCTACAAGAGTCGATGCAGTGTGACCTCAGTGAAAGGACGAAGGGCATACCCTGCATGATCCCACAACGTTGGAGTGACTGGCTAACCCACTCATTCGGGGATTACACGGGGAAATGACGACCCACCTGTACTACATCAAGCCGCACTGGACCGTAAGGGCTGGCCCCGAGGCGAGATGTCGGTTTGGTATTCAGTTTCTTTGTCAAAATTCGTTTACTAGCGAGCATAAAATCAGCGCTGTATCTCTTCAAGCGGGACCGCTAGAGGCAAAAAACCTCGGGAGTACATTTTTACAAGCACAGCTCGTCGCACTCCGTAAAAAGTTAAACCGATTATGGGAAACGGTTTAGAAACGTTCGGCCTACACTGAGATATAGACGCCCCAGCGCCCGTCACAGTCCAACAGGCGTGAGGGTCAGACAAAGTATGCTAACGAAAGATTGTAATAGCGCGGTAGCCGCCGGGCGATCGTTCGTCCCGTCTCCGGCAACCGACGACGAAGCCTCGCTAAAGCTGGAGACCAACCATGTTGCGGACCCATACCGTGAGGACGTCGAGCCATATACTACAATACAGCAACAGAAGTAGCAGCACTGCGGTATTTTAACGGTCACGGAGTAGTAGTCAAATTTGGTAAAAATAATGCATAATTTTTTGTACGCCCACAAATCACTCCTGGGACACGCTGCGCACTTTAAGAGAGTCCGAGAGCATGGATGTACTGCATCAATCCATACCGGTGTAACGCGACGGGAGTGAAAGAGACGCACATTCAGTGTCAACTATGCAGTCCGCATCTCACTTCGGGACCACGATGCGCACATTTTAATTAGCCCGAGAGCACAGGTGTATACTGTATCAACCCAGACCCGTGTAACGCGGCAGGAGTGAAGGAGACGGATGTAAGTTGCCAATTATGCAGCCCGACAGCCTCGGCGACTTCGGGCATATCACTTCACTCTGGGACCAAGTTGCGCACATTTCAATTAGCCCGAGAACACATTTGTATACTTCATCAACCAAGGCCGGTGTAACGCGGCTGGAGTGAAGGAGACGGACGTAAGTTGTCATCTATGCAGCCCGTCAGTTTCCGGCGACTTCGAGCATATCACTTCACTCCGGTACCAAGATGCGCACATTTCAATTAGCCCTCTCTCTCTCGAACTACAACTGTCGCTGTTTCTCAATAAGATGAGGCACGTATAACTGGCTAAAGGCCGAAAATCATTTTATCAGAAATCATGATTTTAAGCGTTGGCGATGGGAAATAGCATATTGGCTTATGTATACTCCAATTACTTTCAACATAATTGTGTTAACAAAAAAATATTGTATTGTTCAGATGTGGTGGTCATTTTTGATTGAAACGTACGTTACATTTAACCTATGTGTCCAAATGAAGAATCTTTCAGGTAGTATCTTGCAAATTGCATGATAATACGGTATTGTAAGTGCTTTCTCAACCATAACGTTCGGCGGGTTATGTATCTTTTTTCCAACGAGCGATCTACAGTTTGAAGACAAACGTTGTAAGTTACCTATTGACATCAGAGTAAAGGAAATTCTGAGAGAATTAAAAAGTGAGATAAAAAAGCCATCAATAGAACTTTATCTTGTTTAATTTTTACCACACAAACATGGTGGATGCAATGAGCAAAGATAACTTCAGCTCAGACATAAAAATATGACTGGTAATGTTTGACTACATCAATGAGAAGCGCGACCAATTTTCATAATGTTTTGTAACGTATGTTACACTATTTAACTTTACCAATCTTATTGAACAATAAGTCCATGTCTGACACAATATTGCATAAGTTTGGAAACGTGTCACAAATTTTGCTTATGGTCTATGCAATAAGTGTTTGAACACAATAAAATTAAAACAAACATTCACATGAAAAAAAATCTGTATTGTCAACTTAGGAATTTCTACAAGCATATGCCAATAAATACCTTTTTATCGCTTTGCATTTACTATCTTAGTAAACAATTTCTCTTACTTTAGAAGTAATGTACTCGAGGAAAACACTGAAACCCGTAACATATATACATTCAGCATTAGAATAATAGTTCTCAGAACAATCTGGAAAGTAACGTATGTTACAGTGTGATCGGCCACTAATACTAACGCCACAAATATCGGATATGTAATCGCCACAGACCATTTTGCAATAAGCAAGACTAGTTTTATGTGCATTGCTAATGTTTTAAACACTTTTCAGGTCTTTATTTGCATTCATTTGGTAGTCCCGATCCGATGGACGGTGCTTTTTTGTGGCATTCATCCCTGCAAATGATGCCAGCGGAGCATGTTTGGACACCGCGATTTTCTTATCGCTGCCGAGAATCGAACCGGGGGCCTCTAGCATGATAGGCAAGTGCACTAACCACTGAGCTACCACGCTCTGGCATTTTTAAATTAACACACAAATTGAACAGAATCTAAAGTAACGTATGTTTCAGGATTTATCTTGACCTAAGCAACTTTACTGGCGGTTTTCGAACAGCATCTCTATTTGTTCTAGATCATCATTATTTAGTTTAAACATCCTGCTATATTTTCCAGACGCGACTGGGCTGCTTATTTTGCACAGAATATCAGATGGCTCAATTGTAAGTTTATCTTCAGGATGTGGCCACTTGAACATAGCTTTGCTGCGCTGCATGTATGACACTTCCATATCACCTGCCTCTTCGTCAACCTCAAGCACCTTTGCTATGTACCACTCATTGTCATATACTGTTGCTACATATGACCCAGTGTATGTTTCTGTTAGGTTATGAGTTGTATCAGCATCAGGATTAGAGTTTACATTGTCAGTTACTTTTTTTACCCCTGGGTCATTGACTCTCCAAGATGTGCATACCTTCCCACTTAGGCACGTTTCACAGTAGCAGGACACATTGTTAGAACAAAATTTGCCCTCTTCATTGATCTTTGCAGAGTGAATCTTGAGAGTTCCTTTAACTGGAGCAAACTCAACGCTTTTACTCTTTGTGACCTCCTTCGCGATATCTTCTTTTTCAAAAAAGAAGAACTTCACTTCCTTCATACTGGAACGGACGGCCCAATCCATGAATTCTTCGGCATCCTGGATGACTGCTTTGCCAGCTCTTACTGCTTCGTCAGCCAATCTTTTGACGGTGCCACCCAAACCATCGCACACATTCTTTCCATGACCAGCTTCGTAATAGTTCCAAGTTGCAGGGCATCCATAAAGCTTCTCGTGATTAGCAATGACATTAAAGATAAACCTGTTCCTGTATTGACTAGTAGGACTGTCCGTCCAATAGTGAACATACTGTACTTCATCGCACCCAGGTAAATCAAGTTCAGTCTTAAGAAATTTCTCGAGTATCGCTATTACTGCGCTCGAATTATGTGACAGATCGCCTGAGACTGCCACAAAGCTCTTGTGTGCTAAGTGTCCATCTTCATGTCTGTAATATGCTACTATTGGATGTAGGGTAACTTGGGATGTTGTATAGTAGGCATCTGTCACTTCTTCCGCTGACTTACAGGCATAATTTTCAGCAAAGTCCATGTGGACAACAATTTCATGTTCCGGAAGTTTTTCCTTTAAGATTCTAGTTTGCTCATATTGAGTTTTCATTGTATGATAGTGCTCATTAAAGAGCTCAACCTCTTTTTCCCATGCTTCGAAGAACGCATCTCTACTAGCACTTTCAGTTACTATTTTCATTTTCTTTCTATTGTTCTCAAGCGTTACTCGTTTCCATTTTGGGTACACAACAGTTTCTGGAAGATCTGTCTTTTCTACTTTTTTCTGATCCTTAATGAATGTTTCAGGGTTTTTAGGGACATCTATTCCTTCTTTTCTCATCATCTGCAATTTCAATGTTATGTTTTGGTGCTTTGTGCAGAGACATACATTTCTGCTTAAACAACTTGTCAAGTGAATGTACTTAGGTCTCATCCTACAAAATGTGGCCAGTGATAAGTTTGACTCTGGGTTTTCAGATATGTATTTCTGATGGAGATTAGACATATAATCTGTGAGCACCCTTGTTTGGACTTTTTCTTGGCCAGCTTTAGTTGCATCTTTCTTTCCAGGTTGCATTCTACAATTGTCCTCTCTTTCAAGAAAGGTGACCACACTGTCTCTCAGTTTAGCAATAACCCTCTTCCTCCTTTTCTTTGCAAAGTCAACACCATGTTTGATCACCTGTGAGAGCTTATTTCTGTTTAGCTCTAGCTCTTTACTCAGCTTAGTTACGCAGTTGTATTTCTGTACTATTTTACCAGCGACGGTGCTATAAACTTGTGACCTCTTATATCTGTCTTTGGTCTTAGCCTTTTCTTTCATTTCTTGCATGACTATATTTCCTAAAAGTAGCTGTTTGCGAATCTTACTGGCTTGTAATTGGTTCACACCGGCTGATTTGAGCTGAGTTTCTGTCTTTCTCCTAGGCGTCATGGGACCCTTCTTTGCATGGCCATGCCTCTGAACTCTTCGCTGTAGGGTTTTCAGTTTTCTTCTAACTGTTATATTTTCACTTATGACTCTTCTTAGTTTGTCATTTGCTCTCCTTAAGGCCTTACTGAGTCTTTTTCTAGGACCATTCCGTCGTGCATTTGGCACACGGACGACCAGTCTGCCGCTTGTTGACGGCATGCTGTTGTAACCACTGGATTCAGGACTTTCTGGGTTTTCTTCTCTTCTATTCAGCTCTTCCATCATTAGCGTTTTATTTCTGCGACATTTTCTCACTCTGACATTAGTGCGCTCATTTCTGGCTTTCTGTGCTGATTTGGTAAGTAGGGCAACAGGTACATAGTTCTTCTTTTGGCGAAGCCTCTCTTTGGCCAAGTATCGTTCGCCTTCTTCACGCTTTTTCTTTTCTCTGTAGCGCTTTTGTATAGCAGCGCGGTCTTGTGGCATTCTGAAACATACGTTAACATTACATTACAGTTCCATTTAAACACAAACCATACACACACTTTGCCAGTGTTTTATCTGTTTTATAGCATTTCTATACTACAATCGAATTCGTAAAGATATGTGGATAAAGCTGAGCTTTTGGAATAAAGCTGTTCTTTAAATTAGAGGACATCTTCCTTTACTGTTTGTCTGTTGAATGAAATATTTATGTACAAGTTATATACTGTTATTACAACAGTATTTTCATAACCATATACCTATATAATTGGATGATTTGCTTATTAAGATAATCACTATCATTAATTTCAATCCTGGTGTTACCTGCATGAACACTATTCATCGAAAACCGACAGATACTCAGTGAAACATTCGTTACCAACAGTGGCGCATTCGGAAACATACGTTACCAGTATTAGCAGTTTATTTCACAATTAACCCTAATGATACTTTGGTACTATTTCATCTATTGTCTAGCCTCACCACCTTTCTGTTCAACGTTTGACATGAATTCTGATTACGTTGAACCAGCAGAATAAAAGTGTTCTGGAAACCAGAACCGTTCTCTATCGACTGTGTACCCACATCATACAAGGGGTATATATATAAACTGCAAAGACTATGATACCATTTTCCTACTAATACTCGTGTATACAGTGAACTGAGTTGCTAATCGGGGTTATCAACATCACCAACTCCAATATAAGATTCTCCTATATGAAAAGTATACGCTAAAAGCTGTCTATTGTTCAGTGAAACATACGTTACCGAAAGTAACGTATGTTTCCTTGCGTTTTGAGTGTTGTGAAGAATTGTACGAATTAAAGAGACAACGGGTATTAGTACATGGTGTTTTATGTACCTTCAGACAATATTTTTTTACTGAAATTTCTGTCATTTCAAAAGCACATAAGCATACAATTGTATTTCAACTTACCTGCTGCTTTCCTTCTAAGCACACAATAACAAAACTCTCAGAATAACAGTTAAATTTAATTTTCTTCTGTCATCGACACTTGTTTTGGCACCTTGTCGTCTGTAAACAATCACGTGATGTTGTATTAAAAGCTAACATCAAATTTTAAACGGAATAGTCATATTTGGGTAACGTATGTTTCATCACGGATGTTTCGCCGAATGTTATCTAAGGATGTTTGCTGTATCTAGTTCAAAATAAATATCTATGCTTGGACAATTCGCTAACCATGAGGGATCTCTTTTCACTCAAAGAAACATTTTTCACTAAAACCACAAGGTCACCATTATTTTATGGTAACGAATGTTTCAATCTTAACAATACATTTGTAAATTTCCATACCAAGTGATCGGAAACAAACTAAAGTCTAACCAACCATGAACTATGATTTTGGTTTGTAAAACGCATATATCACACTCAATTTTACATACAGGGCGGACTGTTTAAGTTGGTTGATACATTGTTTTGATATTGAAAGCAGCAGTAACGTATGTTTCTTATGTACTGGCGACAAAAGTTGACATAAAGCAGGAACAATATAGTTTTTCATAGCCTGCAAGTAGTGACATTTTTACACACGAACAGTACATACGTGTCAAAGATCACCCTCACTGGCAGCCATCTGTCATGAACCTTTTTCCAGTATCGCAATAAAATAACAGAAATCATTTGGCGACAGTAACGTATGTTTCATCCAGAGTTCTTGTAGCCAAGGAAACAAAACATTGTTGACCAATTTCATGATTAGCCATTATGGTATTGGTAGACTAGACCCTGGTGATTTCATACCAGAGTATAATAGGAACACTGCTCCATATCTTGGAGCTAGACATGTTGGCGACAGCGGTGCACTGCTATACTGAGAAACAGCGCCGAGAGCACAGTCGTATACTGTATCAACCCAGACCGGTGTAAAATAGAAGTGAAGGCAATGATCAGTAATCGATACAATTAACCAAAAGCTCCCAACAGAGACAACAAAGGGGAAGAAACACAAAAATGAAACAACAGATCCCAATGGAAGCGCCAACCGCGGAAAACCGAAAGGACAGTCACATTCCCACAAAATGTCCAACCGGCTATCCAAAGCAAAATAATATTTGAGACAAAAACTCAAAAAGACCAACCATAACAAAAATAAACCGCGACAGAAGAACCGCCTTGGAACGGACAGTGAAACGAATTACACTGGGTGTGTGCGCGTTGGTTGGGTTGGGGGTTCTTAGATCGATTTACGTTTGGAAGTGAAGGAGACGGACGAGAGGTGCCAACTATGCAGTCCGTCAGCTCCGGCGACTTCGAGCATATCAAACCGGGAGCAAGATGCGAACATTTCAAGACCGAAAGCACAGGTGTATACTGCATCAAACCATACCGGGGTTACGCGACAGGAGTGAAGGAGACGGACGTAAAGTGCCAACTATGCAGCCCGTCCGTCCTAGTTCCCGGTTTTCCGATTTGCTCAAAACCTATAAAAAGGCAAAAGCAGCTATTCAAACGGCTGCAGTTGACTGAGGATAACCCTATTTATCAAATGATATACTTTGTAAAATATCTATGTACAGCGGACAAATCTTTATACCTTTAAATCAAATCGGGAACGAGGAACCAGTTCCCGGTTCCTAATTTGCTCAAATTGACGATGTTCTTATAAATGCGATTCGAAAGGCTCATTTACTATAGGATACCATTATTTATTAACTGCTAAGCATTTTAAATATTTAAAAATAAACAGACAAAGCTTTACATTTTTAAATCAATTTTTTTTAACCCGCGCAAACTCGCGGTCTAGTTGCGTTGGTCCGCCCGCTCAACGCGGGGCTGCGCGGGTTTTAAAAAAAATGCGGCGGGGTGAACTATGAGTTAGGATGGCATTCTTATCAACTGATAACTGAATAAAACATTTCTACCTAAGAAATGCCATCCTTACTCACAGTTCACCCGCGCCAGTGTGGTCTATTGCAGTATGTGTCCACTGTTTTATCGCCGGGCTACAGCGGGAAGGATGATCATCACCTATAGTGATTCTCCGCTACTCCCGCAGCCTATCCGCAGTTTGGTCTAAAGGAGTACATGTCCATTGCCCTGTCGCCAGGCCTCTGCGGCACGGATAATCATCACTTAAAGAGAGTCTCCGTTACTCCGACCACTAAGCCGCGGTGTGGTCTAATGCAGGATGTGTCCACTGCCCTTTCTCCGGGCCACTGCGGCACGGACGATCATCACCTAAAGAGAATCTCCGTTACTCCCGCCGCTTAGCCGCGGTGTGTTCTAATGCAGTATGTGTCCACTGCCCTCTCTCCGGGCCACTGCGGCATAGATGATCATCACCTTAAGAGAGTCTCCGCTTATCCCACCGCTTAGCCGCAACGTGGTCATTGTAGTATGTGTCTACTTTTTTGTCGCCGGCCATAGCGGGACGGATGATCATTACCTATAGCGATTCTCCGCTTCTCCCGCAGCCTATCCGCTGATTGGTCTAAAGGAGTACATATCCATTGCCCTGTTGCCGGGCTTCTGCGGGGCGGATGGTCATCAACTCTAGAGAGTCTCAGTTACTCCCGCCGTTTAGCCGCGGTGTGGTGTAATGCAGTATGTGTACACTTTCCTGTCGCCGGGCTACGGCGGACGGATGGTCATCACCTATAGCGATTCTCCGCTACTCCCGCAGCATATCCGCAATTTGGTCTAAAGGAGTACATATCCATTGCCCTGTCGCCGGGCCACTGCGGGACGGATGGTCATCGCCTAAAGAGAGTCTCCGTTACTCCCGCCGTTTAGCAGCGGTGCGGTGTAATGCAGTATGTGTCCACTGCCCTTTCTCCGGGACACTGCGGCACGGATGATCATCACCTTAAGACAGTCTCCGCTACTCCCGCCGCTTAGCCGCAGTGTGGTCTATTGCAGTATGTGTCGACTGTCTTGTCGCCGGGACACAGCGGGACGGATGATCATGACCTAAAACGATTCTCCGCTTCCCCCGCACCCTATCCGCATTTTGGTCTAAAGGAGTACATGTTCATTGCCCTGTCGCCGGGGAACTGCGGGACGGATGGTCATCAACTCTAGAGAGTCTCCGTTACTCCTGCCGTTTAGCCGCGGTGTGGTGTAATGCAGTATGTGTACACTGTCCTGTCGCCGGGCTACCGGCGGACGGATGACCATCACCTGTAGAGAGTCTCCGTTACTTACGCCGCTTAGCCGCGATGTGGTGTGATGCAATAGGTGTCCACTGCCCTTTCTCCGGGCTACTGCGGCACGGGTGGTCATCACCTAAAGGCACTCTCCGTTATTCCAGCCACTTAGCCGCGGTGTTGTCTAAGGCAGTATGTGTCCACTGCCCTTTCTCCGTGCCACTGCGGCACGAATAATCCTCACTAAAAGGGAGTCTTCGTTACTCCCGCCACTAAGCCGCGGTGTGGTCTAATGCAGGATGTGTCCACTGCCCTTTGTCCGGGCCCCTGCGGCACATACGCACTCATCTAAAGAGAATCTCCGTTACTACCGCCGCTTAGCCGCAGTGTCTTCTAATGCAGAATGTGTCGACTGCCCTTTCTCCGGGCCACTGCGGCATAGATGATCATCACCTTAATAGAGTCTCCGCTACTCCCGGAGCTTAGCCGCAGCGTGGTCCATTGTAGTATGTGTCTACTGTTTTGTCGCCGGGCCACAGCGGGACGGATGATCATCACCTCAAGCGATTCTCCGCTACTCCCGCAGCCTATCCGCAGATTGGTCTAAAGGAGTACATGTCCATTGCCCTGTTGCCGGGCCACTGCGGGGCGGATGGTCATCAACTCTAGAAGGTCTCCGTTACTCCCGCCTTTTAGCCGCGGTGTGGTGTAATGCAGTATGTGTACACTTTCCTGTCGCCGGGCTACGGCGGACGGATGGTCATCACCAATAGCGATTCTCCCCTACTCCAGCAGCCTATCCGCAGTTTGGTCTAAAGGAGTACATGTCCATTGCCCTGTCGCCAGGGCCACTGCGGGACGGATGGTCATCGCCTAAAGAGAGTCTCCGTTACTCCCGCCGTTTAGCCACGGTGTGGTGTAATGCAGTATGTGTCCACTGCCCTTTCTCCGGGCCACTCCGGTACGGATGATCATCACCTTAAGAGAGTCTCCGCTACTCCCGCCGCTTAGCCGCAGTGTGGTCTATTGCAGTATGTGTCCACTGTCTTGTCGCCGGGACACAGCGGGACGGATGATCATGACCTATAGCGATTCTCCGCTTCCCCCGCACCATATCCGCATTTTGGTCTAAAGGAGTACATGTCCATTGCCCTGTCGCCGGGCAACTGCGGGACGGATGGTCATCAACACAAGAGGGTCTCAGTTACTCCTGCCGTTTAGCCGCGGTGTGGTGTAATGCAGTATGTGTACACTTTCCTGTCGCCGGGCTACGGCGGACGGATGGTCATCACGTATAGCGATTCTCCGCTACTCCCGCAGCCTATCCGCAGTTTGGTCTAAAGGAGTACATGTCCATTGCCCTGTCGCCGGGCCACTGCGGGACGGATGGTCATCGCCTAAAGAGAGTCTCCGTTACTCCCGCCGTTTAGCAGCGGTGCGGTGTAATGCAGTATGTGTCCACTGCCCTTTCTTCGGGACACTGCGGCACGGATGATCATCACCTTAAGACAGTCTCCGCTACTCCCGCCGCTTAGCCGCAGTGTGGTCTATTGCAGTATGTGTCGACTGTCTTGTCGCCGGGACACAGCGGGACGGATGATCATGACCTAAAACGATTCTCCGCTTCCCCCGCACCCTATCCGCATTTTGGTCTAAAGGAGTACATGTTCATTGCCCTGTCGCCGGGGAACTGCGGGACGGATGGTCATCAACTCTAGAGAGTCTCCGTTACTCCTGCCGTTTAGCCGCGGTGTGGTGTAATGCAGTATGTGTACACTGTCCTGTCGCCGGGCTACCGGCGGACGGATGACCATCACCTGTAGAGAGTCTCCGTTACTTACGCCGCTTAGCCGCGATGTGGTGTAATGCAATAGGTGTCCACTGCCCTTTCTCCGGGCTACTGCGGCACGGGTGGTCATCACCTAAAGGCACTCTCCGTTATTCCAGCCACTAAGCCGCGGTGTTGTCTAAGGCAGTATGTGTCCACTGCCCTTTCTCCGTGCCACTGCGGCACGGATAATCATCACTAAAAGGGAGTCTTCGTTACTCCCGCCACTAAGCCGCGGTGTGGTCTAATGCAGGATGTGTCCACTGCCCTTTGTCCGGGCCCCTGCGGCACATACGCACTCATCTAAAGAGAATCTCCGTTACTACCGCCGCTTAGCCGCAGTGTCTTCTAATGCATTATGTGTCGACTGCCCTTTCTCCGGGCCACTGCGGCATAGATGATCATCACCTTAATAGAGTCTCCGCTACTCCCGGAGCTTAGCCGCAGCGTGGTCCATTGTAGTATGTGTCTACTGTTTTGTCGCCGGGCCACAGCGGGACGGATGATCATCACCTCAAGCGATTCTCCGCTACTCCCACAGCCTATCCGCAGATTGGTCTAAAGGAGTACATGTCCATTGCCCTGTTGCCGGGCCACTGCGGGGCGGATGGTCATCAACTCTAGAAGGTCTCAGTTACTCCCGCCTTTTAGCCGCGGTGTGGTGTAATGCAGTATGTGTACACTTTCCTGTCGCCGGGCTACGGCGGACGGATGGTCATCACCTATAGCGATTCTCCCCTACTCCAGCAGCCTATCCACAGTTTGGTCTAAAGGAGTACATGTCCATTGCCCTGTCGCCAGGGCCACTGCGGGACTGATGGTCATCGCCTAAAGAGAGTCTCCGTTACTCCCGCCGTTTAGCCACGGTGTGGTGTAATGCAGTATGTGTCCACTGCCCTTTCTCCGGGCCACTCCGGTACGGATGATCATCACCTTAAGAGAGTCTCCGCTACTCCCGCCGCTTAGCCGCAGTGTGGTCTATTGCAGTATGTGTCCACTGTCTTGTCGCCGGGACACAGCGGGACGGATGATCATGACCTATAGCGATTCTCCGCTTCCCCCGCACCCTATCCGCATTTTGGTCTAAAGGAGTACATGTCCATTGCCCTGTCGCCGGGCAACTGCGGGACGGATGGTCATCAACACAAGAGGGTCTCAGTTACTCCTGCCGTTTAGCCGCGGTGTGGTGTAATGCAGTATGTGTACACTTTCCTGTCGCCGGGCTACGGCGGACGGATGGTCATCACGTATAGCGATTCTCCGCTACTCCCGCAGCCTATCCGCAGTTTGGTCTAAAGGAGTACATGTCCATTGCCCTGTCGCCGGGCCACTGCGGGACGGTTGGTCATCGCCTAAAGAGAGTCGCCGTTACTCCCGCCGTTTAGCCGCAATGTGGTGTAATGCAGTATATGTCCACTGCCCTTTCTCCGGGCCACATCGGCACGGACGATCATCACCTTAAGACAGTCTCCGCTACTCCCGCCGCTTAGCCGCAGTGTGGTTTATTGCAGTATGTGTCCACTGTCTTGTCGCCGGGACACAGCGGGACGGATGATCATGACCTATAGCGATTATCCGCTTCCCCCGCACCCTATCCGCATTTTGGTCTAAAGGAGTACATGTCCATTGCCCTGTCGCCGGGCAACTGCGGGACGGATGGTCATCAACTCTAGAGAGTCTCCGTTACTCCTGCCGTTTAGCCGCGGTGTGGTGTAATGCTGTATGTGTAGACTGTCCTGTCGCCGGGCTACCGCTGGACGGATGATCAACACCTGTAGAGAGTCTCTGTTACTCACGCCGCTTAGCCGCAGTGTGGTGTAATGCAATAGGTGTCCACTGCCCTTTCTCCGGGCTACTGCGGCACGGATGGTCATCACCTAAAGGGTCTCTCCGTTTTTCCAGCCACTAAGCTGCGGTGTGGTCTAAGGCAGTATGTGTCCACTGCCCTTTCTCCGGGCCACTGCGGCACGGATAATCATCACTGAAAGAGAGTCTCCGTTACTCTCGCCACAAAGCCGCGGTGTGGTCTAATGCAGGATGTGTCCATTGCCCTTTGCCCGGGCCCCTGCGGCACGGACGATCGTCACCTTAAGAGAATCTCCGTTACTACCGCCGCTTAGCCGCAGTGTCTTCTAATGCAGTATGTGTCGACTGCCCTTTCTCCGGGCCACTGCGGCATAGATGATCATCACCTTAAGCGAGTCTCCGCTACTCCCGGAGCTTAGCCGCAGCGTGGTCCATTGTAGTATGTGTCCACTGTTTTGTCGCCGGGCCACAGCGGGACGGATGATCATCACCTAAAGCGATTCTCCGCTACTCCCGCAGCCTATCCGCAGATTGGTCTAAAAGAGTACATGTCCATTGCCCTGTTGCCGGGCTACTGCGGGGCGGATGGTCATCAACTCTAGATAGTCTCAGTTACTCCCGCCGTTTAACCGCGGTGTGGTGTAATGCAGTATGTGTACACTTTCCTGTCGCCGGGCTACGGCGGAACGGATGGTCATCACCTATAGCGATTCTCCGCTACTCCCGCAGCCTATCAACAGTTTGGTCTAAAGCAGTACATGTCAATTGCGCTCTCTCAGGGCCACTGCGGGACGGAGGGTCATCATGAAGAGAGTCGCTGTTACTTCCGCGGCTTAGCCGCCGTGTTGTCTAATGCAGTATGTGTCCACAGCCCTTTCTCCGGGTCACTGCAGCACGGATGATCATCACTTTATGAGAGTCTCCGCTACTCACGCCGCTTAGCCGCAGTGTGGTCTATTGCAGTGTGTGTCCACTGTCTTGTCGCCGGGACACAGCGGGACGGATGATCATGACCTTTAGCGATTCTCCGGTCTTCACCTATAGCGATTCTCCGCTACTCTTGCAGCCTATCCGCAGTTTGGTCTAAAAGAGGTACATGTCCATTGCGCTGTCGCCGGGCTACTGCGGCACGGATGGTCATTACCTATAGGGACTCTCCGTTACTACCGCCACTAAGCCGCGGTGTGGTCTAATGCAGTATGTGTCCACTGCCCTTTCTCGGGGCCACTGCGGCACGGATAATGATCACTTAAAGAGAGCTTCCGTTACTCTCGCCACTAAGTCGCGGTGTGGTCTTATGCAGGATTTGTCCACTGCCCTTTCTCCGGGCAGCTGCGGAACGGACGATCATCACCTAAAAAGAATCTCCGTTACTCCCGCCGCTTAGCCGCGGTGTGGTCTAATGCAGTATGTGTCCACTGCCCTTTCTCCGGGCCACTGCGGCACGGATGATCATAACTTAAAGAAAGTCTCCGTTACTCCCGCAACTAAGCCGCGGTGTGGTCTATTTCAGTATGTGTCCACTGCCTTTTCTCCGGGCCACTGCGGCATGGATGATCATCACCTTAAGAGAGTCTCCGCTACTCCCGCCGCTTAACCACATCGTGGTCTATTGTAGTTTGTGTCCACTGTCTTGTCGCCGGACCACAGCATCACCTATAGCGATTCTCCGCTACACCCGCAGCCTATCCGCAGTCTGGTCTTAAGGCGTACATGTCCATGGCGCTGTCGCCGGGCCACTGCGGGACAGGGGGTCATAACCTGAAGAGAGTCTCCAATACTCCCGTCACTAAGCCGCGGTGAGGTCTAATGCAGTATGTGTCCACTGCCCTTTCTCCCGGCCACTGCGGCACGGACGATCATAGCCCTAAGAGAGTCTCCATTTCACCCTACGCTTTGCCGCGGTGTGGTGTAATGCAGTATGTGTACACTTTCCTGTCGCCGGGCTACCGCGGGTCGCAGCGTGTTCCAATGTAGTATGTGCCCACTGCTTTGTCGCCGCGCCACATCATCTGCTATAGCGATTCTCCGCTACTCCCTCAGCCTATCCGCAGATTGGTCTTAAGGAGTACATGTACATTGCCCTTTCGCCGGGCCACTGCGGAGCGGATGGTTATCAACTCTAGAGAGTCTCCGTTACTCCCGACGTTAAGCCGCGGTATGGACTAATGCAGTATGTGTCAACTGTCCTGTCGCTGTGCTACCGCGGGACGGATGGTCATCACCTATAGAGAGTCTCCGTTACTCCCGCGATGTTGTGTAATGCAGTATGTGTCCACTGTCCTTTCTCCGGGCCACTGCGGCACAGATGGTCATCACCTATAGAGAATATCCGTTATACCCGCCGCTTAGCCGCGGTGTGGTCTAATGCCGTATGTGCCCACTGTCCTGTCGCTGGGCTAACGCGGGACGGATGGTCATCACCTATAGAGAGTCTCCGTTACTCCCGCCCGGTAAAATGCAATATGTGTCCTCTGCCCTTTCTCCGGGCCCCTGCGGCACTGATGGTCATCACCTGAAGATAATCTCCGATACTCCCGTTGCTTAGCGTTGGTGTGGTCTGATGCAGTTTGTGTCCACTGCCCTTTCTCCGGGCCACTGCAGCACGGATGGTCATCACCTATAGAGAGTCTCCGTTACTCCCGCTCTGTGTGGTCTGTTGCAGTATGTGTCCACTGTCCTGTCGCCGGCCCACTGCGGCACGGATGATCATGAACTATAACTCGCGCAAATGCGGGGCTGCGCGGGTTTCCAAAGATTTGCAGCGCGGTTGGACTGTGAGTAAGAATGTCATTCCTTATCAACTGACTACTTAATGAAACATGTCTATGTAACGATATTCCAGCTGCGAGTATACGCAGATTGGTCTAAAGGAGTACATGTACATTGCCCTGTCGCCGGGCCACTGCGGGGCGGATGGTCATCAACTCTAGAGAGTCTCCGTTACTCTCGCCGTCTAGCCGCGGTGTGGTATAATGCAGTATGTGTCCACTGTTCTGGCGCCGGGCTACCACGGGACGGATGGTCATCACCTATAGAAAGTCTCCGTTACTCCCACCGCTTAGACGCGATGTGGTGTAATTCAGTATGTGTAAACTGCCTTTTCTCCGGGCCACTGCGGCATGGATGGTCATCACCTATATTGAATCTCTGTTACACTCGTAGCTTAGCCGCGGTATGGTCTAATGCAGTATGTGTACACTTTCCTGTCGCCGGGCTACCGCGGGTCGCAGCGTGTTCCAATGTTGTATGTGCCCACTGCTTTGTCGCCGCGCCACATCATCTGCTATAGCGATTCTCCGCTACTCCCTCAGCCTATCCGCAGATTGGTCTTAAGAAGTACATGTACATTGCCCTTTCGCCGGGCCACTGCGGAGCGGATGGTTATCAACTCTAGAGAGTCTCCGTTACTCCCGACGTTAAGCCGCGGTATGGACTAATGCAGTATGTGTCCACTGTCCTGTCGCTGTGCTACCGCGGGACGGATGGTCATCACCTATAGAGAGTCTCCGTTACTCCCGCGATGTTGTGTAATGCAGTATGTGTCCACTGTCCTTTCTCCGGGCCACTGCGGCACAGATAGTCATCACCTATAGAGAATATCCGTTATACCCGCCGCTTAGCCGCGGTGTGGTCTAATGCCGTATGTGTCCACTGTCCTGTCGCTGGGCTAACGCGGGACGGATGGTCATCACCTATAGAGAGTCTCCGTTACTCCCGCCCGGTAAAATGCAATATGTGTCCTCTGCCCTTTCTCCGGGCCCCTGCGGCACTGATGGTCATCACCTGAAGATAATCTCCGATACTCCCGTTGCTTAGCGTTGGTGTGGTCTGATGCAGTTTGTGTCCACTGCCCTTTCTCCGGGCCACTGCAGCACGGATGGTCATCACCTATAGAGAGTCTCCGTTACTCCCGCTCTGTGTGGTCTGTTGCAGTATGTGTCCACTGTCCTGTCGCCGGCCCACTGCGGCACGGATGATCATGAACTATAACTCGCGCAAATGCGGGGCTGCGCGGGTTTCCAAAGATTTGCAGCGCGGTTGGACTGTGAGTAAGAATGTCATTCCTTATCAACTGACTACTTAATGAAACATGTCTATGTAACGATATTCCAGCTGCGAGTATACGCAGATTGGTCTAAAGGAGTACATGTACATTGCCCTGTCGCCGGGCCACTGCGGGGCGGATGGTCATCAACTCTAGAGAGTCTCCGTTACTCTCGCCGTCTAGCCGCGGTGTGGTATAATGCAGTATGTGTCCACTGTTCTGGCGCCGGGCTACCACGGGACGGATGGTCATCACCTTTAGAAAGTCTCCGTTACTCCCACCGCTTAGACGCGATGTGGTGTAATTCAGTATGTGTAAACTGCCTTTTCTCCGGGCCACTGCGGCATGGATGGTCATCACCTATATTGAATCTCTGTTACTCCCGTAGCTTAGCCGCGGTGTGGTCTAATGCAGTATGTGTCCACTGTCTGTCGCCGGGCTACCGCGGGACAGATGGTCAGCACCTATAGAGAGTCTCCGTTACTCCCACCGTTAAGCCGCGGTGTGGTCTAATGCAGTATGTGTCCACTGCCCTTTCTCCGGGCCACTGCCGGTCATCCCCTATAGAGAATCTCCGTAACTCCCGCCGCATAGCCGCAGTATGGTCTAATGCAGTTTGTGTCAACTGCCCTTTCTCCGGGCCACTGCGGCACGGATGGTCATCACCTATAGAGAGTCTCCGTTACTCCCGCTGCGGTGTGTTCTGTTGCAGTATGTGTCCACTGCTCTGTCGCCGACCCACAGTGTGTGTGTGTGTGTGTGTGAATTCGGGTTTAACGTCACACACACACACACACACACTGTGGGTCGGCGATGATCATGACCTATAATTCGCGCAAACTTGCGGTCTAGTTACTTTGTTCCGCCCACTCAATGCGGGGCTGCGCGGGTTTCAACAGATTTGCGGCGCGGGTGAACTGTGAGTAAGTAGAAGTAAAACAAAGATCAGGAATTGATACAATTAACTTACTCCACCCATAAAAGACACCAAAGGGAAAGAAATACAAACATTAAGCGACCAGACCATAATGGAAACCTAAACAAAGGAAGGCCGCTCAACTGCTAACTTAATGAAACATTTCTTCCTAACGCAGACAACTCTTCATATAGTCAAATCAAATCGGGAACCGGGAACTACTCAAAGGGCTGCGGCTAACTCAGTATAACAATTAGCCGCGGTGTGGTCTAATGCAGTATGTGTCCACTGCCCTTTCTCCGGGACACAGCGGGACGGATGATCATCGCCTTTACCGATTCTCCGCTACTCCCGCAGCCTATCCTCAGTTTGGTCTAAAGGAAAACATGTCCATTGCCCTGTCACCGGGCCATTGCGGAACGGATGGTCATCAACTCTAGAGAGTCTCCGTTACTCCCGCCGTTTAGCCGCGGTGTGGTCTAATGCAGTATGTGTCCACTGTCCTGTCGCCGGTCGTCCGCGGGACGGATGGTCATCGCCTAAAGAGGGTCTCCGATACTCCCGCCGCGCAGCCGCGGTGTAGTGTAATGCAGTATTAGTCCACTGCCTTTTCTCCAGGCCACTGCGGCACGGATGGTCCTCACTTATAGAGAGTCTCCGTTACTCCCGCCGCTTAGCCGCAGTCTGGTCTAATGCAGTATGTGTCCACTGTCCTGTCGCCGGGCCACTGCGGCACTGATGGTAATCACCTATAGAGAGTCTCCGTTACTCCCGCTGTGGTGTGGTCTGTTGCAGTGTGCGTCCACTGCCCTGTTGCGGCATGGATTATCATGATCCGCGCAAACTAGAGGTATAGTTGCTTTGTTCCGCCCCCTCAATGCGGGGCTGCGCGGGTTTTAAAAGATTTGCGGCGCTGGTGAACTGTGAGTAAGGATGTCATTCCTTATCAACTGATAACTGAATAAAACATTTCTATCTAACGCAGTCAACTCTTTACATAGTCAAATCAAATCAAATCGGGAACCGGGAACGGGTTCCCAGTTCCCGGTTCCTTATTAAATCGGGAACCGGGAACCGGGAACTAGTTCCCGGTTCCCGATTTGCACAAAACCTATAAAAAGACAATAGCAGCCATTCAAAGGACTGCAGCTAACTCAGTATAACCCTTAGCCGCGGTTCCTTATTAAATCGGGAAACGGGCACCGGGAACTAGTCCCCGGTTCCCGATTTGCACAAAACCTATAAAAAGACAATAGCAGCTATTCAAAGGGCTGCAGTTAAATTAGGATAACCCTTAGCCGCGATGTGGTGTAATGCAGTTTGTGTCAACTGCCCTTTCTCCGGGCCACTGCGGCACGGATGGTCATCTCCTATAGAGAGTCTCCGTTACTCCCGCTGCGGTGTGTTCTGTTGCAGTATGTGTCCACTGCCCTGTCGCCGACCCACAGCTGCACGGATGATCATGACCTATAACTCGCGCAAACTTGCGGTCTAGTTACTTTGTTCCGCCCACTCAATGCGGGGCTGCGCGGGTTTCAAAAGATTTGTGGCGCGGGTGAACTGTGAGTAGGGATGTCATACCTTATCAACTGCTAACTTAATGAAACATTTCTACCTAACGCCGACAACTCTTCTCATAGTCAAATCAAATCGGGAACCGGGAACTAGTTCCCGGCTCCCGATTTGCACAAAACCTATAAATAGACAAAAGCAGCTATTCAAAGGCTAAATCAGTATAACCATTAGCCGCGGTGTGGTCTAATGCAGTATGTTTCCGGGCCACAGTGGGACGGGAGATCATCGCCTTTACCGATTCCCCGCTACTCCCGCAGCCTATCCTCAGTTTGGTCTAAAGGAGAACATGTCCATTGCCCTGTCGGCGGGCCAGAGCGGAACCGATGGCCATCAACTCTAGAGAGTCTCCGTTACTCCCGCTTAGCCGCGGTGTGGTCTAATGCAGTATGTGTCCACTGTCCTGTCGCCGGTCTTCCGCGGGACGGATGGTCATCACCTAAAGTGAGTCTCCGATACTCCAGCCGCGCAGCTGTGGTGTAGTCTAATGCAGTATTAGTCCACTGCCTTTTCTCCAGGCCACTGCGGCACGGATGGTCCTCACTTATAGAGAGTCTCGTTGCAGTATGCGTCCACTGCCCTGTTGCCAGCCCATTTCGGCATGGATGATCATGACCTATAATGCGTGCAAACTAGAGGTATAGTTGCTTTGTTCCGCCCTCTAAATGCGGGGCTGCGCTGGTTTTTAAAGATTTGCGGCGCGGGTGAACTGTGAGTAAGGATGTCATTCATTATCAACTGATAACTGACTAAAACATTTCTATCTAACGCAGTCAACTCTTTACATAGTCAAATCAAATCGGGAACCGGGAACGAGTTCCCGGTTCCCGGTTCCTTATTAAATCGGGAACCGGGAACCGGGATCTAGTTCCCGGTTCCCGATTTGCACAAAACCTATAAAATGACAATAGCAGCTATTCAAAGGGCTGCAGCTAACTCAGTATAACCCTTAGCCGCGGTTCCTTATTAAATCGGGAAACGGGCACCGGGAACAAGTCCCCGGTTCACGATTTGCACAAAACCTATAAAAAGACAATAGCAGCTATTCAAAGGGCTGTAGTTAACTAAGGATAACCCTTAGCCGCGATGTGGTGTAATGCAGTATGTGTCCACTGCCTTTTCTCCGGGCTACTGCGGCACGGATGGTCATCACTTGTAGAGAATCTCCGTTACTCCCACATATTAGCCGCGTTGTGGTCTAATACAGTTTGTGTCCACTGCTCTTTCTCCGAGCCACTGCGGCACGGTTGGTCATCACCTATAGAGAGTCTCCGTTACTTCCGCTACGGTGTGGTCTGTTGCAGTATGTGTCCACTACCCTGTCGCCGGACAAATGCGGCAATGATGATCATCACCTATAACCCGCGCAAACTTGCGGTCTCGTTGCTTTGTTCCGCCCGCTCAATCCGGGGCTGCGCGGGTTTTAAAAGATTTGCGGCGCTGGTGAACTGTGAGTAAGGATGTGATTCCTTTTCAAATAATAAATGAATAAAACATTTCTATCTAACGCAAAGCCGCGATGTGGTCTAATGCAGTATGTGTCCACTGCACTTTCTCCGGGCCACCGCAGCACGGATGATCATCACCTTATGAGAGTCTCCGCTTCTCCCGCTGCTTAGCCGAAGCGTGGTATGTTGAAGTATGTGTCCACTGTCTAGTCACCGGGCCACATCGGGACGGATGATCATCACCTATAGCGATTCTCCGCTACTCCCGCAGCCTATCCGCAGATTGGGCTAAAGGAGTACATGTCCATTGCCCTGTCGCAAGGCCACTGAGGGACGGATGGTCATCAACTCTGGAGAGTCTCCGTTACTCCCGACGTTTAGCCGCGGTTTGGTCTAATGCAGTATGTGTCCACTGTCCTGTCGCCGGGCTACCGCGGGATGGATGGTCATCACCTATAGAGAGTCTCCGTTACTACCGCCGCATAGCCGCGGTGGGGTCTAATGCAGTTTGTGTCCCGTGCCCTTTCTCTGGGCCACTGAGGCACGGATGGTCATTACATATAGAGAGTCTCTGTTACTCCAGTTGCGGTGTGGTCTGTTGCAGTATGTGTCCACTGCCCTGTCGCCGGCCCGCCCACAGCGGCACGGATGATCATGACCTATAACCCGCGCAAACTTGCGGTCTAGTTGCTTTTTCCGCCCTCTCAATACGGGGCGGCGCGGGTTTCAAACGATTATACGGCGCGGGTGTACTATGTGTAAGGATGTGGTTCCTTATCAACTGATAACTTAATAAAACATTTCTATCTAACGCAGGCAACTCTTTACATTGTAAAATGAAATCGGGAACCGGGAACTAGTTCTAGGTTCCCGGTTCCTTATTAAATCGGGAACCGGGTTCCGGTTCCCGATTTGCACAAAACCTATAAAAAGACAATAGCAGCTATTCAAAGGGCTGCAGCGAACTCAGTATAACCCTTAGCCGCGGTGTGATATATTGCAGTATGTGTCCACTGCCTTTTCTCCGGGCCACTGCGACACGGATGATCGCCTTAAGAGAGTCTCCTTTGTTCTGCCGCTTAGCCGCAGCGTGGTCTATTGTATGTGTCCACTGTCATGTCGCCGGGCCACAGCGGGACGGATGATCATCACATATAGCGATTCTCCGCTACTCCCATAGCCTATCCGCAGATTGGTCTAAAGGAGTACATGTCCACTGTCCTGTCGCCGGGCTACCGTGGGACGGATGGTCATCAACTATAGAGTCTCCGTTACTCCCGCCGTTTAGCCGCGATATGGTGTAATGCAGTATGTGTCCACTGCCCTTTCTCCGGGCCACTGCGGCACGGATGGCAACCAAACTCTGTTACTCCCGCCGTATAGCCGCGGTGTGGTCTAATGCAGTTTGTGTCACTTGCCCTTTCTCTGGGCCACTGCGGTACGGATGGTCATCACCTATAGAGGGTCTCCGTTACTCCCGCTGCGGGGTGGTCTGTTGCAATATGTGTCCACTGCCCTGTCGCCGGCCCACTGCGGCACGGATGATCATGACCTATTACCCGCGCAACTTGCGGTCTAATTACTTTGTTCCGCCCGCTCAATGCGGGGCTGCGCGGGTTTAGAAGATTTGCCGCGCGGGTGAACTGTGAGTAAGGATGTCATTCCTTATCAACTGATAACTGAATAAAACATTTCTATCTAACACAGGCAACTCTGTACATAGTCAAATCAAATCGGGAATCGGAAACTAGTTCTCGGTTCCCGGTTCCTTATTAAATCGGGAACCGGGTCCCGGTTCCCAATTTGCACAAAACCTATAAAAAGACAATTGCAGCTATTCAAAAGGCTGCAGTTAACTAATGATAACCCTTAGCCGCGATTTGGTCTAATGCAGTATGTGTCCACTGCCCTATCTCCGGGCCACTGCGGTACGGATGGTCATCACCTATAGAGAATCTCCGTTTCTCCCGCCGCTTAGCCGCGGTGTGGTCTAATGCAGTTTTTGTCCACTGCTCTTTCTCCGGGCCACTGCGGCAGGGATGGTCATCACCGTATAGAGAGTCTCCGTTACTCCCGCTGCGGTGTGGTCTGTTGCAGTATTTTTCCACAGCCCTGTCGCCGGCCCACTGCGGCACGGATGATCATGACCAATATCCGGCGCAAACTTGCGGTCTAGTTATTTTGTTCCGCCCACTCAATGCGGGGCTGCGCGGGTTTTAAAAGATTTGCGGCGTGGGTGAACCGTGAGTAAGGATGGCATTCCTTTTCAACTGATAACTGAATAAAACATTTCTATCTAACGCAGACAACTCTTTACATAGTCAAATCAAATCGGGTACCGGGTTCCCGGTTCCTTATTGAATCGGGAACCGGGAACCGGGAACTAGTTCCCGGTTCCCGATTTGCACAAAGCCAATAAAAAGACAAAAGCAGCTATTCAACGGGCTGCAGCTAACTCAGTATAACCCTTAGCCGCGGTGTGGTCAAATGCAGTATGTGTCCACTGCCCTTTCTCTTGACCACTGCGGCACGGATGATCATCACCTAAGAGACGCTCCGCTACTCCCGCCGCTTAGCCACAGCATGGTCTATTGTAGTATGTGTCCACTGTCTTGTCGCCGGGCCACAGCGGGACGGATCATCATCACCTATAGCGATTTTCCGCTACTCCCGCAGGCTATCCGCAGCTTTGTCTAAAGGAGTACATGTCCATTGCCCTGTCGCCGAGCCACTGCGGGACGGATGGTCATGCATGCGTGCATGAGAGAGTCTCCGTTACTCCCGCCACTCAGACGCGATGTGGTGTAATGCAGTATGTGTCCACTGCCCTTTCTCCGGGACACTGCGGCACGGATGGTCATCACCTATAGAGAGTCTCCGTTACTCCCGCCACTCAGACGCGATGTGGTGTAATGCAGAATGTGTCCACTGCCCTTTCTCCGGGACACTGCGGCACGGATGGTCATCACGTATAGAGAATCTCCGTTACTCCCGCCAATAAGCCGCGGTGTGGTCTAATGCAGTTTGTGTCCACTGGCCTGTCGCCGGGCTACCGCGGGACGGATGGTCATCACCTATAGAGAGTCTCCGTTACTCCCGCCACTCAGACGCGATGTGGTGTAATGCAATATGTGTCCACTGCCCTTTCTCCGGGACACTGCGGCACGGATGGTCATCACCTATAGAGAGTCTCCGTTTCTCCCGCCACTCAGACGCGATGTGGTGCAGTGCAGTTTGTGTCCACTACCCTTTCTCCGGGCCACTGCGGCACGGATGGTCATCACCTATAGTGAGTCTCCGTTACTCCCGCTGCGGTGTGGTCTGTTGCAGTATGTGTCCAATGCTCTGTCGCCGACCCACTGCGGCATGGATGATCATGACCTATAACCCGCGCAAACTTGCGGTCTAGTTGCTTAGTTCCGCCCGCTCAATGTGGGGCTGCGAGGGTTTCAAAAGGTTTGCAGCGCGGGTGAATGTGAGTAAGGATGTCATTCCTTATCAACTGATAACTTAATAAAACATTTCTATCTAACGCAGGCAACTCTTAACATAGTCAAATCAAATCGGGAACCGGGAACTAGTTCCCGGTTCCTGGTTCCTTATTAAATCGGGAACCGGGAACCGGGAATTAATTCTCGGTTTCCGATTTGCATAAAACCTATAAAAAGGCAATAGCAGCTATTCAAAGGGCTGCAGCTAACTCAGTATAGCCCTTAGACGCGGTGTGGTCTAATGCAGTATGTCTCCACTGCCCTTTTTTCCGGGCAACTGCGGCACGGATAATCATCACTTTAAGAGAGTCTCCGCTACTCCCGCTGCTTAGCCGCAGCGTGGTCTGTTGTAGCATGTGTCCACTGTCTTGTCGACGGGCCACAGCGGGACGGATGATCATCACCTATAGCGATTCTCAACGGGCCTCCGTGGCCTAGTGGATAAGAGCGCTGACTCTTAGTCATTAGGTCTCTCACCGCCGTAGGTTCGAGCCTCGCTCGGGCCACGTGTGAGACGCCAAGTTCTGCAACGGAAGGTCAGGTGGTTTTTCTCCGGGTACTCCGGTTTTCGCCCACCTCTGATTAACGATCGGCTCGATATGAGTGAAATAATCTTGAAAGGGCCGTAAAACCCAAACCAAAAAAAAAAAAAAAAAAAAAAATATAGCGATTCTCCGCTACTCCCGCAGCCTATCCGCATATTGGTCTCAACGAGTACATGTCCATTTCCATGTCACCGGGCCGCTGCGGGACGGATAGTCATCAACTCTAGAGAGTTTCCGTTACTCTCGCCATTTAGCCGCGGTGTGGTCTGATGCAGTATGTGTCCACTGTCCTGTCGCCGGGCTACCGCGGTCTAATGTATTTTGTGTCCACTGTCTTGTCGCCGGGCCACAGCGTGACGGATGATCATCACCTAAAGAGAATCTCCGTTACTCCCACCACTTAACCACGGTGTGGTCTAATGCAGTTTGTGTCCACTGCCCTTTCTCCGGGCCACTGCGTTACGGATGGTCATCAACCATAGAGAGTGTCTGTTACTCCCACTACGGTGTGATCTAATGCAGTATGTGTCCACTGTCCTGTCGCGGGGGGCTACCGCGAGACGGATGGTCATCGCCTATAGAGAGTCTCTGTTACTCACACCGCTTAGCCGCGATGTGGTGTAATGCAGTATGTGTCCACTGCTCTTTCTCCGGGCCACTGCGGCACAGATGGTCATCACCTATAGAGAATCTCCGTTACTCCCGCCGCTTGGCCACGGTGTGGTCTAATGCAGTATGTGTCCACTGCCCTGTCGCCGGCAAACTGCGGCACGGTTGATCATGACCTATGACCCGCGCAAACTTGCGGTCTAGTTGCTTTGTTCCGCCCGCTCAATGCGGGGCTGCGCGGGTTTTAAAAGATTTGCGGCGCAGGTGAACTGTGAGTCAGGATGTCATTCCTTATCAGCTGATAACTTTATAAAACATTTCTATCTAACGCAGGCAGCTCTTAACATAGTAAAATCAAATCGGGAACCGGGAACTAGCGGGAACCGGGAACTAGTTCCTGGTTCCCGGTTCCTTTTTAAATCGGACTCCGGGAACTAGATTCCGGTTCCCGATTTGCAGAAAACCTACAAAAAGAAAATAGCAGCTATTCAACGGGCTGCAGCTAACTCAGTATAACCCTTAGATGCGGTGTGGTCTAATGCAGTATGTGTCCACTGCCCTTTCTCCGGGCCACTGCGGCACGGATGATCATCACCTTAAGAGAGTCTCCGCTACTCCCGCCGTTTAGCCGCAGCGTGGTCTGTTGTAGCATGTGTCCACTGTCTTGTCGACGGGCCACAGCGGGACGGATGATCATCACCTATAGCGATTCTCCGCTACTCCCGCAGCCTATCCGCATATTGGTCTCAAGGAGTACATGTCCATTTCCATGTCACCGGGCCGCTGCGGGACGGATAGTCATCAACTCTAGAGAGTTTCCGTTACTCTCGCCATTTAGCCGCGGTGTGGTCTGATGCAGTATGTGTCCACTGTCCTGTCGCCGGGCTACCGCAAGACGGATGGTCATCGCCTATAGAGAGTCTCCGTTACTCACACCGCTTAGCCGCGATGTGGTGTAATGCAGTATGTGTCCACTGCCCTTTCTCCAGGCCACTGTGGCATGGATGGTCATCACCTATAGGGAATCTTCGTTACTCCCGCCGCTATGCCGCGGTGTGGTCTAATGCAGTATGTGTCCACTGCCCTGTCGCCGGCACACTGCGGCACGGATGATCATGACCTATAACCCGCGCAAACTTGCGGTCTAGTTGCTTTGTTCCGCCCGCTCAATGCGGGGCTGCGCGCGTTTTAAAAGATTTGCGGCGCGGGTGAACTGTGAGTAAGGATGTCATTCCTTATCAGCTGATAACTGAATAAAATATTTCTATCTAACGCAGGCAGCTCTTAACATAGTAAAATCAAATCGGGAACCGGGAACTAGCGAGAACCGGGAACTAGTTCCTGGTTCCCGGTTCCTTTTTAAATAGGAACCGGGAACTAGAGCCCGGTTCCCGATTTGCAGAAAATCTACAGAAAGAAAATAGCAGCTATTCAACGAGCTTCAGCTAACTCAGTATAACCCTTGGACGCGGTGTGGTCTAATGCAGTATGTGTCCACTGCCCTTTCTCCGGGCCACTGCGGCACGGATGATCATCGCCTTAAGAGAGTCTCCGCTACTCCCGCCGCTTAGCCGCAGCGTGGTCTATTGTAACATGTGTCCACTGTCTTGTCGACGGGCCACAGCGGGACGGATGATCATCACCTATAGCGATTCTCCGCTACTCCCGCAGCCTATCCGCATATTGGCCTAAAGGGGTACATGTCCAATTCCATGTCAAAGGGCCACTGCGAGACGGATAGTCATCAACTCTAGAGAGTTTCCGTTACTCTCGCCATTTAGCCGCGATGTAGTCTAATGCAGTATGTGTCCACTGTTCTGTCGCCGGGCAACCGCGGGACGGATGGTCATCATAGAGAGTCTCCGTTCCTCCCGCCGCTTAGCCATGATGTGGTGTAATGCAGTATGTGTCCACTGCTCTTTCTCCGCGGGCCCCTGCGGCACGGATGATCATCACTTAAAGAGAGTCTCCGTTACTTCCGCTGCTAAGCTGCAGTGTGGTCTAATTCAGTATATGTCCACTGCCCTTTCTCCGGGCCACTGCGGCACGGACGACCGGGAACCGGGAACTGGAATCGGGAACAACATCGTATACGGGAACCGGGAATCGGGAACCGGGAACTGGAATGCGGAACCGGGAACTGGAATCGGGAACCGGGAACTGGAATGCGGAACCGGGAACTGGAATCGGGAACCGGGAACTGGAATCGGGAACCGGGAACTGGAATCGGGAACCGGGAACTGGAATCGGGAACCGGGAACTGGAATCGGGAACCGGGAACCGGGAACTGGAATCGGGAACCGGGAACCGGGAACCGGGAACTAACTTTACGCTCATGGGGAATTAAGATACTGTATTGATTACAGAGCCTTGAATGCCAAGACAGTCAAGGATAATTATAGTCTACCTCTGATTGATGACTGCTTGGATTCCCTCTATGGCAAAAAGCTCTTCTGTGTTCTGGATTTGTCTTCAGGATATTATCAGATTCCCCTGGAATTTAGTGCACGGAAGAAAACTTCATTTAATACTAGGTTTGGTAGCTTTCAATGGACCCGTTTAGCTATGGGGCTCTGCACGGCCCCTGCTACCTTTCAACGGGCCATGCAGCTTGTCCTTAGGGGTCTCACTTGGGAGGAAGTCATAGTTTATTTGGATGACATCATTGTTTTAGGCACCGACTTCTCAGATGCACTAAAAGCCCTCCGTAAGGTCTTTTGCCGTTTCCGTGAACACAATTTAAAGTTCAAACCCAGGAAGTGCCAGTTTTTCAAAACCGAAGTGGAGTTCCTGGGAAAATTAGTGAGCGGAAGTGGAATTTCTATTTCCCCAGACAAACTAGAAGCTGTTAAGTCCTGGCCTATACCAACAGACTCAAAACAGCTATCATCTTTCCTTGGATTTATGAATTAACATCGTAATCATATTCCAGACTTTGCAAAGGTCTCATCTGACCTTTATGCACTTGCCCATGCTAAAACCTATTACTGGTCTGACCGCCATCAGGCCTGTTTTGAAAAATTGAAGCAACTTGCTATCTCTGCACAAGTTTTGGCTCACCCCTCACCAGATGGATTATTCATTCTTGACACAGATGCTTCTGGTGATCAGATAGGTGCAGAACTGTCCCAAGTCCAAAATGGTATAATAAGGCCCATCTGCTATGCCAGTCACATTCTGATGAAACCTCACAGGAAATACTGCACTACCCGGAAAGAGCTTTTGGCAATAGTTAAATTCTGCCGTCAATTCCGGCACTATTTGCTGGGACGTTTCTTTCTGATCAGGACAGATCACAACTCCCTTGTTTGGTTGATGAGGTTTAAATACATTGAGGGTCAACCTCAATTCATAGCTAGGTTCATAGAAGAACTGTCCCAATACAATTTTAAGATCCTTCATAGGAAAGGTACAGACCATATTAACGCCGACGCTTTGAGTCGTATTAGAGACCCCCTTCCAGAATGCGACTGCTATAGAGCCGGCCTTTCAGTGGATAATCTCCCCTGCGGAGGTTGTGACTATTGTCGACGGGCACATAGGCAGTGGGCCAGGTTTAATGAAGACGTCGATGACGTCATACCCCTAGCTGTCCGTAGTTTACAACCAGACAACTCAGATCAGCCTCTGTCAGGGACTCAAGGGGTTCTCAATTGGGTAGATGGATTGTCATCTCTCCAACTTAGGGAAGCTCAAGTAAATGATCCCAACATTGGATTAGTTATACATTGGCTTGAACACTGTTATGAGCCAACCACTAGGGAATTACAACTTTCTAGTCCTGAAACCCGTGCATTATGGATGAATAGGGATCAACTTGTGTTCCAGGACAATGTTATGTACTATTCTTGGACATACCGTGAAGGCCTCTCCAAATGCTTAGTAGTTCCAAAGGAACTCAGAGACAGGGTACTTTATTTCTGTCATGATTCCAAAGACTCTGGACACCTTGGCCAATCAAAAACTTTAGACAGGTTAAAGGAGAAATTCTATTGGTATGGTATGTCTAGGGACAGTAACATATATGTCAAACAGTGTACAACCTGCAATAAAAACAAAAAAGGGAATCGAAGAGCCCGTAGTGCCCTTGAAACTTACCACGCAGGTTACCCAATGGAAAGAGTCCATCTTGATATCTTAGGACCTTTTAATCGCAGCAATTCTGGCTCAGTTTACATCTTGGTCATGGTGGACCAGTTCACAAAATGGGTTGAGCTAGCAGCTTTGCCAGCCCAAAATGCAGAATTAACGGCTCGGGCATTTCTTAACCATTTTATCGTCACATTTGGGTGCCCACTAGAAGTTCACACAGATCAGGGTCGAAATTTCGAAAGTGAACTTTTCCAGGCATTTTGTAAGCTATTGGAAATCACTAAGACCCGGACTACGCCATATCATCCCTCGGGGAACGGCCAGTGTGAAGTTTTCAATAGAGTCATTCTGCAGATGATTCGATCATACCTGTCCAGAGGTGTAAGGGATTGGGACGATCATCTTCCCCTCATATCTATGGCCTTGCATTCAATGAAAAACAAATCAACAGGTTTTTCAGCCAATATGCTAATGCTGGGGAGAGAAACTATTCAACCCATAGATCTTATCCTAGGCCTACCTGTGCCAACTCCCCAGGACCCACCAAACTGGGTTGCTAATCTAACACGAAATCTCTCGAATGTTCATGATCTGGCAAGGGAGAAGATTGGCAAAACTCAGCTTCGCCAGAAAAGAGATTATGACCTAAGAGTACTTCAAAACTCTTATCACCCAGGCGATGTTGTCTATTTAAGGGACTCATCCACAAAGATTGGCATAAGCTCCAAGTTGCGACCACCCTGGACTGGCCCTTTTCTTATTGCAGTTGCTCGTCCTCCAGTTTATAAACTTCTGGGCAGAAAGAAAACTCATGTTGTCCATCATGACAGGTTGAAACCTTGTAATGATTCTTCCCTTCCCCCATGGCTGCAAAGAAAGAGACATAGTCTTCTCAGTACTTTGCCCATGGGCGAGGAGGAGGATCAAGACAATGAGTCAGATGTTGTTGAAGATTATACATCTGATGTGGGGCTGCTCTTTGATCCAGATGAGACACTGCCATATATGATGGGGGACCCAGAGGAGACCTTGCCATACATGATGGGGTCTGATCTGGATAATGGCTTACCTATGGAGAGTGACAATGAACCTGACTCTGACTTGGACAGTGTCACAGATCAGTCGTCAGACACTCATTCTGGCGACCCTGAATCAGAGCCCATCTCTCAGACCCTGGAGCGGCCCCAATTACCTCTTCCACGTACTACGCGGACGGGTAGAAAAACTCAACTACCTGCCCGTTACAGAGATTAGCTGTTTATATGTTAATAAGACATAAACTTTTGTGTTAGCAATGTATTTGTATGATGGTGCCATCTTGAGTGGGCTATATAGCTTGTTGGTTTGTGGTCCATTCTTGATGTCTGTCAACAAATCTACACTGATGTTTGGGGGCATTAACTGTTGGCAATGCCATCATGGTTGGACTGAATAGCTTGTTGGTTTACTGTTCATTCGTGGTGTCATTGTTAACGGATATTTCAGTCATTACTATTGATGGTGGCATCCTGGTTGGATTAAATAGCTTGTTGGTTTGTAATTCATCCTTGATGGCTCTATCAATGCACAACATTTACTAACCACTAACATGTGGAAGGAATCAAGTAGCCTGTTGGTTCGCGATTGTTTCCATATTCATGGTCCGTAAGTTTTAAGTACGTTGATGTCATTTGGGACTGATCAAATAGCTGGTTGGTTTGCGATCTTCCTAGGTGCCATCATAGTTACAATACATTAGGTTGATGGTGTCATCTATGAATGGTCAAGTAGCCTGTTGGTTCTTGTCTTTTCTGGGGGACAGGATCAGCCAAGTAGTGAAACTGTCCCAGGTGGGGAAGTATCTGCATTAGACAGTTGTTTGTGCAGATCCTGTTATATACTGAGACAGTGGCACAATTTTTTGCAGTTTGGTCAAGGTGCTCCTTGTCCATCCTGTAAACTACAATTTGTGCTGGGTGCATTGCACCATCCCCTGAAGGGTCGCACAACTTTGTTTAGGTGGTGGTGCTCTGCCTCCAGTGCTTATTTTTATGTCTGCTAAGTGCCTCCATCCTAAGTACTGTAATGATCATTGTAAGAAGTTTAATTGACATTTTTTATTTATACTAGAACATTTCTTTTCTTGTAGGATGCCACCAAAGAAATCCAAATATGCAGAAACTTGCCAAACATGTGGTCAATCCACAAATCACCTCAAGAGGCACACACTGTGGGTTCACTTACCTTGGTATTTGAACCCAGTTACTGCCTGTAATGATTGTCAGGCATCTGAGGGTTGTGGGAAAAACCTGGCTAAGTTCCATGGGAGGCACCAGAGGATTCAGGGTGAAACCTTGCTTCAGGCCTGGTTTCTGCTAATGAACGGATTATTTCTGTTCATTTGTCAGGAGCTTGGCCTGGGTTCCTTACCCGACCTCTTGGAATATGTAGCCTCCATGGAACCGCCACCCACATCTCTCGGGTTCTTGGAGGATGAATATTTCTTCCTCCAGGAGTATGATAGAAGAGCCGGCCTGGAACCTTTGACCGCTGATGACTATTGTGATTTTTCCTCCTATTAGACTCATAGCTGTGTCCAACTACCTTATTATGGCACAGTTATTACAGAAATTGTCTTTAGCTGCTCGGATAGCTCTCAAATCCGTACATCAGTATGTCTTGATTGATGGTTCCATGCCGCCATTGGATCATCCTACTTTAACAGGGGGTATTATTGACTCCCATTTCCACATGGAATTGCTCTCCTATCAGTATCTCACTCCAAAATTGGGTCTGAGACGACTGATGACTTCCCAAGTTAGACTTCTGTTCGCCATAGCCAACTATGTATTTCCAGAGAAGTGGCCTCGAATCAGTGTTCAGATGGGGAAGGATGCAAGGCTGAAATTTACCTTGGGAGTCCACCCTCATATGATCACTGCTGGAAAGGCCCATTCTCTGTTTCAGAAATTGGAAGATAAACTGGAAGAATTTCCAGAGGCTGTTGGAATTGGCGAGGTTGGTCTTGACTTCACCACTTCGTGTCGATGTAAACAGAAGCATAACAGGGCACGTTGTGCTGCATCAAAAGTTGAGGCGCAGCGTCAATTTCTTCGCCTCACCTTCCAATTAACAAAAAGACTGGACAAAGCCGAGATGATGGTTCTGGGATTGCGGCCAAGGAGGTCTTAACTCTTCTCCTTGAATTCGAGCTGTCTGAGGCTCGAATACACCGCCATTGCTTTGTTGGGGGAGAGGAAGAGTACCGACAGTGGAGCACCTCTCTCCCAAACTGTTATTTTAGCATTTCATCGGCCTCCTTGAAAGACAGACGAACTGCAGCTTTTTTGTCAGTCATGGAGAAGCCTGATCATTTGATCATTGAAACTGATGCCCCCTATTTGAGTAATGATCCTATATCGGTATATGATATAGCAGAGGGGGTTGCTCGTTATTTTGCTGTAACCACCAACGAGCTTATTAGGGGGTGTAACAAAAATGTTGCTAAGTTGTACAGCTTGCCTTGGTAACGCACTCCCTTATTACCGACCAGCAGTCATCCCATTAACCACATCTTGGTCGAGTTTGAATTGCCGCGTTTTAATCATTTTCGTATTATTTTTTCCATACTGTCGCGTTGCATATAAAATTCTGTGCCTTTCTTTAGGGTTGATGTAGTGTGTTCATTCTTCACCCTCGGATTGATACAGTTTTGATATTTTACCAAAAATTTGTATATTGTTTCCATTGTGTCGCGTTGCAGGTCAGATTCTGTGCTTTTCTTGGGGATTGATGTAGTGTGTTCATTCGTCACCCTGGGATTGGTGCAGTGTCAACCGTGCTCGTTTGTTATTTTCAATGCTAAATATATTCAGCCGGACTCCAGTTCTTTGGAAATAGGAATTCCAGTCTGATATCGGTCAGCACTAAATTTGACCTCAAATCTCTCATTTTAGTGCTTGATGTGGTCAGACAGGTAGTTCCTCACATAGGCATGGCTTTCATTTAACTAAAAATTTCAGTATCTTTCAAAATTGTATGATTTATTTTGTAGGCTCTCCGGCTCAGGAACATGTAAGTTTCAATACATTCCTGTTGCTGTTTAGTAGAGTAGATCTTTATTCTAATTTCCCAAGAATCACAATCCTAGATGTAGTCTAAGTTTGATCTTATGTAATACTTTTGTTTGCCACCTTACTGACCATGTACATGTATACATGTCAAACAATAATTTAAGAATATGGTACTGGAAATATGGTGTACATATATTATACCATGTACATATCTATATAGAAACATATTAACTATTTTTAGAAAACTAGAAATATGGCAGAATGCATATTGAAATACTAATCATACTAATGGAAGTGATTCTTGGGGAGTTTGCACTTGTTTTGCTTTAGTATTTTGGCCTTCACATGTTTTTTCTTTGCACTTAGATTTTGCACATTGCTTAATTTACTTTGAGTATATATATATTAGTCATCAGGTCTTTTGGACCTATTTTTGGTTTGTGGCACCAGCACGCATGCATCCGTTTTGTAAAACTAGTTCACACACAGCCTGGCACATTGCATGTAGTGACTATGAAATCTTGTAACCTGAAATCCCATTATATCTAAGTTATCAAAGGAAAAAAAAAGCTACTCAGGAATAGCCACAATCACAAAAACCATTATCCACAATTTATAATTTTTGTACGTATTAAGGGTGGCATCTATTTTATTATTTTAACATTATTTATAGGACACAGTAGAATACTGAAGTCCTCATACCTTAAGACAGACAGTCTGAAATGTCTAAAATAAGGCATTTCAATTATGCCATCTCATGGCATAATTATGTGGGCCAAAGTAAAGCCAATAAAAATATGGAACTTGCAAGCCTAAATAAGGCATTAAAGAATTTTTCATAACTTTTAGTTCATACCTGCATCAACATGTTTCATCTTTTCAAAATACTTAGTTCTGCAACAGAAGGTCAGATGGTTTTTTCTCCAAATACTCAGATTTTCATCAGCCTTTAATTAAGAAGTATTTCTGTAAGTTAAATAACCTTTATAGCGCCATAAAACAATTTATCTAACTCCCATCTTTAAACAACATTAAGGTTTCACATTTCAAGTTTAATTGTAAAATATAAAATATTACAATAAACATATGTATGGTGGAACCAGTTCTCATCTATGGTGGAACCAGTTCTCAAAGATGGGGGAGAGTGTTATGACCCTCTAGGAGCCTCTTCGCAGTGACGTCACTGGACGAGCCCATTCTGGCCAATCGTCGACAACTTCCGTCCTCTTGACTTTCCCGACTTTGGACAACACGGACGTGTTTCAGGGTCGGGGACTTGGGAGCACAAATACAGGTAAGTTATCATTACTTATCATTATTATAACACTACTCTACCTGTCATTCTATCGGCGTCTGATCGGGGTCTACACTGTTTACATAAAATGTGGAATTTAGGGTTTGAACGAAAGTTTGGATCTCAGTCCGGGACTATTTTCCCAGCCTACAACCGGTGCCAGTCGGGAACGCTTCCCCTTAGCGCTGTTCGCCTTTGTCGTCCGCTCGCGACTGCCGACGACTGTCCGGTCTGATTACATACACGTGCATACCTTTATCTATAATCTTGATTTAGTGTTGCTACGTCCTAGCGCTTATCATACTAGAGAAAATTACTATTACCTAGTATTTTAAATTAACACTGCTTTCACAAAACAACTTTGTACACAATGGTTCTGACGTGTATCCACGATCTGTGTCGGCTATCAGTTTTTCATCGGAAAACATTCGTTCTTTTCGGCGGTAGGGTTTGCATTGTATTTGTATGGGCGTGTACTCGTAATGAATATATCTGTTTACACCTGTGTATTGGCTGGTTAAGAGAGAGAGAGAGAGAGAGAGAGAGAGAGAGAGAGAGAGAGAGAGAGAGAGAGAGAGAGAGCTTTGGTGCATCGGATTAGTGATCAAGAGGTTGCGGGTTCGAGCCTCACGCTGACCAAAGTGTTGTGCCCTTGAGCAAGGCACTTCATCCACATTGCTTAAAAAAAAAAAGAAAAAAGAAAACAGAAAGTACTGGCTCGTAATGCTCAGATGTGAGCGAGTAGCAGTAAATGGAGAAAAAAAGAGAAAAAAAAAAAAGAGAGAGAGAGAGAGAGAGAGAGAGAGAGAGAGAGAGAGAGATAGACGCATCTATAATATTTTATTACACTTACCACTCTGGAGTGAACATAATATCCCATTCATATGTTTCTTTAGCGTGTTGGCCACACGTCTGAACATTTACCAAACTACACATGCTCGTGCAGAACATGCTTTGTAACGGCCCATTTATTTTTCACACATTTCATGCTCTATGATTTTTTGAATGGAACATAGTTTACTGCATTCGGACCAGTTTGAGCAAAACTTGCCGTTCTTGATAAAAAAAAACACCTAGCTTTGCACATATTGCAGATCCAGACCAGATGGCTTCTGAGTCTGATCGGGATCTGCACTGTTTGAAATTACATAAGCTATCTGATTGGTTTAAAGTCAGGAACGGGTGTGGTCGGATAAATAAAATGAATAATAATAATAAATGATGAAATAATAAGTTTGTTACAGGAAACAGTATGTTTGCACAACGTTTTGCTCCTCGTTATCATATTGTATAACCCATCGCGAATACGCACCTGTATGGGTTTGACCTCCTTGAACCCCACTTTTACACAGTAAAACTGGAGTTTACAAAGGGTAAACCTTATTTTTCTTGTTTCTGCTCTGGGGCTGGATTGGGGGTGCTCGTTAGAGCCGCATCGATAAGGCGGTTCGTGCGGGCACCCGCGGTCTGTGTTTTGGGCAGAGATTGGAAAATTGTCAACAATTTCTTTTCTTCGGCGATAGGGTTTGCAGTGTATTTGTATAGGCGTGTTTTCGCGATGCTGAGAGAAATAAATTTGATTTGATTTTTGTTGATTGACTAACTCGAAGCACACAATGCCATAGATTCGGTGCTGTTTCAGCGTTGCGTGCTCAAAACACAGAGAGAGAGAGAGAGAGAGAGAGAGAGAGAGAGAGAGAGAGAGAGAGAGAGATGAGAGGGAGGGAGAGAGAGAGTAAGTTCTGATTTCATCTCGTAAAATTTAATGTTGCCCTCTGGTTGTTTTGTTGTTGTTTTTTTATTTTTTTATTTTTTTTTTGGCTTATACTTTGCCGCCGTACGTTGCATATTTGTATCGCTCCTCTTGTTATTACATTTATTTGTAATCAGAGTGAATAAAAGATTTGATTGATTTGAATGTATTTTTTTACACGAATCCTTGTAATTTATCCTCCTTGTGCAATTCCAATACATACAGAAATTGTCGGCCCCCGCCCATCAGGGCTTGAAGAAATAGATGGGCTGCATGAGGCTTCCACGCAGACTACACGAGTACTGGTAAAGCGCTTAGAGGATTTAAGCCTGCCCATGCAAAGCGATGCGAGGCAGCCCGCCCATACTTATAAACCCTATTGGTTTCATTGGGTGACAGGGCTTGAGATGTCATTTCATCTCAATGACGGGTAAAAGTCCCACAAAATTGGAAGCAACGTCTCCAAAATGACCTATACAGTGTTGAAGGGGACGTTAAACCTCAAATCAAACAAACAAACAGAAATGGGCACAACAGGAGACTCAGTTAAAAAGTGGCTTTAGTGTATATTTAACCTATAACAACCCCTACTTTTGTAAACAGAGATGAGGTCCTACACTGTTTGTCATGCAGCTTGTGAATAATGTTAAGAAATTTTAATGTTTGGCAGTCAGCAATGGCTGTGGCTAAATTTATTTATTCAGCAGGATAAGGGTTAAGACTTGTTGGTTTTTCTGGGTTTCTTCTCTTTTTACCGCCCATTTTTGTCCAGTTGTGAGGAAGGTTTCAAAATTTAAAAGGCTGGACCCATAAGGTCTCCTCGGAGCACGCAAAAATCCGCCAAAATATTTTACTAACCGTCGAGTCGAGCAATTAAGTGGCAAATATTTTTTGAGACTTTAAGTGGAATGCATATGCCTTCAGGGGAGGCAACTCTTTCAAGCGTATTTTAGTATCCCATGTCAATAAGGGTCAACTCTTAAAGGAAAGAATTTGCTCCTGAGGAGCAAATTCTTTCCTTTTAGAGTATATCACTATTTCGTGGGACAAAGCTTATAGAAAAGCAAACAGGAAGTTGCGAAAGTTGTCCCCTTTTGAAAAATGGTGGAAAATCTGCCAAGTCATTCCCCAAAGATTTCATGCCACCTATAACAGGCTTTAATTGACCAATATTTCTGCGTTTCTGTTAGAATGTTTGTTTACTTGATTTGAGGTTTAACATCCCCATTAACATTATTTAGGTCATTTTTGAGACATTACTTCTAGTTTTGTGTGAAATTTTACCCAACAGTTAGATAAAATGACATTTCAATCCCAGTGAAATGGTTTATATGCTCGGATGGTCCAACTCGCCAGGGCAGGCATAGGGATTTTATGGCTAAAGTTAACAGACATCTGAAGCGTTGCATGCTGTGCCAGTATTATAGGCTGTTGTGTTAGGCAGCACCATGAACATGTGTCTCGTAAGGATCCGAAAGACTTTGGGGCTTGAACCATATGTAATTCGGGTCATTTCTCCGGTCAGTCGCAATGGCGAACTTGCACACAAAAATTGTTTATTTTCAAATCAATTTTTAAAATTCAAACTAATACATCTGACAAAATTAACTTCAGTTATGATTAGTTTGGTTATTCTATTTTTAAAGTTTAATAGCCAAAAATATATTTTATTTGCCAGTTTAACGCATTTTGTTATTTGTTGATGGTATGGATAATGGTGTTAGATAGGGAATCGCAATATCGACGATTCTGTTCTTTTATCATAATATAGGTAATGATCGCTTTTTTCAATTATGCAACAATCAAATTACCGATAATCCAAGTGTGTGTACAAAAATCCGGGAAGCAAAACATTGAATAAGTGTTAATCAGCTGCTTGATTTGTCACAGCACACCGAGTGTCGCAAGAGTTGACCTGTCAATTTTTTTCGCAGTCGCGATTGGCAATACACACCAACCTAAAGACCCGAGACATCTGGTTTACGATCAGAAACTGGTATTGTTGATATAACTGTGTGGACATGCAAATCTAATCCCTCAGATAGCTCAGGATACGTATCTGGCATAAATTTGCGGGAAAGCGTGTCGGCCACAGGTAAATCACGCCCACTGACGTGGCGTATTTCCAGATCATATCTTTGAAGTAGCATAAGGATTCGCGTTTACCTCAAAGGGGCGGCGCTTAGAGGTTTCTTTGCTATTGAAGATATCGGTTTCGCATTCGATTCAACAATAACATACCTACCGAAAATATACTGGTGATACTTCTTCCAACCAAATAAAATGGCAAGCATTTCTTTCTCTATCTGTGCGTAGCCTATCTCGGTCTGTGTAAGCGTTTTCGACGCATATGATATAGGTCTACCTTCCTGCAATAACGTAGCTCCTATTCCATATTTGGACGCGTCAACCTGGAGTGTTACGTCAAGGTCAGGGTTAAAATATGCTAATACAGGACTGTTGTCAGTACATTCTTAATTCTTTGGAAAGCTCTATCATGACAAGCATCCCAAACGAATTCTGCTTTCTGTAAGTCTCTAAGCGGTGCTGTCAGTGTAGCAAGGTTAGGTGCAAAGCGTTTCAGGTACGTTAACATTCCCAATATTGTTTCGAGCTCTGCTTTGTCTTTGGGTGCCGCCATTTGTCGAATGACAGACAGCTTTTGGTCGTCAATTTTCAAGCCTTTACTTGTCAAAATGTGACCAAAGTATCGAACCTCGGTGAGGCCTATTTTGCACTTGCCTGGGTTAAATTTCAAGCCACGTTCACGTGCGCGCTTTAATGCATTTCGCAAATTTCTGTCATGCTCGGCCTTTGTCTTGCCATATATTAAAATGTCGTCAACGATTCCAGTAACACCTGACATACCCTCAAATGTCTCATCCATTTTCCGTTGGAAATAATCTTGAGAGCAGTTCAAACCGAATGGGGTGCGCAAGTAGCGGTAACGCCCAAATGGTGTATTGAATGTAGTCAGGTATGAAGAGCTATTTTCAAGTCGAAGGCACAAATAACCCGAAGTCGCGTCAAGGACAGAAAAGTAGGCAGCTTCCGATAGCTGTGAGACTACCTCATCAAAAGTACGCATCGGATAATGCGGTCGGCGGATTGCATCATTTAGTGCTTTCGGATCAAGGCAAATTCGCAGGCTTTGAGTCTTGGGCTTTTCGACTATGACGAAAGAATTTACCCAGTCTGTTGGAGAATGCACGGGAGCTATGATAATTTGCTTCTCCATTCGCGGAAGTTTGGCTTTGAAACGATCGCTTAACGCAACAGGAATACGTCGAGGCGGGTTAACCACTGGAATTGCATCAGGCTTTAAATGTAATTTGACATCACCAGATAACAAGCCTATGCCTTTGAAAAGGTCTGGGAACTCTTGCAAGATTTGTTCTTTTGTGCATGCATCATGCTTGTCGGCAGTTTGACATTCAGGGTTGTCAACAGAGTAAATTAGCTGAATCAGATTAAAGTCAATAGACGTTTTCAGGCTCAAAAGGGGTGTTTTGCTTGTTTCAACAATGTAAAATAATATTTCCATGTGTTTATCTTTGTGGTTGCATGGTAGACGCAAGGTGCCTTTCACATTTAATGGATCACCTGTGTAGGACGATAACTGACTGTCAGGGGGTGCCAGTGCGTGCTTTATGTTTAGCTCATGAAATTTGTTCATGGGGAGAATATTGACCTAGGAACCTGTGTCGATTTTGAAGTTAATGGGGGTTTTCTTTGGACCTACATGCAATGTGGCAAAAGCTTGATCGTAATGAGAAAAAGATCTATTTACCGTATCAACATAAAAATCCGATAAATGTGAATCATCCTCTTCATATTGTTCATTTTTCACTTCATGTACAGTTTTGGATCTACAAACACGCTGAAAATGATTCATCTTTCCACATTTTCTGCAAGATTGTCCCTTTGCCGGACACTGTTCGTTCGGTTTATGCATATCGTAGCCACAGTTTCTGCACTTGTTAGCTTGTCCTGGTTTGGGTTGGAATCCCGTTTGTCGTCCTGGTTGTGGTCCCGTTGGCGGTGTGTACCCCGTAGCCCCGTTTGGTTTATTGCCGTTCGTCGTCCCGGTTCGTCTAGAGCGTCGGCTGAATTTCGTACGTACCACGCGAACCTCATATATATTCGTATATTCGAAGAATATTCGTAGTTTTGGCTAATTTGAATGGCTTGTGGTAATGTAAGGTCTTTCCCAACATTTATCAATTTTTCACGAATCTTTGGCGAGTTCGTCCCAAACACAATACGATCTCTGATCATTTCATCAGGGTTACCAAAGTCGCAATCTTGAGCCCTCAATCTGAGCCTTGTTACAAAGGAATCAATTGTGTCATTCCCCTGCACCTCGTTGTTAAATTGATATCTTGCAAATATGGGGTTTAAGGTAGGTCGTACATGTTTCTTAAACCGCTCATAGAAGGTTTTGAGTTTTCTTTCATCGCCGGCAGGAATGTCATTCCATGTATGTCTAATGTCACGACCCTTATCTCCTACCCACAATAACAAGTAAGATACCTTTTCTTCATCTGTTTTTGCTTTCAAAGGTTATTGAAAACATTAATTCTGCATGTCTCATAAATTTCTCCCATTGCTCTGGTAAATTTGAAGAGTCCCATGCCATTGCTGGTGGTGTAATTCCTGACAGTTCCATTTTCACTTTTTTCTTTTATCCCTTTTAACAGTCTAGAATTTTAAATTTCACTTCATGACACCATGTTTTGTTTCTGTTGTTATTTATATGTGGGCAATTGTATGTCCTAGACGTAATACAAATTCAGTAAAGAATTCAACACAAGTGTGCTGTATATATGTATCTATTCTATTCAAAGCCTAACAAAGAACTGTATGAAATCATATAAGCAATGCGCGCTAGTCGAGCATGCAGGTTAACTCATGAGTGAGTGAGTGAGTTTTGGTTTTACGTCCCACCAACAGCTAACGTCATACGGAGACGGGACCTCGGTTTAAAGACTCATCCGAAAGTCTGGAGAAGCCCGGGATCGATCCTGCGATCCCTGGTTTACAAGGCGAGTAGCGTAACCACTGCACCACGGAGGCTTCTAGGTTAACTCATGAATATGTAAATATACGTCATAGGTTAAAGGCTGAGATGCTGATAAGCAATATTGTTACAACATCAACTGAGCACTCGCTGTCATTTACAAACTAATCGCGACAGGAGAAAAATACTGGCGTAATAAAGAATCCACGGCTGGAAACCGTCCATGTATATAAACCCTATAGGTTTCATTGGGCGACAGGGCTTGAGATGTCATTTCATCTCAATGTCTGGTAAAAGTCCCACGAAATTAGAAGCGACGTCTCCAAAATGACCTATACAGTGTTGCGGCCCCAGCCCATCGGGGCTTGAAGAAATACATGGGCTGCATGATGCTTCCACGCAGAGTTGAAACCGACTGCACACGAGTACTGGTAAACTACTTAAGAGGATCTAAGCCTGCCCAGGCAAAGCGGTGCGAGTCAGACCGTCCACGCTTATAAACCCTATTGGTTTCATTGGGCGACAGGGCTTGTGATGCCTTTTCATCTCAATGTCTGGTAAAAGTCAAATTGGAAGCAACGTCTCTAAAATGACCTATAAAGTGCTGACGGGGACGTTAAACCTGAAATCAAACAAACAAAACAAACCTAAACAGTGTTGACGGGACGTTAAACCTCAATTCAAACAACACAAAAATTATTTCTGTGATCGGTCAAATGAATATTGGAGCGTTTCCACGTCACATTTGACGCTCCATGTTTGCAGGATGAAAGCATACACAGTAATCGTGTAATAACGGTAGAAATCTTTAACCTGCACAGGATGGGCCTCCCTGCACGTGTAGGGGATCCGAAGTTAAGGTCCCGATGCGGAGGACAGTGTACTTTGTTGCATTCATCCGGAGCATGTTCGGACACCGCAGTTTTATTACCGCTGCCGGGAATCAAACCGGGAGCCCCTAGCATCACAGGCAAGTGCACTAACCATTGCGCTACCACGCTCGATTCACTGTCGAGTGCCTGCTTAGCCACTTCACGAAAACATGCCTATATAATTTTGACCCCCTGGAACCCCACTTTTATATAGAATAACCGGGGTTTACAGAGGTACATCCTACTTTTCTTATTTCTGCTCATAATATAGATTGTGTGTACTCGTTAGAACCGCCTCGATTAGGCGATACTAACGAGTATCCACAATCTATATTTTGAGCAGAAATAAGAAAAATTTGATGAGGCGATACGAGCATCCACAATCAATATTTTGAGCAGAAATACACACAAGTGTACGTATAGGTCAATTTGGAGACGTTGCTTCCGATTTTGTAGGACTTTTACCCGACATTGTGATAAAATGACATCTCAATCCCTGTCGCCAGTTCGAGGTTTTAACGAGTATCCACAATCTCTGTTTTGAGCAGACTATAGATTGTGGGTACTGCTAGTTAGAACCGCTTCGATGTTTTAACGAGTATCCACAATCTCCTTTTCAGCAGTATTGAAAGTCGATTGTAACATAAAGTGACAGCGCTATTGTCCCGCCCACGCTTTTAACGTTCAAAGACGATTGTCAATCATCTCAAATACCAGTTCAGAAGCACGTGATGGAGAGTTCAAAACGGTGCTACAAAGCTTTCGGCACGTATTTGATATTCGTCTCAAACAACATCAAAAGTGCGTCTGAGAGAAAGTCTAGTGCTAACTTGCCGGTTGCGTTGTTGTATGCTAACACACCCGTGCAACATAGTGAATTTTTCCCATCTCCAAAATGGCTACTTTTCTGGAGAAAATCCATGATGTTTTTCTTATTTATACTTCAAACATAGGCTGCGTGTGCTCATTAGAACCGCCTCATTGAGGCGTTTCTAACGAGTACCCACAATCTATGTCTTGGAGCAGAAATAAGAAAAATAGTGTTTACCCCAATAAACCCCTGTTTTCCCTACATAAAGTGGGGTTTAGAGGGGTCTTCATTTCGCGGACTTGTTCACGAGATGTATTCATTATCTTCCATTTTTTTTTTCGTTCTAAAATTTATTGATTTCCAGGGGTGTTTATCATCGAGGCGGTTCTAACGAGTACCCACAATCTATATTTTTGAGCAGAAATAAGAAAAATAAGGTTTATCTGTGTAAACCCAAGTTTTTCTATATAAACTCCAATACAAACAAACAAATCAATAAAGTTTTGCGCTGAAATATCAGAGGTTTGGCGCCTGTGACCTAGATGTGCATCGGAACGGAACAATTTGAAAACCTTTGTAAAAGGATCCACCAAGGATCAATCCTTTTACAGTTTGGTCAAAATACAATCATTGATTTAGGAGGATACTTTGATTGAAGAAATTGTGGACGGACGGACGGCGACGACGGACGGTCACTGGTCCAAGTTGCTTCACCTTCAAAACTGTCACATTGCTGGCTATCAGATGAAAAATTCTGATCTTTTTCATATTTCTGCTCCAAACAAATATTGTGGGTACTCGATAGAACCGCTTCGGCGATTACTCACTATATATGTTTTGAACAGAAATGTGAAAAATAATATACACCCCTTAAAACCATGAAATTTGAAAAAAAAAATGGAAGATAATGAATAGTCAATATTTTCATTACGAAAACACGCCTATATAATTACATTGTAACCTTTATTGCCGAAAAAATGAAAAGTTTAGGATGAAAAATTGTGAGAATTTTCTTTTTTCTGTTCAAAATATAGATTGTGGGTACTCGTTAGAACCGCCTCAATGAGGCGGTTCGAACGGGTACCCACACTCTACATTTTAGAGCAGAAATAAGAAAAATAAGGTTTGCCCTGCAATCCCCAGTTTTCTATATAACTGGAGTTCAAGGGGGTCAAAATTATATAGGCGTGTTTTCGTGATGTGCTCTGCCTATATAATTACATTGTAACCTTTATTGCCGAAAAAATGAAAAGTTTAGGATGAAAAATTGTCAGATTTTTCTTAATTCTGTACAAAATAAAGATTGTTGGTACTCGTTAGAACCGCCTCAATGAGGTGGTTCGAACGGGTACCCACACTCTACATTTTAGAGCAGAAATAAGAAAAATAAGGTTTACCCCTTACTGTATAACAGTGGGGTTCAAGGGGGTCAAAATTATATAGGCGTGTTTTCGTGATGTGCTCTGTTTTTATGATTGGTTTGCTCTTATTTCACTCATTAAATTAATTAATACTTATATTTGGGTCAATATGACACGAGGTGTGTTAACGCCGATGTTTTTTTTATTATTATTTTATTTTATTTATTATTATTATTTTTTATTATTATTATTTATTTATTTTATTTTTTTTTGTCGTTTGCAACCTTTTGCAAGCATTTATATTTTTGTACATAAAAACCACCACCAGCCTTAAAGGAGCCGTCTGATCTGGGACCACAATGTTTGCAACTTTGATAACAAAGCAGACGACAATTGTTGTGATTGGCATGTTAGAGGGTTAAATGACATAATGCACGTGTCAATAATTAACACAATTATCTAAATATGCTTAAGTTTAACAGGTATTCTCGTTAATCCACAATCAAGATAGAAGTGGAGGCAATGTATTATATAATGAGTTACCAGTGCGTCTGATCAGACCCGTAGCAAGGGATGATTTCTTTCTGTTGATTTGACTTCTGATCAGACTGCGCGAATGCACATGATACAAAATAGTCAAGGTACGGAAAATAAGGCCTTGCGAAAATGTTTTGAAAACAAAGAGATTCTACTTTCAGATACCAAATAAAAAGTGCACGGAGTTTTCTTTCAAAAACCAAAAAATAAAAAAAAAACTATTTTTTTTTCAAAGAGTTTTGGTGATAGATAGATAGGTAATTATGATGAATAAATATCGTGTGGGGGAATAAATGCACAAAATAGGATTTTAAGAAGTCACGAGAGCAAGGTTCCATCTTATTGAGATATTATATAGTGCATTTAAATACAATTTTTTAAAGTTTTCTAGTATATAAAAGTGATTTTTTTTTGGTATTTTGGTTGCTTTCCGGTATTTTCGTGCTTTCCGGTAATTCTATCCACCGGACAAAAACTTCCTTTCGTAGACAAAACCTTCATTTCGTAGACAAACTCTTTATTAAACACTTTTTGTGGACAAAACCTTCCTTTCGTTGACAAAAACGTCCTTTCGTAGGCAAAACATTCCGTTTCGAAATTTGGTAAGCGATTCAGGACCACCTTTGCCCTCTTGTTAACAATTAAACCATTTGAAGACGTGTGTGTGTGTGTGTGTGTGTGTGTGTGTGTGTGTGTGTGTGTGTGTGTGTGTGCGTGTGTGGTTGTGTGTGTGTGATTTCGGGTTTAACGTCGCTTTCAACAATTTTTCAGTCATATCACGACGGTGTCTGGTTGCGACAGGGAGCTCAATGCTCACTTTTATAGTGCTGCCTCACTGTATCATGTCCCAGACACATTACAAGATACCACATCCAGTCACATTATCCTGACACTGGGTCGACCAGTCCTAGCTCTACCCCGTAAATCTGAGTGCCAAGCGAGGAGCAGCTAGTACCATTCTTAACGACTTTGGTATGTCGCGGCCTGGGATCGAACCCGTGACCTCCCGTTCCCCAGAGCGGACACTCTACCAACTGAGCTATCGGGGCCGGTTGAAGACGACGGAGCCGTTTTAGCTTCGCTCTTTTATAATGAAAAAATCTGAGATCAATGCCCATTTTATTCAAGTACGATGCACGTACCGTTGACAAATTATGCAAGCTTTTCATACTTTTACATGTCAGAAATAATAATTTTATTAGAAATCGTTGACTGGATCTATAAATTTGTAGAAAATTACAGTTGGGGGAAGATTTTATTTTTATAGTGTAGTTCATATTTTATTGTCCTTTGAGATCATTGATTCCATTGTGGAAATGTTGAAAATATGTTAAGGTCACTGATGAGGCCTTATTGGCCGAAACTAGCTTATTCTGGCCCAGAAAATATGTACACTTCATATTTTCCAGTTCTATGGTGTAGTCTTTGTTTCCAAAGGATAACCTTTTTATAGAACATATTTACGACTCTCATCCAAATACATGCTTTATCATGTTCACGCTGTCATAAACATACGATAGAGGACACAAAAGAAATGCAATATAAAATTTCTAGATTGTTATTATCTTCTCCGCGTCCATCAACGCAATGGTACTGTAAAAGAGATTTTGCTGCAAACTGGCGAAACTTCTCCATTTACATCGAAACAGCTTTTAAATCTCTCCAGGTGACAGTACAAAATCGCATCAGATGACTGAAATGACAATACAATTGCTTTAGCACAAGTGAAGGGACTGCGGTATTTCTATCCCATTCGGAGATTACATCTTGGAAATCGTTGATAAACATATGTACTGCATACATGGACATACCTTTTTATCGATAGCAACACGTTCTCGCATGCTGAGCTGATACTGGCAGATCTTTGCAGACAGAATCATTTCAGGTTTTGTACGCCAAAATGATCAAGCCATTCCCATTGCTCTTAAAAGTTACACAAGGCACGCGTAAGTGCCTGACATGTTCCTTATATATCAAACTCACAACTGGATAACAAGGGTTTGAGGTAAATGCCATAAAAGATAAATGATCACAAACTTTACATCTCGTGTCAACTTCAGTTGATCCGACAAGTATCCAAATTTCACAATACAGAATCGCAGATCACATACACTCCCAAACACTGTACATTTCCGGTCCTACACTGTGATCCTATGGCGTTTATATTTCGCAATTAATTCGATTTGCTAGAGTGTCTAGTCATGTAACTGACATCAACACCCGTAATAAATTGTTAAATGCTAAACTTCTTTATTAGGGTTATCGGTATCATAATCTACGCAAAGCCTTTTCTAAATTTTATAGTATAAAACCCAATACCCAAAACCTGATCCAGAACTCAATTTAACATAATTTCACAAACCAAAGCGTTTTTAGGTATAATAATATCAACATATGAATTAACGAATATAATTTGTATAATGGAAAAATGGCTTGGACTTAGTTAGTTATTAGAATTTAAAAAAGAATTAATATAGTTGCAAGGGGTATGAAACCCACAACTCGTTTCGTACCGAGGTCTTGTTGTTCTATGCTATTAATCTCAATTTGTTTGATGACTAACATGTTTCATTTTTTCATTTATTATATCTTCTTTTCAGTTTTCTTTAAAAAAAAACTCCCTATTTAATGATTTTTATTTTACGAAAGTGAAGCTTTTTGTTTGCTCAGCGAAAACAAATGAAAATAAAAACGAAAGAACTGCAAGTACCGGTTCAAAATTCCACACATTGAGAAATTGGATGCAAATTTGTGTCACAGTTCTCTCAGGAACTACTCGGCTGAAAATATTGAAGTTTAATACAGTTAGGGACAGTGGTTCAATATGTTGTGTATACCAGAACCATTCTGTTGCGGCTTATCTGCCAGTTTTCTATTTTTTTTCTCAAAATTTCACACACTGAAAATTTGTGTCACAAAATTCTCAGGAACTATAAGGGATTCAAAATTGAAACACAGTACACAATTTGATCATGACGTATACTAGGATCAGTCTGCTTGTGCTTATATTCCATTTGTTTCTATAGCAACCAAATCTTTCAAAATCTCCTCTATAGGGGCTGCTTTGATTTTTTTTTCACAGGAATGTTTCTTCAAAAGAAGATATTCAAATATTGTTAAAACAGTTCTGTTGGGCGGGCGCGAAGAAACAGATTGGGCTGCACAGTGTTACACTTTGTACTCTTTATCAAAAAGTTGCCCGATTGGCATGTGTTTTTTGGAGCAGTGTGGTGCAGTGGTAAAGCATCGGATTTGAGATCGAGAGGTAGCCGGTTCGATCCTCGCAAGCGTCACGTGTTGTTTCCTTTAGCAAGAAACTTTATCCACATTGCTTAGAACTGGTTTGTACCCAGGAAAAGAGGGCCACATGGAAGATGAGTACTAGTACTAAATGTGTTACCCTCTATAAATAAGGTCGATTATTATTTTATTATTATTATTTTATTATTAAATACTTTTGGTTCTGTTTTTGAATTCGTAGTAAAGTTTACATATCAAAACAGTTCTTCTTTTCATATTGAACCACAAAATAGTTTCAATATTCATAGTCCAGTATCGCTTACGACGTTTATCTTTTTTAAAGATATTTCTTGTTTACCCTTTCAAGATTATTTCACTTATATCGAGCCAATTGTACGAGGGTCATTTAGGAAATAATTTAACCGCACATATGACTCTCAGAACGACACTGAAACCATAAAATAGTATACATGTGACTGGTTTTCTATTGACTGGTTTCAACGGGCTTCCGTGACCTAATGGTTAAGAGCGCTGACTCTTGATCATTAGGTCTCTCACCGCTGTGGTTCGAGCTTAGCTCGTGTCACATGTGAGACGCCAAGTTCTGCAACGGAAGGTCAGGTGGTTTTTCTCCGGGTACTCCGGTTTTCGCCCACCTCTGTTTAACGATCGGCTCGATATGAGTGAAATAATCTTGAAAGCACCGTAAAACCAAAACCAAAACCAAAAAAAAAAAAAAAAAAAAAAAAAATGACTGGTTTCACTTTTCATAGACATGACTCTTTCATAGGCAGGACTATTTTCCAACTGGTTACCCAACGACACCCAAACGCTGGTTACACTGCAACGCCCCCTTGTGTATTAATACCGGGTAATTACCTGAACGCTGCCCGGAACGGAGCGCGTAATGCAGAGGCGCCCGCTTCGATTCCCCGCAGCGGTAATAAAATTGTGTTATCCGAACATGCTACACTGGCATCATTTGCAGTGATGAATGCCACAAAAAGCACCGTTCCTCAGATCGGGACGTTAACTGGATGCCCCCTGTGCAGACGGAATCATCCCCTGTGCAGGTAAAAGATCGCTACCGTTATTGCACGGTTTCTGTGTAGGCTTTCATGTGTATGTAATGTACACCTGCCTAGAATGTCTGCGAGGGCGTATATCAGTATATAGAGAAAGAAAGAAAATTTATCACCTGCACATGCATGATTGCTCTCACTCTTGCAAATAAACAAGACTATCTTAAGGATAGCTTTTGTTATGGTTTTTCTTTGAGTGTGTGTATCGCTTGTATTTTTTTTTATTTTTTTTTTTATAGCCAATTGGCCATTTTGTAGGGAAGTAACTGTCCTTTTGGCTTTCCGCTATTGATGTTACCATTATGGTCTAGTCGTTTCATTGTTACCTTTTTTCTTTATCCTTTCGCATTGTAAAACAGTAAATTAACTGTAAATCAACGGTGCTGGGTATATAATATGCCACATTTTATACAACTAGCATGATGCTTTTACTTTCATGCTCTAGTATTAAAGGCATTTATTTTTGATTATTGAGAACTATTATTTTATTACATAATATTATGTAGCCCTCAGTGCTGACAAAAGAGAAGTCCTCTGTCTGCAACAGGTAAAGGGCCTTCTTGGGGAAAATCAATAATTACTACAGTGTACCTTATTGATTTTCCTCTTTAGTGCCTCAATCAGTGGATTCAACAGGAGCTACTATTCACCCTATAAAAAGGCCGCCTTTGATCTGCTATAGACAGTATATCACAGGGGGCAATAAAACAATTATGAACACACGGTGTGTCCTACTGTCTAAGAATAACTGCCTTTAAGCAGCAGGAATCAATTTTTGTGTTTTTACAAAATGTTGTCGCTAAAACAGTGTATAAGTACACATAAATCGTTTTTGAGTCAATAATTGTACCAATCAGACGATATTAGGTATTATAGTTTTTTCTAAACCATTTGAGCCCCGCCAAGCGAATTTGTGTCTTCGAGCATTCCGTCATGACACATTTTAACTGCGCATGCCCAGCCATTCAGAGGGGCCAGGGATATGGCTTTCTGTCTGAAGGTTCCTCTTGATTCACTGCTTGTATGAGCGAGCAGCGAAGGTTCTGGCGAGACTGCGCGGATGCGCAGGCTCGCCTGAACCTTCGCTGCTCGCATAGGCGATAAGTACCAAAATCGCTTGACGGGGCCCATTTAATGTTTAGGACACTGACAAGTTTGTCTTGCTAACAATGCCGTGATCAACTCCACTTAAAAAGACAATGTAAATGAAGAAGTTGTTGTTACATTTTTTATCAGCGAAAATATCTTGACAGTACATTTGAATCATCCGGGCAGATGATTCACATGAAGTGCTTAGCCGTATTTTTGCTGAAAAGTAAGAACATTAGATTGCCACCTGCAGCGTTTGAAGGGTTAAACGTCATTAGAGGCTAGGGTGAAATATAACCATTGACAAAACGTACCAGCATGGGATTATATGAATATTTCATGAGAATGGATTCAATGCAGAAATTTTCGAGAGATGCCAAGGTCAGATCAGTCGGAATCATAGCTAAACCAAGGTTCCGATAGACCCGACCATCCTGACGTTTTGAAACACCTTTCCCATATGAATTAAACCACAACTTTGTTTTTAGCTGACCATTCAGTGCTCAAGGTGAGCATGTTTTTGTCTTGCAACCGTAATACACCTTCTTTCGTCAGTATTTGCCTTGTGCAATCTCTAGAGCTCAATGACTTAATCTAAATGTTTGCCAGAATTCTTGTCTCGATAATGTCTCGATCTAGCTTAAATATGGGACATGTTGTGTCAAAATGGTAATTTTAATTTTTGTTTAAACCTTGATAGCATCCTGGAGGTCAGGGTTTTCAAATGAAATAAAAAAAAAATACTTTTATATGCCTCCGTCATTTTTAAATAGGGGCATATATTATCACCGCTGTCCGTACGTATGTCGGTCCGTACGTCCCGTACGAAATTGTTTACGTGCGATATCTTTGATTGCATTCAAATTTCATACACAGATATATAATCATAAAATACAAGTCAAGTTCGGTTTCAGGTTAAATTCGCTACTTATCATGCGTGTTATGCCGCTTTTTCAACTTAATTTTTTATGTGAAAAATGGTTTCCGTGCGGTATCTTTTGAAAAGCTTAATGGATTGAATTAAATTTTGTATATAATTATATAATCATAAAATACAGGTCATGTTCGATTTCGGAAAAAATCCGCCAATTATTATGAGAGTTATCACCCTTTTTTTTAACTTTAGTTTTACTTGAAAAATGGCTCCCATGCGGTATCTTTTGAAAACCTTCACTGTTGGTAAACTCGTAAGGAGTAACCGTCGGTTATGCACTCAAAATCCTTACGGGAACTTCCGGTTATTCCTTCCGAGACAACAAATTTGTCACATACATGATTTTTAGTCATTTTTGTAAACATATTTTGAGAAATCGGGCAATGCTGTTCTCAACAACTTTCATTTCTACATCAGAAAAGATGGGCATGGAGATAGAAAGGCAAGCGGTCAATTTTTAATTTAATTTCTCCCTGAGGAAGGTAGTCAGATATTTCTGTTTTGACTTGTTTTCAAGTGCCAAATGAAGGCAATTCAGCTACCAGGACGATGCGAAACTAATTCAACATGCCAAATAACACGTAATTCAAACCATTTTCATTTTCATGTTGAAATACATACGCCCCCGCTCCATAGGGGCTTGAAGAAATATATGGGCTGCATGATGCTTCCACGCAGAGCTGAATCCGGCCCGCACACTAGTACTGGTAAACCGCTTAGATGATCTAAGCTTGCCCAGGAACCGCGGTGCGAGGCGGACCGTCCATGCTTATAAACCCTATTGGTTTCATTGGGCGACAGGGCTTGAGATGTCATTTCATCTCAATGTCGGGTAAAAGTCCCACAAAATTGGAAGCAACGTCTCCAAAGTGACCTTTACAGTGTTGACGGGGACGTTAAACCTCAAATCAAACAAATCAAACAAAATGTTGAAATACACAGGATGCAAAATTTTAGCATAATTTGTTCCAGCAGCGTTAATAGTTCTGCCGATTATGACTTACGAGGACATATCACCCCTAACGGGAGAATTACCCCTTACGGGGACAGAAAAAGTCAACTAATGGGTGTCTGATTGAAATGCATCACTTCATTCAATAATTTAACCTACCCTGACTCCACCTCCACCTCCCCGACCCCCCCCCCCCGCCCATCGGGGCTTGAAGAAATAGATAGGCTGCATGATGCTTCCACGCAGAGCTGAAACCGATCGCACACGAGTACTGGTAAACCGCTAAGAGGATTAAAGCCTGCCCAGGCAAAGCGGTGCGAGTCGGCCAATATAAATCGCTAACGTTTAAGGAGCGTTCCCACTTGCAGCAGTTTTCCTGGACAGGCTTAGACCTAAACGGTTTACCAATTCTCAGTACTCAAGTTTGGTCGGTTTCAGCTCTGCGCAGAAGCACTATTTCTCCAGGCCCCGTTGAGCGGGGCGTATAGTAAAATGCGTATCTAATATGAAATTTATTCTACTGTACGAGCATATCAGATAAATGCCTTGAAAATGTAATAATATCAGGTTTTCAGCAATTCGTTCGAGTACACGAATTTGGATACATTCGTACGAGCAATTCATACCACAGGCGCTTGAAGTATGGTCCATCAAAACGGATTAAAATATCCAAATATAAAGACTCTCCTGCAATAAGAAATAGCACAGGCGCTTGAAGTTTGGTCCATCAAAACGGATTAAAAATATCCAAATATAAAGACTCTCCTGCAATTTCAAAGATATTGCGCAATGGCTCAGTGTCACTTTTGATTTTGAGCCTTATGAACTACTTATGGAAAGAACTTCAAGCTCCTGTGTTCATACGAGCGCACGAACTCCGATTTTAAGTTATCGTTCTGAATAAAGTTAACAGTATTATCAGTCGTCCCATACAGTGTCTTCAGGGCTTTGATGAACCGTCTGTGTGAATAAACGCATTTCAATCAGTCACCCATTAGTTGGCTTTTTCTGTCCCCGTGAGGGGTAATGCTCCCGTAAGGGTAATCGGTCCTCGTAAGTAATAATCGGCACAAATATTAAATATGTTCTATAAAAGGGTTATCCTTTGGAAGCAAGGAATACACCACAAAACTGAAAAATATGGAGTGTGCATGTTTTCTGGGCCAGACTAGCTAGTTTCGGCCAATTAGGACTCATCAGTGACCCTCAGATATTTTCAAAATTCCACAATGGAATCAATGATCCCAAAGGACAAGAAAATATAATCTACACCATGATGTAGGGCAGGGAAAGCTCCTGGAACAAATTCTGCGGCAATTTTGCAACTAATGTATTTCACCATGAAAGTGGTTTGCATTACGTGTTATTTGGCATGTTGTTTTAGTTTCGCATCGTCCGGGTATCTGAAAATGCCTTCATTCGGAACTAGAAAACAGGTCAAAACAGTAATATCTGACTACTTTCCTCAGGGAGAAATTAAATTAAAAATCGACCGCTTGCCTTTTCATGTCCACACCCATCTTTTCTGATGCAGAAATGAAAGTTTTGAGAATAGCATTGCCCGATTTCTCAAAATATGTTTACAAAAATGACTAAAAACCATGTATCGGGAACACTCACCTGTTTGTTGACATATTTGTGGCCTCGTAAGTCATAACCGGGATTTCCCGTAAGGATTTTGAGTGCAAACCCGACGGTTACCGTTTACGAGTTTACCAGCCGTGACCTTGATGGATTTGATTCAAATTTCATATACAGGTATATTATCATAAAATGCAGGTCAAGTTCGATTTCGGGTAAAATCTGCGCTAATTATTTTGAGAGTCATGATACCTTTTATCCCCTCGCACAACGAAGTTTTGAGGGGGAGTGGGGTATCTATCTATCTCCCGTATAGTCAAACCCCTCGCGGGGACATAGACTTTGACGCGTGTCAACCGCAAAGAAGGTTAAAAGAGTAGTAAAAGCATTAAAGACAGAAAGAAATGTTAAAAATAGATAAAAATAGGCAAGATTACTATTGTGAGATATTTCAATCTGGCTTACAGCCAGACTGGATTCGGGGCCAGACTGGGTGACGTCAGGGGACAGGGCATTCCAGTGGACAATAGTTCTGGGGAAAAAGAGTACTTGTGATATAGTCAGTTGTTGTATGTATTTGCTGGAATGCCTGAGAATGAGAAATTCTGGAAGGTCTAGAGAGAGGGGTCACGGAGTTAGGTATAAGGATGGCAACCCTGCTATGCAGAATGTTCTGGAACACAACAAGGCGTTGGTCAATGCGTCTGAGGTCAAGTCATCGCCACTGATGAGAATTTAGCATGTCATTTACAGAGGAGATCTGCCCGTAGTCACGTTTGGTCGAGCGAGCAGCTCTCCTCTGCATTGCATGGGATTGCTCGTATAGGGTGCCCAGACTGTAGAGCAGTATTCAAGTTGTGGTCTTACAAGATTCTTATATGCTACTGATTTTAGTTGTTCAGAATGGACTTTGATGTTACGCCTTAGAAAGCCTTGTGTCTGGTTTGCTTTTTAGTGATGTTGTCTATGTGTGCGTACCAGGTGAGATCTTTTGTGAGTGTCACACCTAAGTATTTGGCTGCATCTACAGTGTCCGGAAGAGTGTTGTGAAGAAAATATTGGGTATGTATGAGTGTTTTTCGGTTTTTAGCAGTTTCTCCACTCCAGCTATGGAGAGGTCAGTATTAGGCATGGGTACATGGGGGCTAGGATTTTGTTGGATAGTCTCCATACCTGCATCAGCTAGTTCTTGAACATTTATGCCTGTGAGTGCTTTTAAAGAGACAGGTGATTTTGCAGTAAAGTAGAAGTAAAACAAAGATCAGGAATTGATACAATTAACTTACTCCACCCATAAAAGACACCAAAGGGAAAGAAATACAAACATTAAGCGACCAGACCATAATGGAAACCTAAACTAAGGAAGGCCATAAGGACAGTTACTTTCCCACAAAATGGCCATATGGCCATCCAAAACCAAAAGACACAAGTGATACACACAGTAAGTAACAAACAACAACATAAATAAATCGCCACAGAAGAGCCGCCTTGGAACGGTCAGTGGAAGATTTCCACTGGGGGGCTTAAATCGATTTTACGTGGCCACATTGAAACTGTTGATTAACAATGTGTGCTTTGTCTGTGTCTGTGGTGTGCAATTTATTGTGATTTCTGAGAGTGTCAAATGCCATTTGAGTCTTGTTTGGAGTGCTTTAGCAGTGAATACAGTTTTTTGTTGTTGGGCCGTGTTTGTGTTTGTTTATGTGTATTTTGTGATTTAGGATATCTTCCAAGTGCTTCCGGTAGGCAAGTTTTGTTTCCTTTCTGCACAGGTGCTTTATGCCCAAATATTGTTGTTTTGTAGTGTTGTGCTTGTTTGGTTTTTATTTCTTGTAGGTTTTGTCCCGTTTCCTGTATAATCGTCTCAGGTCCCTCTTGATCCAGGATAGCTTATTCTTTGTTGAGGCCCGTTTAGTTGGAATGAACAGGTCACATGATTTGTCAATTTCAGAGGAAACAGTGTTCCAAAGTGATTTGAGGGAGTATGATTTATTACGACAGAAGGGAATAATGTAGGTATGAGATATGGGAACGGTAACCATCCCAGTCTGCTCTTTTATTAAAAGGAATTTTTCTGGGCACCTGGGGCCTTACTGTGGCAGAGGTGTTGGAGTTAATCAAGACAGTATCATGATCACTAATGCCAGGTATTGTGCTGGTTCTATTTATGAAGGATGGGTTAGTTTTAAGGAATAAGTCTAATAGGTTACTTTCTCTTGTGGGTTCCTGGACTTCTTGTGTCAGGTTGTTGTCATACAGTGTGTCAATAAAATCTTTGCAGTGTACTGCTAATTTACAATCCTTTGCAGGTGACATGTTTTCCCATTTTAAGCGTGTTGAAATCTCCTCCTAACCAGACAGTAGAATTTGATTTGGATACCAAGGAAAGAGATTTTTTAAATTCTTCTGGAGCTATGTGGGTCATTTTTTTTTTTTGGTTTGTAGTAGCAACCTATAATGAGTGGTTTGCTACCGTTGAGTTCAATTTTGATCCATATGTTTTCACAGTCAGTTTGGTAGCGTGTTTCTTCTTGTGAAATGAAACAGTTTTTGACCGCGATGAACACGCCACCTCCTACTTGTTTTTGTCGGTCTCGTCGGTAAATAGTATAGCCTAGGTCCGGGTTGAACATTTTATTGGCATAGTGCTTTGGCTTGAGCCAAGACTCAGTACCTAGGACTATGTCTGGCTTGGTGGACTCTATCATGTTTTCATATTCCAGTTTCTTTTCGACTATAGACCTACATGTTACTACTACGATTTTGAGAGACGTCTTACAGTGTTCTTGTTTTTTTTACCCATGTGTGGCTTGTTTGCACATTTTGGGGGTGGATGTGTTTGGTAAGTTGTCAGTGTCGTGTTTTGCCTGTGGGGGAGTTGACATATAGCTGCTTGAAACTACCCCGTCTGTTAGGTTTGTGTGTTTGTTTGGAGTATGGAGGGAGTCTAGAATAATGAATCCTGGTGTGGAGAAATTAATGTTTTCACATTGAAGACACTTCCAGGCCACATTTGTCTGGTTGCCAAGTCTGTCGTACAGGCTATCAGAGATGCTTTGGCAGTCCGCTTGGTACCAGAATAGCTAACGTCTCATTCCGCCCTCTTACACAACCATGTGAGTGGCTGCTCACAGCTGCCATATGGAAAGATGGAATTGTTTGCTACATCCGGCATCATGGTAGGTCCTGGGTTTTTCTGAATGTCTGGTGCCATGGCAAGCAGGAGTATGCTGAGAAAGAAAGCCCACTTATAGGAGCTCTTATAGGCCAAACTGGGCCTGAGCAGTTTCTTGAGCTGTGATGAGCAGCAAGCCAGCATCACCTTGTCATTTTGACACATCATTTTGATGACTCTGAAGCCTGCATTTGGACTTGGCATAGTTTGACTCGGACAAAGACTGACTGGTTCTGTGCACCCAAACATCCTCACGGATAGCAGCACAGTAGCTGAAAACATCAGTGGGTATTGCAGCAAGGCTTATTCCCTCAATCAAGGCAGAAAAAAGAGAGAAATTTACCTGCATACTCCACGAGAAATGTACCGGAAGTAGTAACAATAACAAAGAAGTATTTTCCGGAAGTGGTAACTTTTGACCATCAGATTCACAGAATCAAAATGTTTTCCTTGAAATTGCTGAACTTGTCCATGATTGCACCTATACTTTATACCTTATCAGTGTTCTTTATATCTGCAGCATCAGGACCCTCCCCCACCCTACATGGACAAAGAAAATGATTTGCTTTTCTTTTTTTGTTTTACTCTTTCTGCTGCCTTCAGATATTTAGGATACATTTTGCCACCCCTTTTCATACCCAATGAAATTTCCATATGTTCATATAATGTTAGAGGTCTGGGTAAAAAAAATAAAGTGTGAACAAACATTCGCATGGATTAAAACAAACAGCATATCAGTATGTTTGCTGCAAGAAACTCACTCAGGAGTAGGTGCACATGATATTTGGAAGGGCGAGTGGAACGCGTTTTACTCCGGACATAGCAATAACAGTGAAGGCATTGGAATACTTATAAATCCAAATTTTTCGTATACAATTCAGAAATACAAACATAATAGATGGTAGAATACAAGCTTTAGATTTAAAAATAAATGGTAAAGAAGTAACTATAGTAAATTTATATGGCCCAACAACGACGATGTCACCCTTTTTAAAAGATTGGAATTTTTTTGCAAGAAAACGAAGAAAAAGATTTTATTATTGGAGGAGACTTTGATACAGTTTTAAATGAATTACTAGATAAACGAAATGGCAAAACGGAATCCCATAAATCATGCAGGAATAAGATAAAGGTATAACAGAATCATTCAAATTAATGGATATTTGGCGGGAAACGCATCCGAACACAAGGCAATTTACTTGGCATTCATCTCATAAACAAGCGATATTTTGTAGGCTTGGTTATTTTTTAATATCAGATAATTTGAAAAACTCGGTTACTTCATGCTAACACAGTCTAAGCTATAAATCAGATCATAGCCCTGTGATTTTAAATATTGATGTCATGAACATAAGTCGAGGACCAGGCTATTTCAAATTAAATAATAGCTTACTATTGAACATAGAATTTCAAGAAATTATAAAGAAAAGTATACATGAAATTGCGATGATAAATCATGCGTCGAATCCAAATACACTATGGGAAATAATAAAGGGGACTGTTAGAAATGAAACCATAAAATATGCAACCAAGAGGAAGAAAAATGCAAATGAAAGAGAAAAAAAATACTTAAAAGTGAAATATGCCAGTTGACTAAATCTTTATCGGAAAGCACTGATGCGCATACAATTGAAGTTCTTCAAACAGATTTAAATGAGAAAAACACCGAACTAGAAACTTTAACAGACAACAAATTGAATGGTTTAATTCTTCGATCGGAAGCTAATATAGCTGAATACAGTGAAAGAAACACGGCATATTTTGCAAGCTTAGAGAAAAAGAGATCTGAAAGAGAAAAGTTATATCAAGATTACTGATTAATAATAGTATAAATACAAACCAAATTGATATAATGCATGAAACGGAAACTTACTACAGAAGATCATACGACCAAAGAGAAACACAAGAGTCACGAATAGACTTTTTTAATTACGCCATAGAAACTTGAGGAGACAGAAAAAGAATTTTGTGAAGGACAGCTTACAGAAATAGAATGCGCAAAAGGTCTAAAAGACATGAAGAATAATAAAAGTCCGGGGTCAGATGGCCTAACAGTTGAATTTTAAAAACTGTTCTGGAATAATTTAAAGCAGTATTTTATAACTCAGTCAATAATCCTGTGAAATGGGATCATTAACTTAACTACAAAAACAGAGCATAATTACACTTCTACCAAAAGACAATAAAGATATTACAAATCTCGATAACTGGAGACCTATAAATTTATTAAATGTTGACTACAAAATAGCAACAAAAGCAATTGCTAATCGTATTAAGTCTGTGCTAACCAAAATAATAGACGATTCACAAACCGGTTTTATCAAAGGTAGAAACATTGGAGAAAATATAAGGCTTGTGTTGGCAATCATAGAAAACGTAAATGAAGAAAATAAACCAGGCGTTATCTTTTTCTCAGACTTTGAGAAATCCTTTAATAGTATAAATCCCTCTAACATAATAAAGTGTTTAAAACATTTTAATTTTGGTGAAACTTTTTTACAATGGATAACTTTGTTTTATACAGATGCAAAAAGCTGCGTTTCAAACAACGGTTTCTTGTCTAGTTTCTTTCCCATTAAACGTGGCGTACAGCAGGGATGCCCCTTATCGCCGTATCTCTTTATAATGTGTATCGAACTTCATTCATATAAAGTGAGTACTTGTGAAGATATTAAAGGCATATACTACTTGAACCAGGAATTCAAGAGGTCGCTTTTTGCAGATGACGCATCGTTTATTCTAGATGGCTCGCTACAATCATTTGAAACGCTTATTGGTGTACTAAACGATTTTGCAGTAATATCCGGTTTAAATCTTAATGCAAAGAAATGGGAATAGGAAGCATGGTAAAAAATGAAACTGTTTATTTAAAAAAGCGAAAATTTCAGTGGAGTTCATCCGAAGCAAGTTCACTTGGTATGACATTTAACAATGACAAAAACATCACTTTCCAAAGTAATTCAGAATCTAAAATAAATCTTTTTGAAACATGTCTAAAACAGTGGCACTATCGTAAATTAACACCTATGGGGAAAATTACAGTAATCAAAAACTGCGCACTCCCAAAATTTATAAATACTACCAAACCCATCAAAACCAACAATAAATCGAATCAAGAAACTAATGTATGAGTTTATATGGAACGGCAAGCCAGAAAAAATCAAAAGGGATATTTTACTAATGGCTATGAAAATGGGGTTTAAAAATGATCGAGCTGGAAATATTTATTAAATCTCTCAAAGTAACATGTATAATACGTATAATCGAATCAGACATAAATGGAATACTAAATAAATTATACCTAAACAGATTGAATGGATTTTGCGGGAAACTATTATTCGAATGTAATTTTACTGAAAAGGACGTAGAGACATTTACACAAAATAACACATTTTTAAAAAGATATCGTTCTTGCATGGTGTTCCTGCAACAACAAAACTGTGATACTGAACTATTGAAATAAAAATAATATGGAATAATACTCATATAAAAAGTAGAAGTAAAATAAATATCAGGAATCGATACAATTAACTTACTCTACCCATCAAAGGCACCAAAGGGAAAGAAACACAAACATGAATCGACCAGACCATAATGAAAACCTAAACAAAGGAAGGCCATAAGGACAGTTACTTTCCCACAAAATGGCCATATGGCCATCCAAAATAAAAAGACACAAGTGATACACACAGTAAGTATTAAACAACAACATAAATAAACCGCCACAGAAGCACCGCCTTGGAACGGTCAGTGGAAAGATTTCCACTGGGGGGCTTAAATCGATTTTACGTGGCCACAATCCTCGCCCTTACTTCCGTCGCGATTTAGACAAATAATTTGTTCAGTCCGCATGAAGGCCTCCTAACTCATCAGTGCAACATCTCCGTGAACACAAATAATCAAAGAACCACAGAGGTGAGACAACGGCGAGGACTTGACAGCAAAAAAACACTGAAATGCTGGAGCAAAAGAAAACCAACAGTTAGACTCCAATGGGTCCGACCAGAGACAGAGAAGCAGTCACCAACCAACATTACCTTGAATTAGATCTCTCTAATTCTCAATAAGCCTTTACGTTAAAACCGATGGAAGCAATTTAAACATATATACGATGACTCGACAAATAAAATTTATTCCTTTGATAGATTAATGGATATCTACAATTTACCAGATCGTGACTATCTAAGATATTTTACACTTATATGCAGCATACCAAAATATGGAAAACATCTATCAAAAACGGAAATATACATATCCCAGAAACACCTACAACAATAAGTCAAGTGATAATATCTAAGCAAACAAATAAAAATGTTTAACTCCTTTAAATGAAAAACAAAGCAAAGACAGAAATAAAATCTGAAGTAAAGTGGACGAATCAATTTAGTGATAGTACTTTAAACTGGAAATGTATATATACAAACATGTTAAAAACGACAAAAGACATAAAACTTCAAAACTTTTAATATAAGTTCTTGATGCGAATCATACCAACAAATAAATTTCTGATGAAATGTAACCTTGCCGTATCCACACTGTGTGAATTTTGCACAATGGAAATAGAAACACTAAACCATCTCCTTTGGGAATGTTTATTCGTTCAACAATTTTGGACAGAAGTATCAAAATTCTTTGAGCACCATAGTTTTGATATTACTCTTAACCAAAAGATTATAGCCTTTGATATTACTGTAAATTGTGCTGAGCCAAAAACTCAAGTACAAAATTATATCTTACTGCTGGGAAAGTACTTTATATTTAAAAACAAATGCCAGCAAACTCCAATATTGTTTGTGCATTTTATATTGTACCTAAAGCAGAAACTAAACATTGAGAAACAACTCTATTGTATGAAAGATAAGATTACCCAGTTTAATAGGAAATGGAATACTATGATCGCCTTAATAGATTAATTTCTTGGATAAATTTGGCAGCATACTAAAGGCAGCAGAAGATCTTCACTTCTTCTTCTTGTTCCTCTTCTGGTTCTTCTTCTTTTCTTCTTCTCCTTCTTCTTCTTCTTCTTCTTCTTCTTCTTCTTCGACTTCTTCTTCTTCCATTGTTTCCTTTTTTATCTATTTTTTCCTTTCTTTTTTCTTCAAGAAATGTTTCCGAAATTGTATTGTAAAAGCATACCACTGAAAATCAGTAAAACAAAATTACGTTACAATATCCCAAATACCTTGATTGACTCCTTTAGTTAAACGTTTAACTTGTACAAATTATAAATTTGTTACATTAATGCGTATAGTATGTATTGTATAAGGTATGTAAAGTTGTATATGCTTGTACGATTTAATTTCTGAAATAAACAATAAATAATAAAAAAAAACCTTTGATCCACGTCAGCTGTTTGGGGAGAAAAAAGCAAGAATTTGCAAGTATTACGAAATACTTTGCCTACTGATGTATGAAAAAACACTCAATTATGTTTAATCTTTAAACAGGAAAGATCTCACATTCGTACGCTTTGTGAAATAAGTAGAAAATTTGAAATTTTGGAGAGAAAAAATTAGGTTGTTTGCGGTGACATATGCGCGCGCACATGGTCCGCGTTTGGATATAGCGTTTGTCCCCTACTCATCGCTCAAGCGCCTATATTTAGTGACGGATTTAAATATAACTTAAAGGCATTTATTCTTGATTATTGAGGACTATTATTTCATTACATAATATTATGTAGCCCTCAGTGCTCACTGGAGAGAAGTCCTCTGTCTTCAACAGGTAAGGGGCCGCCTTGGGGAAAGTCAATAAATTACTTACTGTTGACTGGTGTACATTATTGATTTTCCCCTTAAGTGTCTCAGTCAGGGGATTCAACAAGAGCTACTAATCACCCTATTAAGGGCCGCCTTTGATCTGCTCTAGTCAGTATATCACAGGGGGGCAATAAAACAATTATGGACACACCGTGTGTTTTACTGTTACAGAATAAATGCCTTTAACACAAATATTGCTTATGATAATATCTCGAGCGAGTTTAACTTATAAAGGTCATGGCCTAAAGGTCAAGGTCAGTGTAGCTATTTTTAGAAAATCTTTGTCATCGTTCTAGTGCCTACATTTGTTGACGGATATTAATATAACTTTACACATATGTTATAGCTGGTGCAATTTGACATGAGACTGACCTCTACGCAAAGAACAAATTAATCAATATTATCGCCTAATAGGTAGGTTTTCGTAAACTTCTCGCGAATGTTCGGCATCTCGTGAATGGCGATCTATTTACCGACCTCGGTGTACTGAATAACAATATCGACCTGTTCTGAAATCGGCGAAAATATATATATGCATTCAGTCGGATGTGAAATTATGGTAAAAGAGGTCAATGTCTCATGTCAAACTGCATTAGTTATAATATCTAGAGCGAGTTCGACTTTCAACGTCATACCCTCAAGGTCAAGGTCACTGTGACTATTTTGATAAAAAACTTTGTCATCACACTAACGCCTATATTTATCCATGGATTTCAATATAACTTCAAACAAATGTTGCTTATGAAATTATCTCGAGACAGTTTGACTAGCAATGTCATGACCTCAAGGTCAAGGTCACTATGGCTATTTTTGAAAAAAAAAATTATAGCTCTAGCGCCTGCATTTATTGATGTATTTTAATATAACTTCACACAAGTATTGGCTATGATGATATCTCGAGCGAATTCGACTTTCAGGGTCTTGAGCTTAATGCCAATGTCGCTGTGGCTATTTTGAGAAAAAACTTTGCCATCGCTCTAGCGCCTTTATTCATCGATGGATTTTAATAATACTTCACAAAAGTTTTGGGTATGATGATATCTCAAGCTGGTTTGACCTTCAGGGTCCTGGGTTTAAGGTCAAGGTTACTGTGGCTATTTTGAGAGAAAACTTTGCCATCGCTCTAGCGCCTTTATTTATCGATGAATTTTAATATTACTTAACAAAAGTTTTGGGTATGATGATATCTCAAGCAGGTTTTACTTTCAGGGTCCTGGGTTTAAGGTCAAGGTCACTGTAGCTAGTTTTCGAAAACTATTGCCATCGCTCTAGCGCCTTCATTTATTGATGGATGACTTCACATAAATAACGGGTATGGTGATATCTCGAGCAAATTCGACTTTCAGGATCTGGGGCTCAAGGTCAAGGTCACTGTGGCTATTTTTAGAAAAACTCTGTCAGCCTTCTAGTGCCTTCATTATTGATAGATTTTAATATAACTTCACACAAATCTTGGGTATGATGATATCTCATGCAGGTTCGACTCACGGTCTGGTGCGCAAGGACAAGGTAACTGGCAATTTATAGAAAAACTTTGTCAACGCTATACCGCCTACATTTCTTGATGCATTTTACTTTAATTTTAAACAAATTTTGCATATGATAATATCACTAGCGAGATGATGGGCCTCCGTGTGAGACAAAAAGGTCTGCAACGGAAGGTCGGGTAGTTTTCTCCGGGTTCACCGGTCTTCGCCGACCTCTGATTTACGATCGGCTCGATATGAGTGAAGTAATCATGAAAGAGCCGTAAAACCAAAACCAGAACAATTACAAATATCGAACGAGTTTGACTTTAAGGGTCCTGGGTTCAAGGTCAAGGTCACCGTGACTATTTATAGAAAAACATTGTCATCGCTCCTGTGCTCACATTTATTAATGGGTCTTAATATCACGTTACATAAATGTTGCATATGATAATATATCGATCGAGTTCGACTTTCAGAGTCCTGGCGTCAAGGCCAAGGTCACTGTGATACTTTTAGAAAACTCTTACATCCCCTCAACGCCGACCTTTTATTTACATATCTAATTTCTAATATAACCTCATAAAATGCAGGTCAAGTTTGATTTCTAATAAAATCCACCAGGTATTCTGGGAGTTATGGTCCTTTTTTTAAATAGAAGTGAAGACAATTATCAGGAATCGATACATTTAACCCACAGCTCCCACCAGAGACACCAAAGGGCACGAAACACAAACATGAAACAACTAGACCCTAATGGAAACATCAATAGCGGAAAGGACAGTCATATTCCCACAAAATGGCTAATAGGCTATCAAAAAAAAAAAAAAAAAAAAAAAATACAAGCGATAGACACACTGACACTCAAAGACAAACCATAACAAAAATAAACCGCGACAGAAGAAGCGCATTGGAACGGTTGTATAACACATAAAAGTAGTTTTTGTTTAATATATTTTGAAATCATTATTAAATAGTTAATTTACATTGCATTTAAATCATGAAATCTAGGTCAAGTTTGATTGAACTTACAATATGCCAATTATTATGACAGTTATCGTCCTTTTTTAACTTCATCATTTTGGAAAATGATTGTTTCCGGGTGACTCTGACCCTTGGGCGGGGGCATCTGTATCATACTGACAAATTTCTGGTTTGTTATCACGTTAAGTTTAAAGATTTTAAATCACTGACCAACGTGTTGAAAACCGCATAAAAATCCATTTCGTTCATAAGTTATGACGTGCAACGTTAATCATCAATTATTGTATGACATAAACGTGTTTGTTAGATTTCTATCACACAATGCATTATTTTATGATGTCATATGAGGTTTAAAACTTAACTTAAAATCATCTTTATAATTATACTATCGGAATTGATGTTAGTCATATCTGGGTACAGGATAAATAAGCACTTATATTTACAATAATTAAATGATGTCAAATGCAAATTTAACTAAAATATAACCATTTAAATAAAAAGTAAAAAAAGGCTTAAAACATTCTGAAATTTTTCATGAAATGGTAAAAGGTAATGATTCGGCCCCGCCCGTCGGGGCTTGAAGATATAGATAGGCTGCATGGTGCTTCCATGCAGAGCTGAAACAGACCACACACAAGTACTGGTAAACCGCTTAGAGGATCTAAGCCTGTCCAGGCAAAGCGGTGCGAGTCGGACCGTTCATGCTTATAAACCATATTGGTTTCATTGGGCGACAGGGCATGATATGTCATTTCATCTCAATGTCGGGTAAAAGTCCCGCAAAATTGGAAGCAACGTCACCTCCAAAATGACATATACAGTGTTGACGGAGACGTTAAACCTCAAATCAAACAAACGAAAACAGGTCATGAAATGATGAAATTTATTTTATATTCATATTAGTAGAACAAACCAAAAGATGAAAAAAAAAAAAAAAAAAAAAAAAAACGCAACAAATAATATCAACTAAAGCCAGAAAATGAAATTTAATTGTTTTGTAGTGAAATTTAAATCTAAAAAAAAATCAACCTGTTCATCACATTTTTAATTTAACTTCAACAATAGAATTTCATATAGACAATAATAAAAAGTAGCACTAGAATTTGTCAGTATGTGCTTTAAAAGTAGAGTTTAGAGGTTATAAAAATAAACAATTTTTGACTGTTTCAAATACCTCACATGACGTCATTAAATCCCCCATTACTATTAACGAGCAAAGCAAAACGTTTAGAAAGTTGATGACAAACGACCAATTTCAAAACTTTGTATCTTTGGAACCTTTTATTTCAACGCGGTTTTCAGTGCCATATTCTTTGAAACACGGCCTTTACTTTCATCGACTTATATTACGTTAAAAGCTGTGCACTCTAGAAGCCACAATTAGAATTCAATTTTCTTGCCACTTCATCAGAATACTTGTTTCAATGAGATCTCAGTCAAGTTCAAATACTGTTCATGATGAATAAACACCAGGTCAATATATAAAACTTTGTGAAAATACCTTCTTGGCTTGAGATGTCATTTCATCTCAATGTCGGGTAAAAGTCCCAGAAAATTGGAAGCAACATCTCCAAAATGACATATACTGTATTGGCGGGGACGTTAAACCTCAAGTCAAACCAACAAACACACTAGACAATACTGTTTTGCTTCAAACGTTTTGACCCTTATTCTCCATGTTTGTCTTGATGATGTCTTGGATTTCGAGGATTGCGGCCGCGTAAAATCGATTTAAGCCCCCACCCCTCCCTACCCCAGTTGAATTCGTTGCATTGATCGTTCCAGCGCGGTTATTCTGTCGCGGTTTATTTTTGTTATGGTTGTGTGTATGTATCGCTTATCTTTTTTGTTTTGGATAGTCAACTGGCCATATTGTGGGAAAGTGACTGTCCGTTTGGCTTTCCCCTATTGGTGTTACCATTAGGGTCTAGTTATTTCACATTTGTGTTTCTTTCCCTTTGGTGTCTCTGATGGGAGCAGTAGATAATTGTATCGATTCCTGATCATTGTCTCCACTTCTATTATGATTAAGTTACAATATGCGTTGTTTGATCAAAAACTAGGTCACTACGTTTTGTTTATTCCTTGTGTGCGCACTAGAAGCCACATTTTTACTTCAATCTTCATGAAAATTCATTAGAATATTTGTCCTGATTATGGGGTGCCGTTTTACTATTTAATACAATTTCAAGATATCTATAAATAAAATTCATGATATCGATCATAAAAATATTGGATATCCATAAATATTATTAGATATCTATAAATAATATTAGATATCTATTATTCATTGTATGATATCAATTATAAATTTAATGATATCTATAATTCCAATTATAGATATCTATTATTCGAGTAATAGATCTCTTTTATTCGATTTATAGATATCAAATATTGAAGAAGATTCTATGATATCAATAATTACATTTATTGATATCAATAATATATTTTTTGATATCTATTATTGAAAATTGTGATATCTATAATTCAGACCTTTGAACGATACCTATAATTAGATTATAGATATCCATAATTCTAATTATTGATATCATGAAATAAAATTTTAGATATCAAAACATCTCAGAATATTTGATATCTTTTAATACAATTTTAGATGCTTGCGTATATGGATCTTCTAGTCAATAACACTTTAACAATGTCAAGTAAAATTTGTTGTCGTTCATCTGTGCCCAGTTTCGAAACGACAGAACACTTGTGACTCCCACTGGAGGGGCGAACTCTAAATTTTCCTTTTTACATGAGCTGGAATTTAGGCACATTGTCAGTCTTGGTATTGTTTGGGCCTTTACATTGTAGATGCCGGGACCCAACCTATGTTGCAGGCAAAATTCAGTGTTACCCCCCCCCCCCCCCCCACACACACACACATACACACATACCACCACCACTACCCCACAATGGGATGTGTCCAGAGTAAGTGACTGTAAGAATGCATACTTGAAGCCATAAGGCCCAAATGATATGTATGTTTCAGGTTCCAACTAGACAAATGAAACAAACAACGCAACTCATCAAGAGCTACCCTATCATTAACAAAATGTACCACACTCTTTTAGACATCCTAGTTCTATTTTATTTTTAATTGAGCGACAGCCGCCCAGCATGTCTTGGAAAGATCCATTGAGCTGCTTGACGTTTCAACGCAGGGCTGAAACCGACAGCACATTAATACCGGTATTAAACCAATAAGATGGTCTATAAGCCTGCTCCGGCAAAGTGGTGCGAGTCAGACCGTCCCTACATATAAATTTGGCACGGGTTAAGACGTCATTCATCTCAATGCCGGATTGAAATCCCACAAAACTAGAAGCAATGTCTCAAAAATAGTGTTAGAATTAGAATAATATTTAACATTAACCCTTATCTTGCTGTTCACAATAACCCCTATCTTTGCAAACAGAAGCAATCTTATCAGGCTCTACAATGTTTGTGATGCAGTTTGTTAAACGAATGATTATAACACATCAAGTAATCTGATTGGCTGATGTCTAATAATGGGTGTGGCTTTATTAAACTATTCAGCAGGACAAGGGTTACATTACATATTTACAGAATTGCGCCCCGCCCCGTCCATAAATCAGATGATATCCATAATTCGAATTATAGATATCAATAATTCTAATTGATTTATTGATATCATAAATCTCAATTATTGATATCAATTAATCTATTTATGGATATCATTTACTCAGATTATAGATATCATTTATTCAGCCAATGACTTGATATCAAAAATTCTGATTATTGATATCATTTTTCCGAATTAATGATATCAAAAATTCATAATAATGATATCTATAAATCCTTTAGCTATTTAGATATCTTTAATTTGAATAAATGATATCAATTTTTCAAATAATAGATATCAATAATTCGGCCCATTTATTGATATCAATAAGTCTAATTATGGATATCTATAAATAATATGTGCATCAATACTTGAGTCTCCGTGGGGAAATTTGGATATCACTAATTCCAACAATGGATATCAATAAATAAGTCAGATTTATAGATATCATTTACCCTATATATGAATATCAATAATTAAAATGATTTATAGATATCCATAATTCAGTTTTTGATATCTATAATTTGACTCTATGATATCAATAATTGGAATTAATAATATCAATAAATAGGACTGAATTATTGATATCTATTATTCGATTAAATGATATCAATTATTAGAATTATGGATATCTATAATTTGAATTATAGATATCAATAATTGGGCTGAATTATTGATATCATAAAATCGAAATATGGATATCCATATTTCAAATTATATTTATAAATAGAAACTGTATCCCAGAACTATACTATCCTAACAAGTTTATAAATTATGGTCTGGCCAGATTTGAACAGAGTCTGTGGGAGTAAGGCAAAATATGGGGTGGGCGTACTCTGAATTTTCCTTTTTACATGGACTGGGAATATTTTTATTGTTTAGATTTTCATTTATAAGTGTTTTTTTGGTTTTAGAGAAAAAGATTTTTAGGTCAACGCCATTTAGCCAGTTACATGGGCTTGAATTCTGGGGTAACATTGTCAGTCTTGGTATATTTTGGTCGCCATTAGATGCCGGGGCCCAGCTTGTGTAGCAGGCAAAATTCAGAGTACTATCTCCCGACCCCACTATGCGATGTGTTTGTGTGATTTTATTTGATTTGAGGTTTAACGTCCCCATCAACACTGTATAGGTCATTTTGGAGACGTTGCTTCCAATTTTGTGGGACTTTTACCCGACATTGAGATGAAGTGAATCTCAAGACCTGCGCCCATCCATCTAAAAACAAGAAAGGTATTGACCGAACACAAAAAGGCCCATTTTTTACCTTTGACCTCTATGTATGACCTTGACCTTTGAGGTACTAAACTGGGTCATGCGTGGTTAACATTTCTGCTAAGTAATTTCTGCCAAGCAATTTCAAAATCCATCTAAAAATAAGAAAGTTATTGACCAAACACGAAAAAAAGGCCCCTTTTTTCCTTTGACCTCTATGTATGACCTTGACATATGAGGTACCAACCTGAATCATGCATGCGACACATCGTCTCATGGTAGTTAACATTTCTGCCCAGTAATTTCAAATTCTGTTTGAAAATAAGAAAGTTATTGACAAAACACGAAAAAAGGCCCCTTTTTTACCTTTGACCTCTAAGTATGATCTTGACCTTTGAGGTACTAACCTAAGTCATGCACGCAAGACATCGTCTCATGGTGGTTAACATTTCTGCCAAGGTAATTTCAAAATCCATCTAAAATTAAGAACGCTATTGACCAGACACGATTTGCCCATACATACATACATACATACATACATACACATACATACATACATACATACATACATACATACATACATACATACATACATACATACATACATTCATACATACACACACACACACACACACACACACACACACACACACACATACATACATACATACATACATACATACTTCCAAGGGAGATAACTCAAAAAGTATAAATGCCAGAGTTATTGTTCTTGCACTCTGCATGTCGTCTAATATTGATTAATATTTATATGAAGATTAAAATAATAAATAATAATCAACCTTATTTATTGACGGTAACACACTTAGTACTAGTACGCATCTTCCATATGGCCTTCTTTTCCTGGGTAGGAACTAGTACTAAGCAATGTGGATAAATGCTCTTGCTCTTGAAAGGAAACAACACGTGGCGCTTTTGATGATCCAACCGGCTACCTTTCGATCTCAAATCTGATGCTTTACCACAGCAGCACAGCGTTGCACTTTCTCTTGAAGATAGCTTGAACGGTTTTCAAGTTATAGAGCGAACACGATTTTTTGACGGATGGACAGACGGACAGACAGGCAGACAGACTGACAGACGCCCGGGGAAAAAACAATTTGCCTTCCCGAAAAAAAATTTAAGGGGGGAGACATAACTATTCAGCAGGACGAGGCCCCGCCCTCAAAAATTATGAATGTCCACAAATCAAATAATTGATATCCATAATTCGAATTATAGATATCAATAATTCTAATTGATTTATTGATATCTTAAATCTCAATTATTGATATCAATTAATCTATTTATGGATATCATTTATTCAGATTGTAGATATCATTTATTCAGCCAATTAAATGATGTCAAAAATTCTGATTATTGATATCATTATATAGAAATAATGATATCAACAATTCATAATAATAATATCTATAAATCCTTTAGATATTTTGATATCTCTAATTTAAATAAATGATATCAAATATTCAGATAATAGATATCAATAATTCGGCCCATTTATTGATATCAATAATTATAATTATGGATATCTATAAATAATATGTGCATCAATACTTGTGTCTCCCTGGAGAATTTTGGATATCACCAATTCCAACAACGGATATCAATAAATAAGTCAGATTTATAAATATCATTTATCCTATATATGGATATCAATGATTGGAATTTATGATATCAATGATTAAAATGATTTTTGAATATCAATAATTCAATTTTTGATATCTATAATTCGCCTTTATGATATCAATAATTGGAATTAATGATATCAATAAATATGACTGAATTATTGATATTTATTATTCGATTAAATGAAATCAATAATTAGAATTATGGATATCTATAATCTGAATTATAGATATCAATAATTGGCCTGAATTATTGATATCATAAAATCGGAATATGGATATCCATAATTCAAATTATATTTATAAATAGAAACTGTATCCCACAACTATACTATCCTAAAAAGTTTATAAATTATGGTCTGGCCAGATCTGAACAGAGTGTGTGAGGTGGGGAGTAAGGCAAATTGTGGGGCGGAGAGTACTCTGAATTTACCTTTTTGCATGGGCTGGGAATATTTTTATGGTTTAGATTATCATTTTTGAGTGTTTCTTTGGGTTTTAGCGAAAAAGATTTTTAGGGCTCGGCCATTTAGCAAGTTACATGGGATTCATCAGGAAAACATGCCTATATATAATTTTGCCCCCCTTGAATCCCATTTTTATATAGTAAAACTGAGGTTTGCAGGGGTATTCAATATTTTTCTTATTTCTGCTAAAACATAGATTGGAGGTACTCGTTAGAAGGTGAGGCGGTTCTAACCAGTACCCACAATCTATGCTTTTGAGCAGCCTCGGTTCTAACGAGTACCCACAATCTATGTTATTGAGCAGAAATAAGAAATTATCACATTTTTCATCTGAAAATTTAGAATGTATTTGTATAGGCGTGTTTTCATAATGTTGAATTCCGTGGTACATTGTCAGTCATGGTATATTTTGGTCGCCATTAGATGCCAGGGCCCAGCTTGTATAGCAGGCAAAATTCAGAGTGCCATCCCTCAACCCCACTATGCGATGTGATCATAGTTATTGACTGTAAGATGCATACCTGAAGCCATAAGACCCAAAGGCTATAGGAATGTTTGTTTGATTTGAGGTTTAACGTCCCCGTCAACACTGTATAGTTCATTTTGGAGACGTTGCATGCTTCCAATTTTGTGGGATGTTTATTTTAGATATCAATAATTCTTTACATTTTAGATATCTATAAATTGAAATATAGATATCATTAATTATAATTATAGATATCTGTAATTTGATTTTAGATATCTATATATGCAACGGAATAATGGATATCATAAAAAAAATCTATAGATATCAAGAAATATATATTACATATCATTGATTACATTTTATGATATCAAAAATAATGATAATTATAGACATCAATAATGTTAATGATAGATATTTAAATTTGATTTATAGATATCTATAATTTGAACATAGATATCTATAATTACATTTTAGATATCTCGAAATTGTATTAAATAGTAAAACGGCACCCCATACCTGATGGCATTTTGATTATGTTCGAATCTGGTCTATGTCGGGACAAATACTAGGTCAATAGGTAAAATTTTGACAAAAGATTGTGTGCAGCTAGATACATCAGTTTTATTGTTTGTCTTTGGGTGTTTGTGTCGCTTATGTTGTTTTATTTTGGATAGCCTCTCGGCCATTTTGTTGGAAAGTAACTGTCCTTTTGGCTTTCCGCTTTTGAAGTTTCCACTGGGTCTGTTGTTTCGTGTTTATATTTCTTTCCCTTTGGTGTCTCTGATGGGAGCTGTGGGTTGATTGTATCGATTCCTCATCATTGCCTTTACTGCTATTTTATGTACCATTGTCAGATTGTTTGTATTGATACTGTCCTGGTCAGATTTTAATAACATAGAGGTGAAGGCAATGGTCAGGAATCGATACAATTAACCCACAACTCCCCATCAGAGACACCAAGGGAAACCTAGGTCACTAGGTCGGATTTCATTTGAACAGTATGTGCACTCTAGAATCGACATTTTATTACAATCATCTTGAGAATTCATCAGAATATATGTCATTATGATATCCTAGTCAATTTCGAACATCGGTCATGATTGGTCAAAAACTAGGCAACGATTTGTAAAAAAATATGTACACCCTAAACGCCTATTGTTTTGCTTCAAACCTAAAGACACTTTGTTAGAATTTTAGTCTTGATGAAACCTTGGCTAAGTTAAAAAGTGGTTCATGTAAGATCGAAAAATAGGTCACAAGGGACAAATTTTGTTAAAACCCGTCGTGCATTCTAGAACTTTTTTACTTTAATCTTCATATGAAAACCAATTTTTTATGTCGAAGATTGTCTTTAAGAAATCATGTACTGAAATCATCACCAGCATATATTTCTTAATTTGTTTATTAAGTCACCTTAAAATTCAGGTTCTGATAGGCCTTGATAGAGAAGAGATTTAAGTCAAACAATTTTTAAACTAAATTGAAATGACATCTATTAAACTTAGAGAAAAGGCTTTGCAAAGTTTATTATACCGATAACCCTGATTAAGAAGTTTTGAAATTAATAATTTATTAATAGTGTTGAAGTCAGTAACAAGACTTGTCACACTTGCAAATGAAATAAATTGCGAACTGACGACGAGAGGAAATTCACAATCCAAGAAAGGAAAACATACAGTCTCAAAATCAAAATCATCGCGTTTATCATAGGTTTTGCATAAAGCATATTACGAGAACACGCCTATACAAATACATTGTAACCTTTATCGCCAAAAAAATGAAAATGTTAAGACGAAATTTTGTGATATTTTTCTTATTTCTGCTCTAAAACATCGAGGCGGTTCTAACGAGTACCCACAACTTATGTTTTAGAGCAGAAATAAGAAAAATAAGTTTTACCCCCTGCAAACCCCAGTTTTACTATATCAAAGTGGGGTTCAAGGGGATCAAAATTATATAGGCGTGTTTTCGTGATAAAACTCATCAACAATAGGTAAATGTAAATCCAAAAAATGGCTTTTGGTATCAGAAGTTTTTACTTCATTTAACTGAAGTTTTGAAGGGTACATCTGACTGATCAGACAATCGAAGTAGACCAACATTTAATAAAATCTAGAAGTCAAGATGAAAGCGTCAATAACTTTATATTGCTTTTCAATAGAAAGGGACATAATGAAGTCTCTTTCATAACAGAACAAGGGGTTCGCAATTCGTACCCATCAGAATTCCCACAATAATTAACTAAGTGGCAAATCTCATATAAATATTGCACAGTGGAAAGGCGAGAGCTTCACACTCTTTCTGATACGATCATAATGTGTAACGTTTATGCTTTCAGAAGTGAAAATAAACGTTTCTTACATAACATGCAAGATGGAGGGATTCCATTCTATGGAGTGTCCATTCAAATTAATCACAAAGTTCTAATTTTATAGGATTATGAGGTAATGTAGTGTAACGCGTTGAAACATCAAACGTAGATCGATTAAATGTACGGAAACATCTGGATTTTATTTTATTCAAGGTCTCGCTCGAATATTTAATAGACCATAACAGATTTCTCCCTGACCTTTCCTGGACTTTGTCGCAATATTTAATCACATGCTTCTTGATGTCAGTAAGACATGTAGTTAATAATTTAGAAAAAAAAATTAGTAGATGTATAAGTACTTGAAAAAAAAAACACGAACGACGTTTCGTGCTGTGTATGGTCTTGTAAAGTTTAGGTCACCAATATAGCGTATGAATCTATTTTGGCCTTCTTTTCTGAATGATAGATATGATCGATATCATTCCCGAAAGACCTCTTCGACGAAGGCCTATGCTGAAGAGTGTTAACATAGGGCAGCGGTCAACAACGACGACATCGTTTGCGGCCTTGTCTGCCGGAGCAAACCAAACTTCATTGTTATACGACAGATTGTATGCATGGTAGTTAGTCACGTTTGATAACTTTGACTCCTCTTTAATTGCACGTCGGCGGGTCAGGCATCAGATTATATGACGGCTCCAGCGTAAAGGCTTACCTAATGTTTAGGTAATGTCCGTTGGTACCTGATGCTCTATCTCTGTTCGGGTACAGTGAAGTCTAAATGTTGGTTTTCTTTTGTTCCTGCATTTCTGTCAGCTCATGCTGTCAAGTCTTCAACGTTGTTTCATCAATTTAGTTGTTTGATTAATACGTTCTCGGATATGTTTTACTGATGAGTGGCAAACCCTTCATGCGGACGGAACAATTTATTTGTCCCAACCACGACAGAATCAACGGCTAGGATTATGACTTATGCATGCCACTCCCAGTGAAATACTTTTTACGGCCCGTTCCATGGCGACTCTTCTGCCGCCGTTTATTTGTCATAGTTCCTCTTGACATTTATGTTCTGCTTATATCTTTTTTTTATTTTGGACAGCCGTTTGGCCATTTTGTGTGAAAGTAACTGTTTCGTTGGCTTTCCGCTTTTGATACTTTCATCTGGGTTTAGTTATTTCATGTTCATGTTTTTTTTTCGTTTGATGTCTGATGGGAAGTGTGGCTTATTCTATCGATTCCTGATCATTGTCTTTACTAATTTTTTTCCTTTCTTTGTCCTACATGTATGAAATTCTTGAATACCTAGTCATATGAGACGTAAAGACGTCTTTCGTTTAGGAGGTAATAAATTAATGTTTTGAGAAAAAAATAAATACACCTGTAAACTAGTTTCAAATTGTTAAGTTTTCATTCTGTAGGAGCTTTATGCTCAACAAACTCTCGCTTACACCATCGATTAACAAACACATTCAATGCAGCTGGGTCACTTGATAAATTTCTGTTAAGACCTTGTGTGCAGCCTATACATCATAGTTTTTCGTTAAACGTTAGGAAATGTTTTAGAATGGTTTACTTGATGATATCCTGGTCAGATTTGAATAAGGGTCATGGCAGGTGAAAAACTATGTCAGATTTTCTAAACATTTGTCTGCACGCTAGTAGGAGCCTCCGTGGTGTAGTGGTTACGCTACTCGCCTTGCAAACCAGGGATCACAGGATCGATCCCGGGCTTCTCCAGACTTTCGGATGAGTCTTTAAACCGAGGTCCCGTCTCCGTATGACCTTAGCTGTTGGTGGGACGTAAAACCTCAAACACTCACTCTGCACTCCAGTTTTACTCCAGTCTGCATCCGATTTCTTCAGAATATTTGTCTTGTTCAGTGGTGGCCCTCAGGATAATTTTCCTCCTCGTTTTACTTTCGGTATAACAGTAATCTTTTTATACATTTTCATAAAGAAGAATGCCTGCCTTACATGAATAAGGCAGGTGTAAGAACTGCATCACGGGCGTAAGCGAGCTATTGGTCAATATATTGCTGACGTCATAATAAGCCATAAATAATTCGCAGTGTACTTACTTATAGCACATGGACATTATTCTGCAATATCACACGAATAATATTAAATAAAAGGAAGACATACATTACGTACAGACTTTAGTTCTGGCTACTTATGATTTTTCCACCCTTTACACTACACTTCCTCATAATCTTATAAAAGCAAAACTTTGGGATTTAATTGAATGGACATTTCATAGGAAAGACTCCCTCTGTCTTGAATGTAATGTAAGAAATGCTTTTTTCATTTCTGAAGAACATAAAATTTATACTTGTGTGTAAGCCGTCACCTTTTGACTTGACAATATTTACATAAATTTTGGTACTAATGTATTTAGACAAGCTGTGAGTATTCCGATGGGTACAAATGGCGCACCCCTTGTGGCTGATCTGTTCTTGTTTTGTTTTGAAAGAGACTTCATGGTGTCCCTTTCCGTTGAAAACCAATCTGAAATATGTTCTATAAAAGGGTTATCCTTTTGCAGCAAGGAATACACCACAGAACTTGAAAATATGACTTGTACATGTTTTCTGGGCCAGACTAGCTAGTTTCGGCCAATTAGACCTCATCAGTGGCCCTCAAATATTTTCAAAATTCCGCAATGGAATCAATCATCCCAAAGGACAAGAAAATAAAAACTTCACTATGATGTAGGACAGGGAGACTTTTTACGGCCGCCACACATACCCAGACACCAGCTGCAGTGATGTTAAATATGTTCTACAAAAGGGTTATCCTTTGGTAGTAAGAATACACAACAGAACTGAAATATATGACGTGTACATGATTTCTGGGCCAGACTAGCTAGTTTCGGCAAATTGGGCCTCATCAGGGTCCCTCAAATATTTTCAAAATTCCACAATGGAATCAATGATCCCAAAGGACAAGAAAATATAAACTACACTATGATGTTCGACAGGGAGACTTCTTACGGCCGCCACACATTCACAGACACCAACTGCAGTGGTGTTAAATATGTTCTATAAAAGGGTTATCTTTTGGTAGCAAGGAATACACCACAGAACTGGAAAATATGACGTGTACATGTTTTTCTGGGCCCGACTAGCTAGTTTCGGCCAATTAAGTCTCATCAGTGACCCTCAGATATTTTCAAAATTCCACAATGGAATCAATGATCCCAAAGGACAAGAAAATATAAACTACACTATCATGTAGGGCAGGGAGACCTTTTACGGCCGCCACACATTCCAAGACACCAGAAATCATTGAAGCCTTAAGCTCGACTGCTAGATATTTTGCTGATTTATTAAATATTGACAATACCTAGTTAAATAAAGCAAATTCTTCTGATACCGGGGACCCGTTTTTGGATTTAACTCTATCTATTGAAGATGGATTTGGTTCTTGCAAAAATTATGATAAACTCGATTATTTTTATTTTGAGATTGTAAATTTTCCTTTCTTGGATGGTGATGTTCCTCGTGCGGCATCTTATGGCGTTAATATTTCGCAATTAATTCGATTTGCCACGATGTCTACTCATGTAACTGACTTCAACACTCAGTGTTTTTTTTGCTGTCTTGTCCTCACCGTTGTTTCATCTCTGTGGTTGTTTGACTTTTGTGTTCACGGAGATGTTGCAGTGACGATTTAGGAGGCCTTCATGCGGACTGAACAAATTATTTGTCTTAATCTTGACGGAAGTAAGGGCAAGGATTGTGGCCACGTAAACTCGATTTAAGACGTTTCACTGACCGTTCATAGGTGATTCTTCTTTCGTGGTTTAGTTTTGTTATGGCTTGTCTTTGTGTGTGGAACCATACTTTCTGACCTTGGAACTTTGACCTTGACATTTTACCAACTTTTTAAAAATGATAACATTGGCCATATTTCACATGTGCATTCCTGGTCACAAACCTTTCCAGTAGTAGCATAATTTTTGACCTTGTGACCTTTAACTACTTTTTAAAAACATGAACATTTGCCATTCCTTTTGATTGGTTAGTTTCTGGGCTTGCTCTGTCTTTGGTCTGGCCAATCGGAGTATAACTGCTGTTTTGCTTTTGCTCCAGCATTTCGATGGTTTCTTGCTGTCGAGTCCTCACCGTTGGTTCACCTCTGTGGATTTTGATTTTTTGTGTTCTCGGAGATGTTGCACTGATGAGATAGGAGGCATTCATGCGTGCTGAACAAACTATTTGTCTAAATCGCGATGGAAGTAACGGCGAGGATTGCGGCCGCGTAAAATCGATTTATGCCTTATTCCACAGTTGAGTTCGTTTCACTGACCGTTCCTAGGCTGTTCTTCTGTCGCGGTTTATATTTGTTATGTTTTATCTTTGATTGTATGTATCGCTTATATGTTTTTTTTTTGTTTTGGATAGCCAATTGGCCGTTTTGTGGGAAAATAACTTTACTTTTGGCTTTCCGTTATTGATGTTTCCATTAGGGTCTATGATTGGAGCTGTGGGTTAATTGGATCGATTCCTGACCATTGCCTGCACTTCTATTTCATATTTCACATGCGCTGTCTGTGGTATCAGTATCTTGTTTAAGCAGAATTCAGACACTAAGTATATTATAAAACATCAAATCCTCACATCCATGATTTGCCTATCGTCGCGACTGATATGTGACTTGCGCTACAATAAATACAATAAGACACTATGCCCATAATGGTCATCATAATACCTCCACACATTCTGGTTTTGGGAGTGTAAATATCTGAATTGATTTTTTTCTTTTGACTTGAGTGTCTTAAAATTCAATTCATAAGAATCCCTGTGATGTACACATGATTGTAATATATAAGTACTGAATACATGTAGTTAGATCCTTTGGAAGCAAAGAATACACCAAATAATCGAAAATAGCAGACTCGGTTTTATTGAGTCTGTTCATCATCAGTGCTGAAATGTGTTCATCATCAGTGCTGAAATGTGCAGCACCGTCTACGGCTCTAGCACCGGCTTAAACAGAACTCTATTTTCCAAATGATTCCAAATGAATAAAGGCATTTTGTGATTTCAAAACATAAAATATCCAACTGTAATAAAAGCGTACAAAATACCAATGGTACATATAAATGTTTGTATAAAATGATGCATTGCAATTTGAGTAAGCGACTGACTTTTAAATGTTTGTTTAATTTGTAAAATTGAAAAAATGGCTTCTTTTTACATGTAGATAGAAACTGAAAGCGATTCCGATATAAACAGACACACTGGAATTTTTGTGCTATGGGTTAATTTCTGCATTGTACAAACACAGCCAATGTACTCTTATATAAGCATTAAATATTCAACTGTGATTAATGTTGTATATAAAATGTCTGTACATAAATATACAAAATGCATTCGATAATATTCTCTATGTTTTTGAATATAACTGGAGTAAGAACATTCTGTAATTTCAAACCATTAGATATCCAACTGTGGTAAAAAATAAGGTATATTTGTAAATACAGATTTGAAATAATACTTTGTTATTTGAATAAGCAATTGACTTCATAGCGAATTATTCAATTTTTAAAAGTTTGTATGAAGTTTATTCTTTTTTGATTGTATATTCATATAGGAATTAATTATTCCACTATCATAGGTTTTTCAAAATGTCTGTATATAACTATTGTGGATAATATATGTTGTAATTTTCAAATTTGCTCAAGATGAATAATTTACACAATATAAAAATAATGTGAATTACATAGATTTCATCAAAATAGAAAATTTTATGATACTTGTACATATTAGATATATATGGGCAACAAAGGCAGCAATTTTGCAATGTAAATATGCAATTCGTCTTCAGCTGTGGTATATGAATATAAAAAACCTTGCATACAGCTTTGTATAGAAAGATCGTGTACATAAGTATGTAAACATATGATATTGATAGCCTTGACATATTTTAGGAATTACTATTAAAATATTTATCTGTAAATTATTATAATTACTGTACAAAGTTCTAATATATAAATACCCCGTTGAAGACTATCATCCTGTATTGTTAAGGGGGCTTGCCCATCGGAGTCTAACACTTGGAACTGTTGGGGGGTCGGGCCCATCGGAGTCTAACTGTTGGTTTCCTTTTGCTCCAGCATTTCAGTGGTTTCTTGCTGTCTAGTCCTCACCGTTGTCTCACCTCTGTGGTGCTTTGATTATTTGTGTTCACGGAGATGTTGCACTGATGAGTTTGGAGGCCTTCATGCGAACTGAACAAATTATTTGTCTAAATCGCCACGGAAGTAAGGGCGAGGATTGTGGTCACGTAAAACCGATTTAAGCCCTCCAGTGGAAATCTTTCCACTGACCGTTCCAAGGCGGTTCTTCTGTGGCGGTTTATTTATGTTATTGTTTGTTACTTACTGTGTGTATCACTTGTGTCTTTTTATTTTGGATGGCCATATGGCCATTTTGTGGGAAAGTAACTGTCCTTATGGCCTTCCTTTGTTTAGGTTTCCATTATGGTCTGGTCGCTTAATGTTTGTGAATCTTTCCCTTTGGTTTCTTTGATGGGTGGAGTGAATTAATTGTATCGATTCCTGATCTTTGTTTCACTTCTACTTGCATGTCGATTGTCCGAACTGTGAACTCTGCATATGCATGCTTATCGGCCGGTTTTGATCAATTACGGAGAAATAATTTACACGTGCTCTAAGGCTTTCGTGTAAAAACTTGTTCGTTATCGCCAACTCGTTTTTACTCGGAAGCTTCAGAACACTTGTGAATTACATCTCCGACATCGATAAAACAAACAAACAAATACACTCTACGTAATAAGCATGATAAGATAGTATCAAAAGCGTTTTGAGATACCATTATTATACGCTGATAAACTGCAAACTTCGTTATAACGGCAGATTGTATGGCACTAAAATGCCTCTGTATGTGCCATATTCTAGTAAATGTATGCTCATGTTAAAAGTGTTTTCTTTTCCAGTTCCATCCATAGTATAATTTACATCTCTCTGGAAAACGCCTACTGGCAATTTTAATCGTGGCGTCGCATTGACAGGTGGTGGTCCTTCGCACCCTCCTTAATTAACGAGAGGACAATGTGTACTTAAGCCGTTTCTTACCATCATAAAACGCAAAAGGTTTATGAAATGTGTAACATTCCTGCAAGCACGGATAAATTCGAGTAAATAAAAGAGCGTAAGTACGGGTTACTTATTAATAAAGGCAATGACAATTAAGCATTTCCTACGGTCTCTATAGCTGCATGATTCTTTCTTCCCGTTGCCATTTTTCCTAAGCAAAACGTAAAAATCTTCCTTTAGAATGTGTGGTTAATCATTTCTTTTGGCACTTTTTGTCGTAGTTTGGATTCGTAACTGAGCACTTTCCTGTATGGTTATCATAACATTTTCGCACATCATCATTTGACGTTATATGCCTTAACGCACGTGGTCATGGACTGACACCTGTTCAAGGATGTCATCATTGATGCTGACGCGAAGTCATTGTCAGCGAAATTCCTATCCCAGACGAGCCTCCATCTTATTACATGGAAGTTGTAACAAAGGAAAGAAACTTAGCTGGATAGATAAGATAATATAATACAAGACAAAAGACAAAGCAAGGTCAAAATTAGGGGAAATACCTCCGTGAGTAATCGACCGACGTCGTTAGTTTTCGAACTCATAAGAGCTTTTATCCCACACTTACTTGTTTGTAATTTTTAAGAAGACATGATGGAAACTGTAGGTGTTACGGTGATGACAAGGTCAAAAATAGGCATTTTCTGTGATCAAAGGGACATAACGCTATGATAAATAGGCTGACCTCATAATTTGTCGCATTCATCCAAGCTTTTATCCCTGACTTACTTACATGTAAGTTTCTAGAAGGTCCGATAAAAACTGTAGGGGCTATACGGTATTGACAAGGTTAAAGATTTGCATTTTCTGAAATGAAATCTAGGCTGACTTGGCCGGTTTTCGAACTCTTCCGAGTTTTTATCCCCAGACACCTTACATATAAGATTGAGAAAGATTCGATCAAAACTGAAGGTGTTACAGTGATGACAAGCATTTCCCATTGTAAGTCTATGGGACCTTGTGGTTGCCCTAGCAACCAAAGTTTTGTTCGATTTCGAAAAAAGCTGATGTCATCAATGCCACACAAGAGGCATGCTACAGATGAGAAATGGTTGAGATCAGCCTGCAGGGTGCAGAGATATAACTGCTCAATGGACGGACGGACGACGGACGGACACCCACTATACTATACGTTTCCCTGGAGCCTTCGGCCCAGGTAAGCTAAAAACCTTCCTGTTTATATGCTTTCTGTGAAGTAAACGCATGCCAAGCCTGCATTTTAACAATGTTCGTGACTTTGTGCTTGATTTGTGCTAGCCTTGCATTCTGTGTGAAAAATACTATACGTTATAAACTGGAAATACAAATTTGATTCAATAATACAGACCCAAGCTGACAAACAGGAGAAACAGTGTGAATAAACTTGTGTGTGTTTTATTGAATCTTTTTACGAAATGTCTGATTTTGATTGATTGTTTAGAGGTCCCCATCAACACTATATAAGTCATTTTGGAGACATTGCTTCTATGCTTCCAATTTTGTGGTACTTTTACTCGACATGAGATTAAATGACATCTAAAGCCCTGTCGCCCAATGAAGGAGAAATGTCTGACTGCAGATAATATTCACACATCTTTATTTCTGTTTTCTTTCATGTTTTGGTTTGAATTGTAAGAAACTGTTAGTGCAATGGTATAGATCCAGATGTTACTGTTGTCTTCGATGTGGCAAAACCTCTACTAGACTTGTTAAGAAACGGGCTGTCTCAAACAAAGTTAGCTGTTAAGAGAGACATGAGATCTCAGGTTACATATGGCCTGTTCCAGCTGGATTACTTTCTTCAACATTCTCTTCATCCCCAACACGCCTGAAGTAAAAGTAGTGATTTATCAATAAACACAGTCACAAATTTTGGATTTATAATGAACAAAATATGATTGTAATATACCGATTATAAATTTTCCTAAACTAACTCCCTTTTTCAGATGAGCACACATGAGGAACGATCTGAATGGTTACTGAGATATAATACATTTTATAAAGTGCGAGGTGGAGGATTGGCAACGACAGACCCCACAGGACCCCCAATATTATATTATCTTACCTTGATGTTTTGTTTGTTTGATTTGAGGTTTAACGTCCCCGTCAATCTCAAGCCCTGTCGCCCAATGAAACCAATAGGGTTTATTAGCATGGACGGTCCGCCTCGCACCGCGGTTCCTGGACAGGCTTAGATCCTCTAAGCGGTTTACCAGTACTAGTGTGCGGGCCGGATTCAGCTCTGCGTGGACGCATCATGCAGCCCATATATTTCTTCAAGCCCCTATGGGCGGGGCCGCTTACCTTGATGTCACCGAATGTATCTTATAAAAAGACTAAGAACATATATAATAAAGGAGCCGGAATCTGATCGGTTTCTGAGATATTATAATTTTTAGAAAGTGGTGGGGTTGCGCATGGTCCCAGGGACCCCTAGATTGGTGTGACCGAATGTCTCTTATCGAAAGGAACAAGAATTGAATGATTATGGGGCGGAATATGAACGTTTTCGGAGAATATGACCTGTTATGAAGTAAAGGGATCGGGCAAGGCTACGGCACACCCAAAGGCACACCCAGGTTAGTGTCACTGAATGTTCTTTTTTACGGTTTGTCTTTGAGTGTGTATTATTTTGTTTTGGATAACCAATTGGCCATTTTGTGGGGAAGGAACTGTCCTTTTGGCTTTCCGCTGTTGCTGTTTCCATTAGGGTCTGGTTATTTCATGCTTGTGTTTCTTTCACTTGGGTGTCACTGATGGGAGCTGTGGGTTAATTGTATCGATTCCTGATCATTGCCTTCACTTCTTTTATCAAGCGGAAAAAGAATATATCTGGTTTAGGGGTGGTGATCTGAGATAACAGGCCTTTCATGAAGTGAAGAGGTGGGGCATGGCCACGGCGCGCCCTCAGGTTGGTGTGACTGTTTGCAACATATCATAAGGAACAATGATAGATATGGCCCAGGGGTGGGGATCTGAACGGTTTCTGAATTATTAAGCCTTTTATGAAGTGGAGGGATGGGTAATTGCCCCGCTGGACTCTAAGGGACCTTCAGGTTGGTGTTAGTGAATGCGAGTTATCATAAGGAACAAGAACATATACGGTTATGGGGTTAGGTATCTGAGCGGTTTCCGAGATACAGTCGAACTTCAATGGCTCGAACACCTTTGGGACCTCGAAAATCTGTTCGAGACAGGGGTAGTTCGAGCCACTGAGGTTACTGTCAGGAGGCATAACGAGATACTTTTAGACACCCTTTCGGTGTTCTATAATGCTGTGTGTACTCATTAGAATCGCCTCATCGAGACCATTCTAATGAGTAAACACATTATACATTTACAAGATAAAAGACTCGAATCTCCTTAATTATCCCCCACTGTTTATGTACAGGATTTCGCTAGGGACTCAAGAATGGGTTCAACACATCCGTGGTAAACGAGCCATCGGTGTTCGAGCCATCGAAGTTCTAATGTATTAGGAATTTTTATGAAATGAAAGGTGAGGGACAAGGCCGCAGTACTCCCGGGAGACCCCCCTCTTGGTGTCACTAAATGCGTCTCATAATTAGGAACAAGAATATAATTGATCTGAACGGTTTCTGAGACATTTGGCCTTATATGAAGTAAAGGGTTTTCGCATGACCCACATCATATCACACGGAACAAGAATATATTATGGTTTAAGTGCGGTGATCCGAACGGTTACTGTGATATAAGATAGAAGTGAAAGCAATAATCAGGAATTGATACAAATAACCCGCGGCTCCCATCAGAGACACCAAAGGTAAAGAAACACGAACATGAAACAACAGACCCTAATGCAAACATCAATTGCGGAAACCCAAAAGGACATGTACTGTCCCCCAAAATGGCCAATTGACTATTCAAAACAAAACTATATAAACGATACAAACACTCAAAGACAAACCATAACAAAGGAACGGTCAGTGAAACGAATTCAACTTGGGGGGGGGGGGGGGTTAAATCGGTTTTACGTGGCCACAATGCTCGCCCTTACTTCCCTCGCGTAAGGCCTTTAATGGAATGGCGGTGGTGCAAGACTCGCGTGGACCCAAACCATAAGTGTCACTGAATGCGTCTTATCATAAGGACCAAGAATATATATATAGTTTAGGCGTGGGGATCTGAACGGTTTCTGAAATATTAGCCTTTTATGAAGTTGAGGGATGGAAATGGCCCAGGCGGACACCCACCCCTAGTGGACTTCAGGTTTGTGTAACTGAATGCAACTTACTAAAAGAAAAAAAAGAATATATATGGGTATGGGGTGGGGAGCTGAACGGGTTTTGATATATTATGCCTTTTATGAAGTAAAGGTAGTGACGCATGGCGCCGGTGCATCCAAGTAGAAGGCCAGGTTGGTGTCACTGAATGCGTTTTACCAGGGGTGGAGATCTGACCGGTTTCTGAGATATGGCATTTATGAATTGGAGGTGTTGGGACAAGGCCCCGGTGCACCCCGGGAAGACTCTGAAACACTCGGCTGAATCCGTCTCATCATTAAAAAAAAAAAAAAAAGAATATACATCTTATGGGATGGGATCTCAACGGTTTCTGAGATATTAGGCCTCTGAGGCTCTGAGGCCCTACATCATAGTGTAGATTATATTTTCTTGTCCTTTGGGATCATTGATTCCATTGTGGAATTTTGAAAATATCTGAGGGTCACTGATGAGGCCTAATTGGCCGAAACTAGCTAGTCTTGCCCAGAAACTTGTTCACTCCATATTTTTCACTTCTGTGGTGTATTCCTTGCTTCCAAAGGATAACCCTTTTATAGAACATATTTAAGAGGGGTAGGACCTGGTCCACGCGCATTCCGGGGGAACCCCGAAAATCGATGCCACTAAATGTGCTTAATCACAAGGAACAATAATATATATTGTTTAAGGATTGGGATCCGAGCGATTTGTGAGATATTAGGCGTTTTATTAGATGAAGGGTGGGACATGGTCCCGCGCGCAGCCCCGGAGGACCCACACGTTGGTGACACTGAATGCGTCTTATCGTAAGGAACACGAATAGATATGGTTCAGGTGTGGGGATCCGAACGGTTTCTGAGATATTATGCCATGTATGAAGTGCAGGCGGTTAGGCAAGGCCCTGGCGCACCTCAGAGGACGCATTGGTACCCTCTTGAAAAACCTCTAACTGATTTATTTAATATTCCCAATATTTCAGAAATAATCCATCAGGCAGTTACTAAGAATTAGTTCGGACAAAATTTCGGCGGATTTGTATATGCCCCAAGGGGACCTTGGTGGTCTGCAATTTTGAATTTTAAAACCGTCCTGCACAATTTCATATCGCTATCTACCGTGAACTAAATAAGAAGAAGAAGAAAGGCAGCAAAACCAATAAGTATCCCCACCTAATTTGGGATACTTAACTATATCTTCAATAACTTAATGTCTGCAGATATGTTAACAGTATTGCGAGTGAGAATTGAAAATGGAAACGTTCAGGAACTGATACAATTAGAACCAAATTCGCTCCACAGTATCAAAAGGGGAAAAAGACAAAATAGGCAGCTGATAAACCGACTCAGCACCTTTGTGACTCAGATAATCCAACGATGCTAAACAGGCGCAACGTTCATAATGGGAGAAAGACTCAGAATCACCAACACAACCGGCATTAAATAGGAAGAAACCACAGAAAACGCATCGAGTTGGAACAGTCAGAAAATATTACTGTTTGGTTTAAGAGAGCCATCATTTTCACTTCCTATACTCACTTCCATCGAAGGAGATGACAAGCGCGTACACAGACTGCACTATCACACTAGAGGTAAATTGTCAACAATAGACACACAGGACGCGAAGACTCACTTCTTTAGCATTATATTTTATCAGGTTTCGGCCGCAAATGATATAATTAACTGGTAACACTGAATGTAATGTTATGGTTATCAGGTTATTGTATCTACTGTATAAATATCCTTGTATGTAAACATATAGTGAGGCCATTGTTTGGGACGTTAGGCTTATATACGGTTTTATAAAGCTAGGATTTAGTATTACACACCCAAATGAGGTGATGCTTTCTTCATTCTTTTAAAACTTTACCGTTTTTGATAAAATTACTGACCCTTTCCTTATTTTTAGCTCACCTGACGGAAGGTCATGGTGAGCTTTCGTTACTTTTGGATGTCCCTCGTCGTCATTCGTCATCCGTCGCGCGTCGTCCGAGCGTAAACTTCGAACACTATAGAGGGCACAGTTTCGATCCAATCATAATCAAACTTAGTCAGAATGATAATGATGACTAAATCTCGTTCAAGTTCGAAAATGGGTCTTATCAGGTCAGAAAGTAGGTCAGTAGGTAAAATCTTGGAACAACTTTGCACCTGTATTTATTGATGGACGTTATTGATGGACTGGATTGTGGCCATGTAAAATCGATTAAAGCCCCCCAGTGGAATACGTTTCCGCTGACCGTTCCAAGGCGGTTCTTCTGTCACAGTTTATTTTTGTTGTGGTTTGTCTTTGGGTGTTTGTGTCGTTTACATTATTTTATTTTGGATAGCCTATGGGCCATATTGTGGGAAAGTAACCGTCATTCTGGCTTTCCGCTGTTGATGTTTCCATTAGGGTCTGTTGTTTCGTGTTTGTGTTTCTTTCCCTTTGGTGTTTCTGATGGGAGCTGTGGGTTAATTGTATCGATTCCTGATCGTTCCTCCACTTCTATTTTATTTAATATAATTTCGCACATATATTGTGTATGATAATATCTCGACTTTTGGATCTTGGGCTTAAGGTCAAGGTCACTGTGGCTATTTTGAGAAAAACTTTGTCAGCACTCTAATGCGTACATTTATTGATGGATTACACAAATGTTGTGTATGATTATATCTAGAGCAACATTGAGTTTCAGCCTGCTTGGTTCAAGGTCAAGGTCACTGCAGCTGTTTTCAGAAAAAAAATTTCGTTGCTCTAGTGCCTTCTTTTATTGATGGATTTTAATACCAAGTAAATGTCTGGTATGATAATTTATCGAGCAAGTTCGACTTTCAGGGTCCTGGACTCAAAGTCATGAACACTGTGGCTATTTTTTTTAGAAAACTTTGTCATCACTCTAGCGCATACTTTTATTGATGGGTTACACAAATGTTTTGTATGATAATATCTTGAGCAAGACTGACGTTTAGGTTTCTAGATTTAAGGTCAAGGTTACTGTAGCTATTTTTAGAAAATTTTGTTATTGCTCTTGTGACTTCCTTTATTGATGGATTTTAATTAACTTGCACAATTATTATTCAGTATGATGATATCTCAAGCAAACCAGACTTTAGGGTGTTTGGAGTAAAGTCAAGGTTCTCGGGGCCGTTTTAGCTTACCAGGGAGCTTATAGTATAGTTGGTCATCCGTTGTCCGTCCGTCCGCACCTTTGACCAATTATATCTCTGCAACCTGCATGCTGATCTGAACCATTTCTTATCTGTAGCACGCCTCTGGTGAGGCATTGATGGCATAGGCTTTTTAGCTTTCTCGGCCGAAGTTTCCAGGGTAGCTTAAAACATAGTGTGTCGTCCGTCGTTTATCCGTCGCCCGTTGTCCGTCCGTCCGTATATGGGGCATTGATGACATAAGCTTTTTTTCAAAATCGCACGAAAACTTTGGTTTATATGGCAATCATATGGTCCCAAAGACTAAAAATCGGAAAATGCTTGACATCACCATAGCTCCTTCAGATTTATTCGGATTTTTTTTTTAACTTATATGTAAGATGGCTGGGGATAAACACTCGCATGAGTTCGAAAACCGACCAAGTCGGACATTTATCATAGCGTTACATCCCCTTAATTGCTGAAAATGCCTATTTTTTATGTTGTCATATCCGTAGTCCCTTTCAGTTTTAATCGGATCTTCCTGAAACTTACGTACAAGTAAGGCAGGGTTCACTGCCTCCACTTCTATTTTAAAGCTTCGTTCGAAATCTAGCGATGTCGGTCGATTACTCGCGGAATTATGTTACCTACTTCGTTGAAAATGCTAAGTTTTGACCGTGTCATCACCGTAGCCCCTTCAGTTTTGATCGGATCAGCTTGAAAATTACAAACAAGTACGTCAGGGATAAAAGCTCGGATGAGTACGGAAACTGGCGAGATCGGCCTATCTATCATAGAGTTACGTCCCCTTGATTGCTGAATATGCCTATTTATCCCAACGTTTTTTGAAGAAAAGTGGGGATATTGTTATCGCCTCCGTCCGTCCGCCCGTCTGTCCGTCTGTCTGTCCGGCTATCTCCTCCTATACCGTTCATTGGAATTCAACCAAATTTGGTGTGTGAGTTACTTACATGAATGGCTTCTGCAAGAGCACATTAATTTTTGGACCAGCCCCAGGGGTCCCTGGAAGAGGTCAAAACGTGGGGATTTGCGATGGCGCGCCATCGACTGCGCGATCTAGTTTTGATCTTGTCATCACCGTACCCCATTCAGTTTTCATTGGATCTTTTTGAAACTTACATAGTCAGGATCTTTTGGTCGGGCCTCTCGGAGTATAACTGTTGGTTTTCTTTTGCTCCAGCAATTTTGTTTTTGTATGATGTCGGGTCCTCAACCTTGTTTCATCTCTGTAAGTTTTTGATTTGTATGTTTTCGGAGATGTTACACTGATGGGTTAGGAAGCCTTCTTGCGGACTAAACAAAATTAGTGTATACCGCGACAGATGTAAGGGCGAGGATTATGGCCATGTAAAATCGATTTAAGCCCCCCAGTGGAATTCTTTCCACTGACCGTTCCAAGGCGGTTCTTCTGTGGCGGTTTATTTATGTTGTTGTTTGTTACTTACTGTGTGTATCACTTGTGCCTTTTTATTTTGGATGGCCATTTGGCCATTTTGTGGGAAAGTAAATGTCCTTATGACCTTCCTTTGTTTAGGTTTCCATTATGGTCTGGTCGCTTCATCTTTGTGTGTCTTTCCCTTTGGTGTCTTTGATGGGTGGAGTAAGTTAATTGTATCGATTCCTGATCTTGTTTTACTTCTACTTTACAGGTAAGTAAGTAAGTGATAAAACCTCGGCTGAGTTTTAAAATTGGTGAGATCGGCCTATATTTCAGAGAGTTATAACCCCTTGTTTTCAGAAAATGCCTAATTTTGACCTTGTCATCACCGTAGTCAATTTAGTTTTTATCGGATCTTCTAGAAACTAACATGTAAGTAAGTCAGGGATAAAAGCTTGGATGAGTTCGAAAACGGATGATGTCAGCCTATTTATCACAGAGGTCCGTCCCCTTGATTGCAGAAAATGTCTATTTTTGACCTGTCATCACCGTAACCCATTCATTTTCATCCGATCTTCTTGAAAGTTACAAACATATAACTAGTTTTACTGCTGTAAGGTTTTCTGCAGACATTTAGGATATTTCGTGTTGCGAGCAATCAACTTTGGATATGAAAAATGAGAACTTTCAATTGCACAACGACAAGGCATTATTATATGCATTCCGAAGGAAAATAAGCCTAAACACTTTCTCAACAACTTGGGACCTCTAATAAAAATAAAAAATGAGTTCCTTTAAGAGCAATGAAAACATTCATAAGAAAGAAGACGGGCCACACCACGCAGTTTCGGCTAATAAAGCCCCATCAGTGACCCTGCAATGATCCGGCAAAGAAAGCCAGAGGAAACGTACTACAATTTTGCGAATTTCGAATAGGCAGCCGACTCAAAGACTGATATAAATCCAAAGCGGGTCCAAACAATTAAAAACCTGTCTAGAATGAGTCTAAACCAATGATGATTTATTTCTGATTTCTCAGAATATTCACGATGATCTCAAAGGACCAAAAGTAAAATGTAAACTGCACTATGGTTGATGTACGGTGAGACGTTTTACCGCCGCCACACGGCACAACACCAGCTGCAGTGAAGGCAAATAAACATCAAAAATGAGTTCCTTTAAGAGCAATGAAAACATTCATAAGAAAGAAGACGGGCCTTTTAGATAAAGTATATAAAATTGCATCTGGCACAACAGCTAATAGAATTAAAGTAGAAGTAAAACAAAGATCAGGAATCGATCCAAGTAACTTACTCCGCCCAACAAAAACACCAAAGGGAAAGAAACACAAACATGAAGCGACCAGACCATAATGGAAACCTAAACAAAGGAAGGCGATGGGTAAGTCAGTTATTAACAGACTAATTAGTAAAGAACAATAAGCCTAGACACTTTCTCAAGAACTTGGGATCTCTAACTCTTTTAGATATAGTATATAAAATGCATCTGGCACAATAGCTAATAGAATTAAGTCAGTTATTAACAAACTAATTAGTAAAGATCCAACAGGGTTTATTAAAGGAAGATATATTAGAGAAAATATTCGATTGGTTTATGATATAATGGATTATACAGAACAGAACAATTTTCGGGACTGGTACTGCTAATAGACTTTGAAAAAGCTTTTGACTCTCTGTCATGGCAGTTCATCCAAAAAGCACTTAAGCATCTACCTTTCGGTAAGTCGTTGTTAAGATGGGTGGATATCTTTTATAAAAATATAAGCTCCGCAGTTTCCCAATGCGGGTATCTCTCTTCTTTTTTCAATATCGGCCGTGGCTACCGCCAGTATGACCCTCTGTCATATAGGGGACGCCTATAAGTCCGCGGGTAGGCGTCTCTTGCCTAATGCCTCCAGTTGACCTGTCTAATGAGCTACGTCGGCCGGTGTGTGCTCGGAGGGGGATGTGCTGTGTTTGCCGGGTCTTGTCCGTCATCCGTTTTGGTTTCAAAACTTTGGGGTTGAGACACACTGATGAAGAAAGGCCTCTGTGTTACTAAATGTGGTATAGTTACGCCTTAATTATTCATTTTATGTGCAGAATTCCTGTCAATTTTGATAACGAACAACACAGATATTAAACGCATTTTTGTGCAAGACAGAGAATTTAAGGTATCACGGTTTGCGGATGACACGTCAATGTTCTTAGATGGATCTTCCCAAACTTTGAATAGTACACTTGATGAATTAGACAGATTTGCAAAATATCAGGCCTTAAAATTAATTATGATAAAACACAATTAATCCGGATTGGCTCCAAGAAATACAGTGTAGATACTTTTAAAACAAAAATGGAAATTAAAATGGGGTGGTTGTAAATTCAAATTACTGGGAATAAATTTTAATGTAGAATTAGAAAAGCTGGTAAAAAAATCATGATTTAAATATTCAACATTTAGATAAAGTAGCCAAGCCCTAGGTAAAATAATATTGATAAAGACATTTATGAAATCAGTCTTCAATCACCTGTTGATATTGCTCCCCAACCGAGATCAGGCAATAACTGACCATATCAATAATGTAATATTTAATTTTCTGTGGAGTAATAAACCAAGTAAAATCAAGAAAAACACTGTTATAAGAGGAATTCTAACACCGCGCGCCTATATAGGCAATGGAAAGGAACCGTGAATTATTATGCAACAAATCACACCTCAGAAGAGCGTGATAGGTGACGTCATTAAAAACTCCAAATTTATTACGTCACTAGTCGATTCCCTTGACGTTAGACGGTGTAACGTCATTTTCTCGCATCGAAAACGTTAGAAAAGGATATAAATGCATGTGTTCCAGTCGACAATTTTAGCGGGATTTCTTCTAACAATGGCGAAAAGTTGTGAGATTTTGAAGGAAACACAACATTATTGCAGATTTTCAGCCTGTTAGAATCGAAATAAATCAGCTCTAGCCAGTGATTTGTTGGGTAATAAATCACAGTTTGTCGGTCAGTTGTAAGTAGACAAATCACGCACGCTACGCACTTGTGATTTGTCTACTTTACAACTGACTTCCAAACTGTGATTTATTACCCAACAAATCACAGCTAGAGCTGATCTATTTCTTAAATGAAAATGGTGGGCTAAAATGTTTAATATAAATTGAAAGCCACGTGGATAACAATGGATAGCAAATGGCAGGTTTGAATAAAATATAATGTGCAAACAGAAAATATAGTAGTATATGGTATAAAATACTTAGAAGATAAAATGATACATTTACTCTAAAGTTTTTTGGAAAGATGTTTTACAGTCCATAATAAATATTTACAAAAATATAACCTTAACAGAAGGAGAAATCTTAAGAGGTCCACTTTATTATGATGGCAACATAAGGATCGGAGAACAACATATTTTCCTAAAACCATGGTTTAAAACAGGTGTTAGATATATTAATGACATAGTAAATGAAAATGGAAGATTTTATGAGCAAGCTGAATTCACAGAAAGAAAAGGAATACAAACAAATTTTATATAGTTCAATGGACTGATTCAGTCAATAAAGCAATACTTAAAAAAACCACAAAGAGCCATCACCCTTTATCCCCTCACATATTCATCCTATACTGACACATTCTAAAGGATCAAGAGATATGTATTACCTGTTAAATAAAACAGATGCAACCCCAACAGGACAGAATACATGGAACAAACTACACGACATCCCCGAGAAGAATTGGAGAAAAATACATACGTCCTCTCTTAGAATAACCAAACATCCAGCTTTACAATGGTTCTAAATAAGTATTAATCACAATATGTTGGTTACAAATAAACTATTGTTCAAGATGAAAATAAATAATGATGCTCTCTGCACCTTCTGCAAATCAAGTAATGAGTCTATAGTTCACTTGTTTTGGAAATGTGAAAAAACAGTTTATCAGAAATGTAAACAATTGGCTCAATAAATACGACATACATTGTGATATAAATGAAAAACACTTCTTACTTGGCTTGCAGGAGGACAGCATACTACCAAAAATTTTGTATTTCATTCTTCTGTATGCAAAATATTATATATATTTAGCTAGATGTAAGACCCAAGCATTGTATTTAAATGTCTTTCAAAAGAACTTGAAATTCATGTATAAAGTCTATAAACAAATAGCCTTTCCAAAGTTTCCAGGAAGATTGGAGCTCATTCCAATTATAATCAGTGATATTGAATAACAACATGTCAAATTGAACTTGAACATAATAACGATATGCAAATATAAAAAAATCTCTATTTAAAAGAGAGAATTACTGTGCATCCCATCCCATATAGGTATACCCCAATCCTACCCCAACCTTAATCCCAAACCACTTGAAAAGCTGCCAGGCATCAACCCAAAAAGTTTAAATCTGTAATGGCCAAAAAAATAGAATTATACCTGTTTTCTTTCTTTGCTTTTCTTTTTACAAAAATGAGATGACACATGTGATAATGGTACTTATTATCTGGGAGGGTTCGGCTTCGAGCCACAAAACAGAACTAGACAGATAAATAGGGTCAGGCTTCCGGCTATGCTGGATGGCTAAGCATGTGCATGTGGTCACAGATTATGCAGTAGGGAAACGAAAAGTTCCAATATCTCATGTTGTAGCTCAGAAATGTTTACTATGAAATGTTGTACAAGTGGTGCACTATTAAATATTCCAGTAACTTTAAAATTTCTATAAAAATGATAAATATCAATATCATTATTTTGACAGACACCAGGCTGTCAAGCAGAAAGAAGTGTGAGAGAATAGTGCACATGAAAGATAGGAACGAGAAAAAAATGTATAAGTGAGCTGGAGACACGGCCTTCCTGGGAAAACCCGGATCCAGAAAGGTTTATTTGTAAATGGGATTTAAGAAAAGAATAAAATTTACAGATTAAAAAAACACACACAAGAAAGAGTTACAAACAAGAAAGTCAGGGATAAAAACTCGGAATAGTTCGAAAACTAGCGATGTCGTTCGATTACTCACGGAGTTATGTCTCATTCTTTGCTGAAAAAATGCTTATTTTTGACCTGTCATCACCGTGGCCCTTTCAGTTTTGATCGGATCTTCTTAAAATTTACAAACGCGTAAGTCAGGGATAAAATCTCGTATGAGTTTAAAACTGGCAAGGTCGGCATATCTATCATAGAGATACGTTCCGTTGATTCCTGAAAATGCCTAATTTTGATCTTGTCATCACCGTATCCCCTTCAGTATTCATTGGATCTTTTTGAAACTAATTTGAAACTTGCATGTTAGTAAGTAAGGGATAAAACCTGGGCTGAGTTTAAAAATTGATGAGATAGGCCTATATTTCAGAGAGTTATGTCTCCCTTGATTTCACAAAATGCCTATTTGACATTGCCATCACCGTAGCAGATTCAGATTTTATTGGATCTTCGAGAAACTTACTAGTAAGCAAGTCAGGGATAAAAGCTTGGTTGAATTCGAAACCTGATGAGATCTGCTATTAATCATAAGAGTTACATCCCTTTGATTGCACAAAATGCCTCTTTTTGACAAAGTCATCACCGTCAATCCTTCAGTTTTCATCGGATCTTCTTAAACTTATTTGTAAGTAAGTTAGCGATAAAAGTTAGTATGAGTTCGAAAACTAGCCATGTCAGTCGATTAGTCATGGGTTATGGAGTTATGCCCCCGAATTCGCTAAAAATGGCTTATTTTTGACCTTGTCATAACCGTCGCCCCTTCAGATTTGATCTGGTCTTCTTGAAACTTATAAACAAGTAAGTCAGGGATTTAAGCTCGGATGAGTTCGAAAATCGGTGAGGTTGGCCTTTTTATCATAGAGTTACATCCCTTTGATTGCAGAAAATGCCTATTTTTGACATTGCCATAGCCCCTTCGGTTTTTATCGGATCTTCTTGAACCTTACATATAAGCAAGTCAGTGATAAAATCTCGAATGAGTTCTAAAACCGGTGATGTCGGCTTATTTATCAAAAAGTTACATCTCTTTGAGTGCAGAAAATGCCGGTTTTTGACGGAGTTATGTCCACGAATTTGCTGAAAATGCTTACTTTCGACCTCGTCATCACTATAGCCCCTTCAGTTTTGATCGGATCTTCTTGTACATGTAAATAAGTCAGGGATAAAAGCTCGGATGAGTTAAAAAACTGGTGAGGTCGGCATATTCCATTTATCATGGAGTTATGTCCCTTTGATTGCTGAAAATATCCATTTTTGACATTGAACATTTTTGACATTGTCAGCATCGTAAGTCCCTAAGATTTGTAGGGAACTTCCTGAAACTTACATATAAGCCAGTTAGGTATAAAAGCTTGAATGGGTTTGCAAACTAGCATTGTTGGCATATTACTCGTACAGTTAAGTTCCCTTCTTTGCTGAAATGCCTATTTTGTACCATGGCATCACCATAAGTCCTTTAGTTTCGATCAAATTTTATGAAACTAGCATATAAATAGGTGGGAATGAAAATGCGGTTAAATTTTAAAATTGGCGATGCCTGCCTATCCCTCATAGAGTGACGTCCCCTTGAATGCTGAAAATGCCTGTTTTTGACCTTGCTATCAGCATAAATCCTTCAGTAAAGATTGGAACTTCCTGAAACTTTGAATCTGTTAGCTCGGGTGAGCGATATAGGACCATCATCGTCCTCTTGTTAAAATAGATTTATCATCACTATCGCCCCTACAGTTATTGATGGATTTTTATGCGACTTCACACAAATGTCGGATATGTTAATATATCCAGCAGGTTAATTTTTCAAGGTCCTGGGTGCAATGGCTATTTCAGAGAAAAGTTGTCATCACTCTAGCGCCTAACTGCCCTTCAAAACGGTGTAGTTTATATTTTCTTGTCCTTTGTGATCATTTGTTCCATTTTGGACCCTTGAAAATATTTGAGGGTCACTGATAGGGCCTAAATGACCTAATTGGCCTAAAATAGCTAGTGTGGCCTAGACAACTATACACGTCATACTTTTAAGTTCTGGGCTGAATTCTTTGCTTCCAAATGATAACCCTTGTTTAGCACATATTTAACGTCACTACAGCTGGCGTGATGGGCGTATTTGGCGGCCGTAGACAGACTCCCTGCCTTCATCATAGTGTAGTTTATATTGTTTGTCATGTGGGATCATTTATTCCATTGGGTAACCTTGAAAATATTTGAAGGTCACTGATGAGGCCTAATTGGCAAATGAATAGCTAGTTTGGCCCAGAAAATTGTACCCCTCATAGTTTTAAGTTAAGTGGTGTATTCGTGGTTTCCCAATGATAAGCCTTGTATAAAACATATTTAACGTCACTATAGCTGACATTAAGGGAATGTGTGGCGGCCGTAAAAAGTCTCCCTGCCCTTCATCACATTGTAGTTTATATTTTCTGGTCCTTTGGGATCATTGATTCCATTGCGGAACCTTGAAAATATTTGAGGGTCACCGATGAGGCCTAATTGGCTGAAACTAGCTAGTCTGGCCCAGAAAACTGTACATTCATACTTTTCAGTTCTGTGGTGTATTCTTTGCCTTCAAATATATAAAACATATAAACAAATGTATAAAACATATTTAACGTCACTACAGCTGGTGTTAAGGGAATGTGTGGCGGCCGTAAAAAGTCATCTTGCCTTCATCATAGTGTAGTTCATATTTTCTTGTCCTTCGGGATCATTGATTCCATTGTCAAATCTTGAAAATATTTTAGCCTCACTGATGGCTTAATTGGCTGAAAATAGCTAGTCTGGCCCAGAAAACAGTACATTTTATACTTTTAAGTTCTGTGGTGTAATCTTTGCTTTCAAAGGATAACCCTTGTATATAACATATTTATCAAAGGATTTTAATTCACTTTACACAAATGTTGGGTGTGATAATATCTCAAGTAGGTATGAATTTCCACGGTCCCGGGCTCATTGTCAATGTCAATGTGACTCTTTTTAGGAAAAAAACTTTGTCAGCGCTCTGGCACTTTTATTGATGTATTTTAATGGAACTTCATACAAATGTTGGGTATGATAATATATAAAACAAGTTTGACTTTAAAGGTCACTGTGGCTGTGTTAAGAAAAAAAAACCTTTTTCATGGCTCTAGCAAGGACTTAGATTTATTAATGGCTTTTGATGTAACTTCACACAAATGTGAGGTATAATAATATTCGCAAGTAAGATCAACATTCAGGTTCCTGTGTTGAAGGTCAAGGTCACTGTGGCTATTTATAGAAAAAACCTTGTTACGGCTCTAGTACCTACATTTATGATTAATTTTGCTCAAATGAGCATTATATCCACCAGAGATAAAATGTCCAAAGTAGAAGTAAAACAAAGATCAGGAATCGATACAATTAACTTACTCCACCCACCAAAGACACCAAAGGGAAAGAAACGAAAACATTAAGCGACCAGACCATAATGGAAACCTAAACAAAGGAAGGCCATATGGACAGTTACTTTCCCACAAAATGGCCATTAGGCCATCCAAAATAAGTAGACACAAGTGATACACACAGTAAGTAACAAACAACACCATAAATAAACCGCCACAGAAGAACCGCCTTGGAACGGTCAGTGGAAAGATTTCCACTGGGGGGCTTAAATCGATTTTACGTGGCCAAAATCCTCGCCTTTACTTCCGTCGCGATTTAGACAAATAATTTGTTCAGTCCGCATGAAGGCCTCCTAACTCATCAGTGCAACATCTCCGTGAACACAAAAAATCAAAGAACCACAGAGGTGAGACAACAGTGAGGCTCGACAGCAAGAAACCACTGAAATGCTGGAGCAAAAGAAAACCAACAGTTAGACTCAGATGGGCCCGACCAGAGACAGAGCATCAGGCACCAACCAACATTACATTGAATTAGATCTCTCTAATTCTCAATAAACCTTAACGTTGGAGCCGTCATAGAATCTGAGGCCTGATCCACCAGCGTGCAATTAAAGAGGGAAGCAAAGTTGCCAACCGTGATTGGGTTAACTACCATGCATGCAGTCTGTCGTATACCATCCATGTTGTACCCAATTTTTTTAAATCGAAGAATGATTCTACGAAATTGGGTGCTGAAGTCATTGCGGTTATATATTTTTCTGAATTTATATACTATGTCACCATAAAATTCGAGTTCCGATAGACCTTGTTGCAGAAGAGATTTAAGTCAAATATTGAATTTTGAAATTAAATCAGAATGGCGTCTATAAAATTTTGAAAAGGCTTTGCGTAGTTTATGGTACCGGTAACCCTGATTAAGGAGTTAGCCGTTAATAATTTATTACGAGTGTTGAAGTCGGTTACATGACTACACACTCTAGCAAATCGAATTAATTGCGAAATATAAACGCCATAGGATGGCGCACGAGGAACATCACCATCCAAAAAAGGAAAATTTACAATCTCCAAATCAAAGTCATCGCGTTTATCATAAATTTTGCACGAAACAAACCCATCTACAATAGATAGATGTAAATCCAAAAACGGGGCCTCGGTATCAGAAGAATTTGCTTTATTTAACTGAAGTTCTGGGGGGTAAATCTGACTGATCAAACCATCGAAATAGGTATTATCAATATTTAAGAAATCATCTAAATATCTAGAAGTGGAGCTAAAAGCTTCAATAGTTTCAGATTGGTTATCAATGGAAAGCGACAACATGAAGTCTCTTTCATAACAATACAAGAACAGATCAGCCACAAGAGGTGCGCAATTCGTACCCATCGGAATACCCATAATTTGTCTAAATAACTTAGTACCGAATCTAATATAAATATTGTCAAGTAGAAAGGTGAGGGCATCACACACTTTCTGACATGACCAAAGTGTATAATTCTTATGCTCTTTAGAAGTGAAAAATGGATTTCTGACATTACATGCAGGATAGAGATAATCTTCTCTGTGAAAAGCCCATTCAATTAAATCAATAAGCTTTTCTTTTATAAGATTATGAGGAAGTGTAGTGTAAAGAGTGGAAAAATTGTAAGTAGACAGACTTGAAGCACGAAAATGTCTGGATTTCAATTTATTTAAAACCTCATTCGAATTTTTTATAGACCAAAACAGATTTCTTCCTGATCTTTCAAAGACTTTATCACAATATTTAATTACATGCGTTTCAATAGCAGTAAGACAGGAAGTTAATAATTTAGAAAGTTCATTGGTAGTGCAAGAGCTAGAATTTGCAATAAACCGTGCTTTGTAAGGTTTTTTATGAAGTTTTGGTAACCAGTATAGCGTAGGAAGCTTGTCTTGGCCTTCGTTAACACACACAGCAAACCTGGTGGCTGAAAGACAAACATGTTTATCTACTATAGCTCTCTCTTCAGCTAAAGGCTGAAGTTCATAGGCCTTAGTACCACCAAGCTCCTGCTTAAGCGTGTTAACATAGTGGAGCCGTCACACAACGACGACGTTGTTAGCGGCCTTGTCTGCAGGGGCCAAAACAAACTTCTTATGAAATTCTTGAATACCTAGTTTAAGATGATGTAAAGACGTTTTGGGCTTAGGAGGTAATAAGTTAGTATTTTGAGAATAGAAAGAAATGCGTTTATTCACTCGTTTTAAAATGCTAAGTTTCCAGTCCTTAAGGGCTTTATGCTCAACATACTCTCGCTTACACCATCGATTACCGAATTCATTCAAGGAAGCAGCGATTTCATCTCTACATTTACTGAAATCAATTTTAGAAGGAAACCGATATTTTGGTCCTTTAGAAATTATATTCCTTATCCTAGAATCAGGAATAATTTTCAAATTGCCAGTAATTACATGACCAGCAGCAGGATAGCAATACTTTGAGTTTATACAATCACATGAATCAATCAGGAGTATTAGAATCAATATTAAGATCTGAAACAAGTTTTATGGAAATTTAAAATGACAGATCTAACAGGTTTGTTATATTTATAGCAAATTATATGTGTTTCAGTATTTTGAAAATAAGCAGGAATGGAAGAAAGCACCGATCTCTCACGGAAGATACTGGGCAAATCTATAAAATCCATACCCTTATTAATGAAGGATATTTTGAAGAAATGGCGTTTATGATTAATTTCAGAATTAATGTAAGGACGGAGAGTATGCTGAGTATAGCCTCTAGTTAAGAGAGCCGCATCATATAACTGATGAGAACTATCGTAGAATTTATTCGCCTCGGTGTCCAGAAGACGTAAAACAGAAACGGGTAATGAACTTAAAAATGAAAGCATAGGGTGGCGTCCATGATTTAATAATATAATGGACAGTCACTTCAGTCTAGTATTGTTTCGTTTAAACGCACGTGATTTACGTTTAAAGTTACCATTTTTCCTGGTGCCGTGAGATCTAGTTCTGCCTTTCCGACATTCCAGGAGCGAGAAAATATCAAAGTCCGGCATTCTGGAAATATTAACCTCATGATAAATGTGGTCATTAAATCCCAGTGGAAAAGGGGTCTGTAAAAATTTAATCCATTTCAGTTCAGCCTCACGTCTTTTGATTATTTTGAATCTAGATGTAGAATTTGCATCGTAATAAAGTTTTTCCACTGGTTGTATAACAATGTTATTTACAGAATGACCTGTACGTCGAAAGTGACGGTACAAGAAAGTGTCAGTTTTCTTAGGCTTACTCATTCTACGATAATGCTCGTTCAATCTAGTTTTAAGCATGCGGTTAGTTTGACCGACGTACTGCATAATACAGTTTGCAGCACGTCATGTTATTAGATAAATTAAATCTGCAGACTGTCATGTCAAATCAGACATGTTAACTACAGAGAAGCGTCTACCGTTTACAGATGAAGTAACGGTAGACGCAGTGCTTAAATGCAAACAACATCTGCACCTCTTGGCATTGCACTTAGAAATACTAGGATACATTCCACTTCTTTTCCACGGATTAGTATATTTTCGAAGGATGGGCGATTTCGGAGGAGATAGTCTTATACGAAGACTACGCTCAAAAACATTGGTATTGCCTGCTCCATTGAGATCAACTGAAATTACAGAAGACAAATTTAAGGGTCTAACCAATACCGAAGGCAACATAGTATTAAAGTTCTTAATAGAATGGGGAATCCGTACAGAAGAAGCAGAGTGTAACCTAACCTTAAAGTGAACTACTCATAACAGCTAGGCTGATTTTGAAAGAATTTCACAGAAATATTCCTTGGGACACTGTCAGTCAAAATTGCTCATACCCTCCACTACACCTAGCTATATTGCCTTCAGTTGTACAGTGTGGATCAGGTGAGCGATCCAGGGCCATCATGACTCTCTTGTTTTGGAATAAACATAGATTGTTGTTGGTCGTGAAACCCACGGTCTAGGTTTGAACAACAACAAAAATAATACTTATCCTTCTTTACCCATAATTCTTCGAATAAAATGGTTGATAAGGGCGTTCGCTCGTTACATTGAATCGAAAGCATTGCACGATAGTATACTTACCTAGTTTGTGAATTGCAAATGCGTCTACAAACCAATAGGTAACCTCCAAGAACACTACCAAATAAAGCCAAAATTCCTGCGATAGTAGCCACAGCTGCTACTTTAGGAGGATCGCTAAAGAAATTAGCAGAGTACGAAGCATATTTTATATTTGAAGAAACAGTTGAACTTTGAGCTGAGGACACAACACCAAATACTTGGGTTGGTGACACATGTCGGGTGGAATAAACTCTCGGTTGGACAATTGTGGTATTTCCTGCATATGCCGTTTGGAGATGGCCTGTCCCAGTTGTATAATTGTTTTCGTTACTTTTGCCAGTGAAAATTTGTTCTTTTTGATCGGAAGTAGATACATCGTTTGTGAACGTTAATACGTGTGTCGACGTTTCTGGTGATGATGAGGAGACTGGCGTTGTATGCCCCAAGCTATCAGATGTTGTTTGTGAGAGTTCGGCAGAAAATTGTGTCGATAGTTTCGCTTTTATGTTTGTGTGCGGAAGGGTACCTGGTGACGTTGATGCTGTTGAGGGCACTAGGGCATGCGAAGTATAAAGACAATTTCTTTTATCAACAAACAACACTTCTGTTTCTTGATCTGATGAGTAACTAAGAGTAGTCAGATCATCCACAGTTTCTATGCAGGTTATTGTTAGAGAATACACAACTACGAATTTTGCTGGTGTCTCCGCGAGATGAATACCATATCCTGCAAAGTGAATTATGTAACATTAAAAATTGCCAGAAAGGAAAACCAAAGGCTGGACGTACTTCTGGTTTAAATACAAATTAATAAATAATCAAATAATTTTATGTTGTGCGTTTCTTGTAGATTTTGGCTGTAGGCTTTTCATAGTTTCGTATGGGTTTGTAACTTGCAACAGCTCCAATTCTACGCGTTGAGAATAAGAGGCAACTGTTCGTCTGCATGTTTTTACCTGTTGCTGTCAAACTTCAACAGTTCGGACACATTTGGGACAACGAAAATTTGATTGAGACAGAGGTAGTTCCAGCAACTGACCGAGACCAGTGTATTGTTGGATTGTCTTTAAAATAAAGATATGTCCTGCATACGCATTAGAATCGTCTTACCGATGCGATTCTTATGAGTACACATTACATATATTATCCAAATAATATCTGCAGTTATGGGAAATTGTCCTAGGGACTCATAAACAAGTTCGAAACAGCCATTGTAAACGATCGATCCATGTTCAAGCAATTAAAGTTCCATTGTATATTAGGACCTATGAAAGATAGCATTAAACTGCATTTTAGGTATCTCGCATTCCATGATGCAATATACACAAACATGCTGAATTTATGCTGACTTAGTATATAAGTCCAGAAAAATATATAATAATTATTGCAATGACTTCAGTACCCAATTTTGTATAAATCATTCTTCGAAATAAAAGGATTAGATACAACATAAATGTTATAAGACAGGTTGCATGCACGGTAGTTAACCCAATCACGGTTAATTAACAACTTTGCTTCCCCCTTTAATTGCACGCCGATGGGTCAGACCTCAGATTCTATGACGGTTCCAGCATAAAGGCTTAATGCGAATTAGAGAGAATCTAATAATATGTAATGTTGATTGGTGCCTGATTCTCTGTTTCTGGTTGGGCTCGGAGTCTAACTGTTGGTTTTCTTTTGCTTCAGCATTTCAGTGGTTTCTTGCTGTCGAGTCCTCACCGTTGTTTCATCTCTGTAGTTATTTGCCTTTTGTGTTCACGGAGATATTGCACTGATGAGTTAGGAGGCCTTCATGCGGATTGAACAAATTGTCTAAATCGCGACGGAAGTGAGGGGCGAGGATTGTGACCACGTAAATCGATTTAAGCACCCCCAGTGGAATTCGTTTCACTGACCGTTCCTAGGTGGTTCTTCTGTCGTAGATTATTTTTGTTATGGTTTGTCTTTGAGTATGCGTATCGCTTATATTATTTTGCTTTGGATAGCCAATTGGCCATTTTGTAGGAAAGTAACTGTCCTTTTGGCTTTCCGCTATTGATGTTTCCATTAGGGTCTAGTTGTTTCATGTTTGTGTTTCGTTCCCTTGGTGTCTATGATGGGATCTGTGGGTTAGTTGGATCGATTCCTGATCATTTCCTTCACTTCAATTTTATAATTACTCCATTAATTCCATGCAATCACAATTACGAGGTTTAACCAAACAGCTTTATGTCACAATGCATCACCGAACGGCAAATATCTGTTTCCGATATAGTGTAGATTGGTAATTATTGTAATCACCAGCGTTGAATTAACAGTAAACTACCGAAACCAGAGAGACGCTTTACAGGTGGCGACACGTTATCTGCCAAGCCTGTTAGATTTTCAATATTACATGCGATTTTTTATGAGTTTATAAAATAAAGAAATGACTTTAGACAATAAATATTACTAGTAAATTACAGGTTGAAGATTTTATACGATTTCCCAGCAATGGTATAGAGTTGTCAACGATGTAAGCTACTAGAACAAGGTCGTTGGCAATAGTTTTCGTGTTTTTGTGTGTGATTATATTAGTCTATTTGCCTTAAATCAGTTGCCTCTTTCCCCTATCGTCATGAATTGAACGAGTGCCAGGAAACATTTCTTGTAAACTAATCTGTAAGAAAAACATCTAGCATAGTAAACAATTTACTGTTTTCCAAAATATGGTATGTTGGTGGCTGACTGTACCCAATAATATGCGACCGCAGGACATTCAAGAAACAAAATATCACGAATTATCATCTGATGTCACTTCTGATGATATATATAATATTTTCTACAACCTGTATTTCATTAGGGCCTCTCCAAATTGTTACGGGCGCCCTATAGTAATCACCCTGTCCAAACCGTCACACGCATCAACTCCAAATTTTAAAGATAAGGCCACAACAACAATACTCAATTTATTGCAAGACATGTTACTATAGCTACAAAATTGTCAGCGTTATGGCCTTTTGAAAAATAAAAAATATCAGCATATTTTCTTTTTTTCGTCATAATTTCAAACCCATTATAGATATTCAAATGAAACTTGCTGTAGTTATTGTGTAGCAAAGGAAAACCACTCTACATTTAATACAATTTGACATATGCCCCTTTATCAATCCGTCTGTCTATCGACATTTTTCATGTTTTTTTTCTTAATAACTTGCAAACCGTCAAACGCATCAACTTAAAACTTCAAACATAATATCATACAACAATACGCAATTTCTTGTCAAGTTATGTAACTCTAGCTACAATGTTATTCGAGTTATTACCCTTTAAAAATCAAAATTTAAGAATGTTCCTTTTCTTTGTTTTCGAAATATTAAATTCTAAACCGTTATAGATATTTCAATGAAACTTAATGTAATATTGGCAGTAACGTATGTAGCACCTATGTAGCAAGAGGCAACAACTCTAGCTTTGATAAATTTTGACCTGTGCCCCTTTATCGACTTAAAACTTGCTTCAGTTTTATTTCTAAAACCATGCAATAAGTGTTTAAAATAACTAGCAAGAAACGGTCAGAGTACCGACTGAGACGACAAGCCCATTGTATGTCTAAACTCCAAAACCCGTTTACCCCCTCCCAGCCCCACATACACACGATACACCCCGTCCACCTTCAATCATACATGCTATCGCGGGGCCCTGATCACGAATGTAATGATTATAGATTCAGTAATCTGAATATATGCCAATGAACACATATATACACATATAAACACTCGAACAAATGTTAAGCAACACCTCCGTTAAGATTCAGTACTAAATCATGGTCTGGTAATTTGTTTCAGTACTGTTCCAACCATTCTTGACACCATTGTTAACTAGGCGTCAACTACAATCAGACAAGGTGTTATATTCTAGTTATCTATGGCGTTAACTAGTGTATGTTTTAACTCCTTGGTAACCTTTGGTTAACCGTCTAGACATGGTATTTTCCTAGTCGCCTCCTAGTTAACTAGGTGATAACAATGATGTGAACAGTACTGTATATCGCTTCTGCTTGAATTTTGTATATTTACAATCACGGTATAAAGAAGAGATGCTAGGCCTAAATTTAATCTAAACGATGCCATAAAGATCTCCTATTTGACGCTCAAGGAGTGGGTCAGCGGAAAAGTATATTTTGGACTGACGAAATGTCCAGGTTTCTTTTGTAACTTAATTATTTTCGATCTGTTGAAATATGTTCGTTCGTAAGGGAAAACGATTAAAACGTTGCCGACACTATATTCTAGCTGTTTTTCTACAGCCTTAAAGTAATGAGTCTAAGACTTAAACGAAAGCGAAAATTATAAAATATACACACAGTTAATGACACCAATGCGTAATTTTTGTCCGGATGAAAATATTGGAAAACAATCCATATTTGTAACCAGGTAATTCAGTTTAACTAACGTAGTCAATATCGAGAGTATAAAGGCATTTCGTACGAACGTTTGCCCACGCCGACATTCTCTGCAGGTTTAACTGTTGGTATTCTTTTGCTGCAGCATTTCAGTAGTTTCTTTCTGTGGAGTCCTCAGCACTATTTCAGCTCTGTGGTTGTTTGATTTTTTTGTGTTCACGGAGATGTTGCACTGATGAGTTAGGAGGCCTTCGTGCAGACTGAAGAAATTAATTGTCCAAATCGCGACGGAAGTAAGGGCGAGGATTGTGGCCACGTATAATCGATTTAAGCCCCTCAGTGGAATTCGTTTCACTGACCATTCCAAGGCGGTTCTTTTGTCGCGGTTTATTTTTGTTATGGTCTGTCTTTGAGTGTTTGTATCGCTTACATTATTTTGTTTTGGACAGCCAATTGGCCATTTTGTCGGAAATTTTGGCTTTTTGACCTTTTGGCTTTCTGCTATTGATGTTTCCATTAGGGTATCTTGTTTCATGTTTGTGTTTCTTTCCCTATGGTGTCTCTGACGAATGCTGTGGGTTAATTGTATCGATTCCTGATCATTGCCTTCACTTCTATTCTTATATCTCAATAATACATTTTTAATAATATCGAGCTCTCCTAATGGTTAACATTGGACAGCTGAAAAAGTAGACGTAGAACTATTTGTAAACGATTGATACTGACTATATTTTGTTTGTTTCAATTAAGGTTTTACGTCCCCGTCAACACATTGTAGTTCATTTTGAAGACGCTGCTTTCAGGGTTGTTGGACTTTTACCCGACATTAAATGAAATGACATCTCAAGCCCTGCCGCCCAAACAAACACAGATGGGTTCATATTTAGGCACGGCCCGACTCGCACCACTACCCGGGAAGGCTTAGACCTTCTGAGCTGTTTACCAACACTCATGTATGTTTGATCTCAGTTCTGTGCGGGAGTAACATGCAGTAGCCCGAACTATTTCTACAAGCCCCGAAAGGCAGAGCTCAAAACAAACCATATGTCAAGAAATAATAAACTTGTGTTGCTGCTTTGATTTCGATAGTGTACTGCTGCACTGCTTACTGAACGCTCATATTAATTACCCCGGCAAAGAATTTGACAAAGAAACCATATCATCTAAACAACAACGAATGTGACTGTTCAGTCTCTGTATATACGATTCCTGTATTTACGATAACTAACCTTTTTTCACCTCAAAGATGTTTTCAGGACTGGCACTAGTCACAGTGCAGTTGAACAAGCCACAATGACTCTCTGATAAAGGAGAGAAAATGGCTGGAAGAGAACTAACATTGCAACTTTTTACTGTGTATATAGGAGTTTTACCAAGGTGGTCGAATCCATAGTCTGGTCCCTGAAATAATAACATCATGGTAATCATGATGGATCCAACTTCATGGGAGGTAACGCTTTCAAAACATTTCGCCGCCGTTATCAATAGGGGTCCATATTTTAAGAAGAACTTAAAAAACAACATTTCACTAAATATTCATAGATGGTTCTTCTGTTGTGGTATAGTATTGTTATAGTTCGTCTAATCATGTATGTATTGCTAATATTTTTGTAGTCTTTTGGTCATTTTCTGGGAAAGAAACTGTCTCAATGGCTTTTCGGTTGTTAAGTTTTCATTATAGTAAAGTTTTTTATGTTTGTGTTTCTTCCTATCGGTGCCCATGATGGGAAGTGTGGGGTAATTGTATCGATTCCTGATCATTACTTTATTTTACCGCGGCTGCTGTTAAGTTTCGTGGTGTAGTTGACATGCGTGCTTGTTTTATTATCAGTTTCGTGTCGTTGATTTTTTTTATTCCAGGCTGACAATATATTGATAACACAACAAGTTAAATGGAAAAGTTCACATTGGTTGCGAACAATATGAAGCAATATTAGCTGTTATTTACGGGATCTCTTTCAAGACCTGTAAATATTATAAAGGCGCGGGGGCTTAGCGGATTCACACGAGGGCGAAAATAAAAGTAAAGACAATGGTCAGGGATCAATACAATTGCCTCACAGTCCAAATCAAAGACACCGAAGGAATAGATACACAGTCATTAAGCAACGTCACCATAATAAAAACATCAAAAGCCGAAAGCCAAACGGACAGTTACATTCCCTTACAATGGCAAAGCTGCTACTCAAAATAAACAAAAAGATATACTTGCAGTATTTACATACTAAAACAAACTATAGCGATAATAAACGACCATAGAAGTATCGCTTTGGAAAGGTTAATATACTCTTTTAATGGGGTGGGGTGGTGGACTTAAATCGATTTTACTAGGCCACAATGCTCGCCCTTGGTCCTGGTTTTTTTTGACAAATAATGGATTTACTCTGCATAAACTATTTTTCTAGCGCATCAAAGTCATATCTGAGAAATCGTTGATCTCGAATATAAGCAAAACCGCACAGGCTTGGAAACAATTTTTTCATTCTTGACATAAAAATGGGAAACAATAATCAATTGATTTCCACGTGGCATGTTTCTATCTTTGATTGAATAAAGTATACCAAATAATATTGAAGCTTAAACAAAATGTGGTTTTGGTAACGGGAGATAGTTTCAGCAATGTATTTATTTATTTATTTTGAGAGGGTAAGAATATTAAGCTAAATTCTAATGTACCATATGGCCTTCTACGAAAGTAAAACAATATGTACAAAATAGAAGTGAAGGCAATGGCCAGGAATCGATACAATTAACCCACAGCTACCATCGGAGACACCAAAGGAAAAGAAACACAAACATGAAACAACAGACCTAATGGAAACATCAACAGCGGAAAGCCACAACGACAGTTACTTTCCCACAAAATGGCCAATTGGCTAACCAAAACAAAATAATGTAAGCGATACAAACACTCAAAGGCAAACCATAACAAAAATAAACTGCGACAGAAGAACCGCATTGGAACGGTCAGTGAAACCAAGCAACATATATATGTATGCAACTACATGCTTAATGCACTTCAATGAATATAACATAGAATTCAGAATGGACATGTTAAGATCCTTACTTATGGCACAAAAAATCACAGGACTGATGCATGTTGGGTCGGGTTGCGAAATCAAATGTCAGACAGCACTGATGTCAGACAGCACTGTATCACAGGGTGCGAGGATGCGGGATGCGCGTGACAGATCCCAATCTCAAAACTTCACGATACCCCACCCCGCAAGCAATGTTAGAAACGATAAGATGTCCAATTAAACTTTGCACGAATCCACCAAGGGCGAGGCATAACAAACCACAACAGGAAACAAAAACAGAAGAAAAACTAATAGACTCTTAGAGACAAGTCGCAGCTTCAGCTGGTGTCTGTGAATGTGTGGCGGCCGTAAAAAGTCACCTTGCCCTACATCATAGTGTAGTTTATATTTGGGGTCATTTGTATATTTGTCCTTTGAGATCGTCGATTCCATTGTGGAATTTTAAAATATCTGAGGGTCACTGATGAGGCCTAATTGGCCGAAACTAGCTAGTCTAGCCCAGAAAATATACACTCCATATTTTCCAGCTCTATGGTGTATTCATTGCTTCTAAAGGATAACCCTTTCTAGAACATATTTAACGTAACTACAGCTGGTGTCTGGGAATGTGTGTCGGCCGCAAAAGTGCCCCTGTCCTACACCATAGTGTAGTTTATATTTTCTTGTCCTTTATGATCGTTGATTTTATTGTGGATTTTTGAAAATATATGAGGGTCACTGATGAGGCCTAATTGGACGAAACTAGCTAGCCTGGCCCAGAAAACATTTACACTCCATATTTTTCAGTTCTGTGGTGTATTCAATGCTTCTAAAGGATAACCCTTTCTAGAACATATTATTGGTGCCTAAAATTTATATAAAAATAAAAATCCTTAAAACCGAACAAAAAGAGATATCAGTTAAACCGTAAATTGTGTTTTTTGTTTGTTTGATTTGAGGTTTAACGTCCCCGTCAACACTGTAAAGGTCATTTTGGAGACGTTGCTTCCATTTTGTGGGACTTTTACCCGACATTGAGATGAAATGACATCTCAAGCCCTGTCGCCCAATGAAACCAATAGGGTTTATTAGCATGGACGGTCCGCCTCACACCGCGGTTCCTGGACAGGCTTAGATAATCCAAGCGGTTTACCAGTACTAGTGTGTGGGCCGGATTCAGCTCTGCGTGGAAGCATCATGCAGCCCATATATTTCTTCAAGCCCCTATGGGCGGGGGCGAGTAAATTGTGTTACTACACTTAACTATCTTTTCACATTCTGACAGTCTAATCTTTCAGAATTCTTGCTATGGCAAAATTATCTTCCACCTGTGAAAAAGTTTATACGTATAAAGAGATTTCAAAACAAACTACAGAGTTTGATTATTTATGATGTCATAATTTTGACATGAAACCGGAAATCTATAAATTGTTGTCAGTGTCGGTGGACGACAACATAAATGTTGTAATTCAAAGAGGACTGTAATTACCCAGCACACTTCAAACAGAGGGTAGGGCAAATACATATACATTTTGGGTTAAATGATAAGTTTCATGCCCTGTCCTGCCGGATATTAGCACAAACAGACCTACAAAGTAAAGCACAACTTACTGCATTGTCTGATATCTGAAAACAGCTGTAAATAAGTTTGTGAGTCTAACCCAAAACTTGAAAAAAATACGTCTGGCTTTTAAAGTAGAAGTAAAACAAAGATCAGGAATTGATACAATTAACTTACTCCACCCATAAAAGACACCAAAGGGAAAGAAATACAAACATTAAGCGACCAGACCATAATGGAAACCTAAACAAAGGAAGGCCATAAGGACAGTTACTTTCCCACAAAATGGCCATATGGTCATCCGAAACTAAAAGACACAAGTGATACACACAGTAAGTAACAAACAACAACATAAAATAAATCGCCACAGAAGAGCCGCCTTGGAACGGTCAGTGGAAGATTTCCACTGGGGGGCTTAAATCGATTTTACGTGGCCACAATCCTCGCCCTTACTTCCGTCGCGATTTAGACAAATAATTTGTTCAGTCCGCATGAAGGCCTCCTAACTCATCAGTGCAACATCTCCGTGAACACAAAAATCAAAGAACCACAGAGGTGAGACAACGGTGAGGACTCGACAGCAAGAAACCACTGAAATGCTGGAGCAAAAGAAAACCAACAGTTAGACTCCGATGAGCCCGACCAGAGACAGAGCATCAGGCACCAACCAACATTACCTTGAATTAGATCTCTCTAATTCTCAATAAGCCTTTACGTTGGAGCCGTCATAGAATCTGAGGCCTGACCCACCGGCGTGCAATTAAAGAGGGAAGCAAAGTTGCCAACCGTGATTGGGTTAACTACCATGCATGCAGTCTGTCGTATAATATCCATGTTGTACCCAATCTTTTTATATCGAAGAATGATTTTACGAAATTGGGTACTGAAGTCATTGCGGTTATATATTTTTCTGAATTTAAATACTAAGTCACCATAAAATTCGGGTTCCGATAGACCTTGTTGCAGAAGAGATTTAAGTCCAATATTGAATTTTGAAATTAAATCAGAATGGCGTCTATAAAATTTTGAAAAGGCTTTGCGTAGTTTATGGTACCGATAACCCTGATTAAGGAGTTTAGCCGTTAATAATTTATTACGAGTGTTGAAGTCAGTTACATGACTACACACTCTAGCAAATCGAATTAATTGCGAAATATAAACGCCATAGGATGGCGCACGAGGAACATCACCATCCAAAAAAGGAAAATTTACAATCTCAAAATCAAAGTCATCGCGTTTATCATAAATTTTGCACGAAACAAATCCATCTACAATAGATAGATGTAAATCCAAAAACGGGGCCTCGGTATCAGAAGAATTTGCTTTATTTAACTGAAGTTCTAGGGGGTAAATCTGACTGATCAAACCATCAAAATAGGTATTATCAATATTTAATAAATCATCTAAATATCTAGAAGTAGAGCTAAAAGCTTCAATAATTTCAGATTGGTTATCAATGGAAAGCGACAAAATGAAGTCTCTTTCATAACAATACAAGAACAGATCAGCCACAAGAGGTGCGCAATTAGTACCCATCGGAATACCCACAATTTGTCTAAATAACTTAGTACCGAATCTAATATAAATATTGTCAAGTAGAAAGGTGAGGGCATCACACACTTTCTGACATGACCAAAGTGTATAATTCTTATGCTCTTTAGAAGTTAAAAATGCATTTCTGACATTACATGCAAGATAGAGAGAATCTTCTCTGTGAAAAGCCCATTCAATTAAATCATTAAGCTTTTCTTTTATAAGATTATGAGGAAGTGTAGTGTAAAGAGTGGAAAAATCGTAGGTAGACAGACTAGAAGCACGAAACTGTCTAGATTTCAATTTATTTAAAACATCATTCGAATTTTTTATAGACCAAAACAGATTTCTTCCTGATCTTTCAAAGACTTTATCACAATATTTAATTACATGCGTTTTAATAGCAGTAAGACAGGAAGTTAATAATTTAGAAAGTTCAGTGGTAGTGCAAGAGCTAGAATTTGCAATAAACCGTGCTTTGTAAGGTTTTTTATGAAGTTTTGGTAACCAGTATAGCGTAGGAAGCTTGTCTTGGCCTTCGTTAACACACACAGCAAACTTGGTGGCTGAAAGACAAACATGTTTATCTACTATAGCTCTCTCTTCAGCTAAAGGCTGAAGTTCATAGGCCTTAGTACCACCAAGCTCCTGCTTAAGCGTGTTAACATAGTGGAGCCGTCACACAACGACGACGTTGTTAGCGGCCTTGTCTGCAGGGGCCAAAACAAACTTCTTATGAAATTCTTGAATACCTAGTTTAAGATGACGTAAAGACGTCTTGGGCTTAGGAGGTAATAAGTTAGTATTTTGAGAATAGAAAGAAATGCGTTTATTCACTAGTTTTAAAATGCTAAGTTTCCAGTCCTTAAGGGCTTTATGCTCAACATACTCTCGCTTACACCATCGATTACCGAATTCATTCAATGAAGCAGCGATTTCATCTCTACATTAACTGAAATCAATTTTTGAAGGAAACCGATATTTCGGTCCTTTAGAAATTATATTCCTTATCCTTGAATCAGGAATAATTTTCAAATTGCCAGTAATTACATGACCAGCAGCAGAATAGCAATACTTTGAGTTTTTACAATCACATGAATCAGGAGTATTAGTATCAATATCAAGATCTGAAACAAGTTTATTGAAATTAAAAATGATAGATCTAACAGGTTTGTTATATTTATAGCAAATTATAGGTGTTTCAGTATTTTGAAAATAAGCAGGAATGGAAGAAAGTACGGATCTCTCACGGAAGATACTAGGCAAATCTATAAAATCCATACCCTTATTAATGAAGGATATTTTGAAGAAATGGCGTTTATGATTAATTTCAGAATCAATGTAAGGACGGAGAGTATGCTGAGTATAGCCTCTAGTTAAGAGAGCCGCATCATATAACTGATGAGAACTATCGTAGAATTTATTCGCCTCGGTGTCCAGAAGACGTAAAACAGAAACGGGTAATGAACTTAAAAATGAAAGCATAGAGTGGCGTCCATGATTTAATAATATAATAGACAGTCACTTCAGTCTAGTATTGTTTCGTTTAAACGCACGTGATTTACGTTTAAAGTTACCATTTTTCCTGGTGCCGTGAGATCTAGTTCTGCGTTTTCGACATTCCAGGAGTGAGAAAATATCAAAGTCCGGCATTCTGGAAATATTACCCTCATGATAAATGTTGTCATTAAATCCCAGTGGAAAAGGGGTCTGTAAAAATTTAATCCATTTCAGTTCAGCTTCATGTCTTTTGATTATTTTGAATCTAGTTGTAGAATTTGCATCGTAATAAAGTTTTTCCACTGGTTGTATAACAATGTTATTTACAGAATGACCTGTACGTCGAAAGTGACGGTACAAGAAAGTGTCAGTTTTCTTAGGCTTACTCATTCTACGATAATGCTCGTTCAATCTAGTTTTAAGCATGCGGTTAGTTTGACCGACGTACTGCATATTACAGTTTGCAGCACGTCAAGTAATTAGATAAATTAAATCTGTAGACTGTCATGTCAAATCAGACATGTTAACTACAGAGAAGCGTCTACCGTTTACAGATGAAGTAACGGTAGACGCAGTGCTTAAATGCGAACAACATCTGCACCTCTTGGCATTGCACTTAGAAATGCTAGGATACATTCCACTTCTTTTCCACGGATTAGTATATTTTCGAAGGATGGGCGATTTGAGAGGAGATAGTCTTATACGAAGACTACTCCCAAAAACATTGGTATTGCCTGCTCCTTTGAGATTAAAAGCTGTATGTTGTAATACAGCACACCTTATTCATTTATTTTCAATAAATAATAAGACAAGGGGCTGGGTCGGTATGAATGTGTTGTGTTCAGTGCTTGTGCGTTCTACTACTTTTGCTACTCGTGCTCATAGCAGGTGTGGGTTGGGGGCTACTCATCGTCTAATGAAGGTGAACATTTCTGCAAGGTTACTTTAAAAGTCCATCCAAAAAAAAAAAAAAAAAAAGTTATTGACTAGACAGACTTTTTTTTACGTTTGACCTCTTAGTAAGACCTCGACCTTAAAGGTACCGACCTGGTTCTAGCGCCCAACACATCGTCTCATGACGGTTAACATTTCTGCCAAGTAATTTTACAATTCATCCAGGATTAAGAAAGTTATTGATTGAACACTAAAAAGGCCCCTTTTTGACCTTTGACCCCTTAGTATGACTTGAACTTTGAGGTACCAGAATGGGTCATGCAAGAGAAACATAGTCTCATTGTGGTTAACATTTCTGCAATGTAATTTCAAAATCCATCTACAATAAGAAATTTTTGACCAAACACGAAAAAGGCCATGAGTTTTGATTGTATATGCCATGTACATACAGTTTGAATGTTTGTGCTTAATTTTTTCATAATTGACCACTCCTAAAACTGTCGCTTCATGTAAATGTATTTTTGTTCTTGTTTTTAACGATTCAGTACGTTAAAACGGAGCGCTCTGGTGCAATGGTACATCGTATTTGAGATCGAGAGGTAGCCGGTTCGATCCCCGCAAGCGCCAATTGTTGTTTCACTGAGCACGAGACTTTATCCACATTGCTGAGCACTGCTTTCTATCCAGGAAGAGGGAGAAAAGAGGGCCATACATGGAAGATTAGTTACTACTAGTTAACTTTACGTTTTCGTGATATAAACGTGTTTTCACTACTTCCCAGACGCACCTCGTGCCATTTGATTTTGCAGTTTTTTTATGGATCTACATCAAATTGTATTACAATTAATATACATAGAGAAGGATAGTCAGGAAAAACAACGAAATCTCAAAACAGCCGTGAAGGCAATGACCAAGAACCGATACAATTACCAATACACCTCCCATCCAAGACACCAAAGGGAAAGAAACATCAACATAAAACCACTTCACCATAATAAAAGGGACAGTTTATTTCCCACAAAATGGCTAAGCGGCTATCGTAAATAGAAAGTAATATATATATAAGTTTTTCGTACATACACAGACAGACTATAACAATGATAAGTAATTAAAGAAGGACCGCCTTGGACCGGCCAGTAAACATAAATCATAAATCGATTTCACGTGGTCACAACCGTAACCCTTGGTTCTGTCATGGTTTTGACAAATAATTTGTTCAGTTCTAGCTCATCAGTGCAACATCAACTCAAACGAATATAGAGATGAAACAAAGATAAGGATTCGACAGCCTGAAATAATTGAAATGCTGGAGCAATAGAAAACCCGTGTTTGGACTCCAGTGGAAACCACCAGGAACCAGCCGATGTTATCAAGATATAAAACGTTTAATTATAGCCCTTACGCTGGAGCCGTCATAGATTCTGACGCCCAACCTACCCGATTCATCGAAATAAGAGGAAGCCACACACACACACACACACACGCACGCACGCACGCACACACACACACACACACACACACACACACACACACACACACACACACACACACACACACACACACAGCAGCAACAACAACAAAAACAAAACCTTTGAATGAACTTCTTATGAAGGCTCCTTTTTCTGTCAGATTCTGCAGTGTGTTCTTTGCTTCTTTGAAAATATTTACAGCTTTATTATTCATTGAAAGAATAGCGGCTAAGTCTTACCACATATGATACAGTTACTGTTAGGAAAAGTGTTCCACATCTGATATTTCTGTCGGTCAGACTAAAGTATAGGGTTTCGTCCAGACCAGCAAGAAGACACTGCTTCACTTTGAGCTCCCAGACATCCTGGTCAAAAACTGTAAATAAAATACAAACAAATCTGTATTTCCATTTGTTATTCAGTATTGTTATCAACAAAAAAAAAATAAAATTCATTCCTTATGCCCCCGGAATCAAAGATTCGTTGGTGTGTGTGGGGGCATATAATTTTTGGTCTGTTTTGTCTGTCTGTTTGTCCTCAAAAACTTTAACACTGACAATAAATGTTGAATTGTTACTGATAGGGCTTTCATATTTCACATGTGTATGCCCGGTCACAAGGCCTTTCCAGCGGTACCATAATTTTGACCTTATATCTTTGACCTTGACATTTGGCCTACTTTTACAAAAACGTTAACACTGGCCATAACTTTTGATTGGTAATTGATAGGGCTTTCATATTTCACATGTGATGTCTTGTCACCAGACGTTTTCGGTGTTACCATAATTTTTAACCTTTTGATCATTGACCTTGCCGTTTGCGCTACATTTTAAAAACTTTAACATCGGGCATGACTTTCGATTGGTAAGTGATGCAGCTTTCATATTACACATGTGCATTCCTTGTTACAAGACCTTTCCAGGGGTTCAGTTTTTGACCATATGACCTTGATCATGACGTTTGACTTTTTTTTTTTTCAAAAGTAACATTGGCCATAACTTTCCACTGGTAAGTGAAAGGGTTTTTATATTTCACATATGCATTCCATGTCTCAACATTTTGCCAGAGGTAACATAATTTTGACCTTGTGACCTTGAACTTAACCGGTTGACATTCTTTCAAAAAACTTTAACAATAGCCGAAGTTTTCGAATGGTAAGTGATTGGGCTTACGTATTTTATATGTGCATTCCTTGCCACAAGACATTTCCAGTCGAACCATAATTGGTTAATGATAGTGCTTTCATATTTCGCATGCGTAGTTCTTGTGACAAGAACTTTCAATTGGTATTATTAAGGTTGACCTTGTAACCTTGACATTGACGCTATTTGGGGCATCAGGGTTTCACAAACACATCTTGTTTTGTTTAGATTACATTGAAATTTCGCGCGAACCACTTTCAGTTGTTGATTTTGGTGAATTGCGTTCTAAAGTTGTGAAGGAAACTGGAGTACCGCAAAAAGAACAAATACAAACAAGAGGACCAAGGTCCTAGCTTGGTCCTGTATCGCTCACCTGAGCTAACAGATTCAAAGTTTAAGGAGGTGCCAACCTTTCATGAAGATCCATTCAAAACTGAAGGATCGGCAGTGATGACAAGGTCGGAAATAGGCATTTTCAGCAATCAAAGGCCGGTCACTCTGTGATAAATGTGCCGACTTGGCCGGTATTCTAACTCATCTGAGGTATTATTCCCAGCCACCTTACAATTAAGTTTCAGAAAGATCCGATCAAAACTGAAGGGGCTACGGTGATTACAAGGTCATAATTTGGCATTTTCAGCAATCAAATGGATATTACTCTATGAAAAATGGGCCAAATTGGCTGGTTCTCGAACTCATCCAAGGTTTAATCCCCCGCAACCTTACATATACGTTTCAGAAAGATCTGATCAAAATTTAAGGGGCTACGGTGATGACAAGGTCAAAAATTGACATTTTCAGCAATTAAAGGGACATAACTCTATGAAAAATGGACCGACTTGGCGGGTTTTTGAACTCATCCGAGATTTTATACCAAGCCACCATACTTATAAGTTTTAGAAAAATCCGATCAAAACTGAAGGGGCTACGTTGATGACAAGGTCGAAAATGGGCATTTTCAGCAATCAAAGGGAGGTAACTCTATGATAAATCGGCAGACTTGGCCGGTATTGGAACTCATCCGAGGTTTAATCCCCAGCCACCCAACATATGAATTTCAGAAAGATCCGATCAAAACTGAAAGGGTTACGGTGATGACAAGGTCAAAAATCGACATTTTCAGCAATCAAAGAGACTTTATGCCGTGTGGCGGCCGTAAAACGTCTCCCCGTACATCAGCCATAGTGCAGTTTATATTTTACTTTTGGTCCTTTGAGATCAGCGTGAATATTCTGAGAAATCGGAAATAAATTATTGGTTTAGACTCATATTCTAGACAGGTTTTTAATTATTTGGACCCCATTTTGATTTATATCAGTCTTTGAATCGACTGCCTAATCCGAAATTCGCAAAATTGCAGTATGTTTCCCCTGGCTTTCTTCGCCGGATCATTACAGGGTCACTGATGAGGCTTTATTAGCCGAAACAACGTAGTATGACCCATCTTCTTTCTCATGAATGTTTTCATTGCTCTTAAAGGAACTCATTTTTGATTTTTATTTGCCTTCACTGCAGCTGGTGTTGTGCCGTGTGGCGGCCGTAAAACGTCTCCCCGTACATCAACCATAGTGCAGTTTATATTTTACTTTTGGTCCTTTGAGATCAGCGTGAATATTCTGAGAAATCGGAAATAAATTATTGGTTTAGACTCATATTCTAGACAGGTTTTTAATTATTTGGACCCCATTTTGATTTATATCAGTCTTTGAATCGACTGCCTAATCCGAAATTCGCAAAATTGCAGTATGTTTCCCCTGGCTTTCTTCGCCGGATCATTACAGGGTCACTGATGAGGCTTTATTAGCCGAAACTACGTAGTATGACCCATCTTCTTTCTCATGAATGTTTTCATTGCTCTTAAAGGAACTCATTTTTGATTTTTATTTGCCTTCACTGCAGCTGGTGTTGTGCCGTGTGGCGGCCGTAAAACGTCTCCCCGTACATCAACCATAGTGCAGTTTATATTTTACTTTTGGTCCTTTGAGATCAGCGTGAATATTCTGAGAAATCGGAAATAAATTATTGGTTTAGACTCATATTCTAGACAGGTTTTTAATTATTTGGACCCCATTTTGATTTATATCAGTCTTTGAATCGACTGCCTAATCCGAAATTCGCAAAATTGCAGTATGTTTCCCCTGGCTTTCTTCGCCGGATCATTACAGGGTCACTGATGAGGCTTTATTAGCCGAAACTACGTAGTATGACCCATCTTCTTTCTCATGAATGTTTTCATTGCTCTTAAAGGAACTCATTTTTGATTTTTATTTATTCTACGATAAATGGGCCGACTTGGCTGGTTTTCGAACACATCCGAGGTTTTATCATTAGCCATCTCACATATAAGTTTAAGAAAGATCCGATCAAAACTCAAGGCGCTACGGTGATGACAAGCATTTTCCCATTGTAAGTCTATGGGACCTTGTGATTGCCACAGCAACCAAAGTTTTCGTGCGATTTCAAAAAAAAAGCTTATGTCATCAATGCCCCACGAAAGGCATGCTACAGATGAGAAATGATTGAGATCAGCCTGCAGGCTTCAGAGATATAGCTGCTCAAAAGTGTAGACGGACGACGGATGGACAGACGTACGTACGACGGAGGACCCACCATACAATAAGCTCCATTGGAGTCTTCGGCCCAGTTGAGCTAAAAATCGGCATTTTCAGCAATCAAAGAGAAGTAACTCTATGAAAAATGGGCCGACTTAGCAGGTTTTCGAACCCATCCGAGTTTTAATCCCCAGCCACATTACATATAAGTTTCAGAAAGATCCGATCAACACTGAAGGAGTTACGCTGATGACAAGGTCAAAAATAGTCATTTTCAGCAATCAAAGGGACGTTACTCTATGATAAATGGACCGACTTGGCCAGTATTCAAACTCATCCGAGGTTTTTTCCCCAGCCACCTTACATATATGTTTCAGAAAGAATCAATCAAAACTGAAGGGGCTACCGTGATGACAAGGTCAAAAATCGACATTTTCAGCAATCAAAGGGGATGTAACTCTATGATCAATGGGCCGTCTTGGCCGGTTTTAGAACTCATCCGAATTTTTATTCCAAGCCACCTTATATATAAGTTTCAGAAAAATCTGATCAAAACTAAAGGGGCTACAGTGATGACAAGGTAAATAATCCACATTTTCAGCAATCAAAGGGACGTTACTCTATGGTAAATGGGCCGACTTAGCCAGTTTTCAAACTCATCCGAGGTTTTACCCCCATTCATCTTACATATAAGTTTCAGAAATTCAATCACAACTGAAGTGGCTACGGTGATGACAAGGTAAAAAAAACATTATCAGCAATCAAAGGGACGTAACTCTATGATAAATGGGCCGACTTGGCCGATTTAAAACTAATCTGAGGTTTTATTCACAGCCACCTAACATATAAGTTTCAGAAAGATTCAATCAAAACTGAAGGGGCTACAGTGATGACAAGGTAAAAAATCGGCATTTTCGGCAATCAAAGGGATGTAACTCTACGATTAATGGACCGACTTGGCCGGTGACCTAGATCATTTGAGGTTTTTCCCAAGCCACCTTACATACAAAGTTCAGAAAGATCCGATCAAAACTGAAGCAGCTACGGTGATGACAAGGTCGAAAATAGGCATTTTCAGCAATCAAAGGGACGTTACTCTATGATAAATAGGCCGACTTGGCCTGTATTCAAACTCATCCGAGGTTTGTATCCCTAGCCACCTCACATATAAGTTTCAGAAAGATCCAATCAAAACTGAAGGGGCTACCGTGATGACAAGGTCAAAAATTGACATTTTCAGCAATCAAAGGGGATTTAACTCTTGACTATGATCAATGAGCCGACTTGGCCGGTTTTCGAACTCATTCGAATTTTTATCCCCAGCCAACTTATATATAAGTTTCAGAAAAAACTGATCAAAACTGAAGAGGCTACGGTGATGACAAGGTCAAAAATCAATTTTCAGCAATCAAAAGGACGCTACTCTATGATAAATGGGCCGACTTAGCCGGTTTTCGAACTCATCAAAGGTTTTACCCCCAGCCATCTTACATACAGTTTTAGAAAGATTTGATCTTAACTGAAGGGGCTCCGGTGATGACAAAGTAAAAAAAAAACAACATTTTCAGCAATCAAAGGGACGTAACTCTATGATAAATGGGCCGACTTGGCTGGTTTTCGAACTCATCCGAGGTTTTATCCCCAGGCACCTTACATATAAGGTTCAGAAAGTTCCGATCAAAACTGAAGGGGCTGCGGTGATGACAAGGTCAAAATTGGCATTTTCAGCAATCAAAGGGACGTAACTCTTCGATAAATGGGCCGACTTGGCCGGTTTTCGAACTCATCCGAGCTTTTATCCCCAGCCGCCTAACCTATAAGTTTCAGAAAGATCCGATCAAAACTGAAGGGGCTACGGTGATGACAAGCATTTTCCCATAGTAAGTCTAGGGGACCTTGTGGTTGCCATAACAACCAAAATTTTAAAGCGATTTCGAAAAAAAGTTTATGTCATCAATGCCCCACCAGAGGCATGGTACAGATGAGAAATGATTGAGATCAGCCTGCAGGCTGCAGAGATATAGCTGCTCAAATGTGTGGACGGACGGACGACGGACGGACGACGGAGTACCCACTATACTATAAGCTCCCCTGGAGCCTTCGGCCCAGGTGAGTTAAAAATAGGTATTTTCAGCCATCAAAGGGACGTTACTCTGTGGCAAATGGGCCGACTTGGCCAGTTTTTGAACTCTTCCGAGGTTTTATCCCCAGCCACATTATATATAAGTTTCAGAAAGTTCTTTTCAAAACTGAAGGGGCTACGGTGATGACAAGGTCCAAAATCGAGATTTTCAACAATCAAAGGGACATAACTCTTTGATAAATGGGCCGACTTGGCCGGTTTTCGAACTCATCTGAGATTTTATACCCAGCCACCTAACATATAAGTTTCAGAAAGATCCGATCAAAACTGAAGGGGCTAGGTTGATGACAAGGTAAGGAATCAGCATTTTCAGGAATCAAAGGGACATAACTCTATGATACATGGACTGACTTGGCCGGTATTCGAACTCATCCGAGGTTTTATCCCCAGCCACCTTAGATATTAGTTTCAGAAAGATCTGATCAAAACTGAAAGGGCTACAGTGATGACAAGGTAAACAATAGGCATTTTCGGCCATCAAAGGGACGTTACTCTATGACAAATGGACCGACTTGGCCAGTTTTCGAACTCATCTGAGAATTTATCCCCAGCCACCTGACATATAAGTTTCAGAAAGTTCCGATCAAAACTGAAGGGGCTACGTTGATGACAAGGTAAGGAATCAGCATTTTCAGGAATCAAAGGGACATAACTCTATGATACATGGGCTGACTTGGCCGGTATTCGAACTCGTCCGAGGATTTATCCCCAGCCACCTTAGATATTAGTTTCAGAAAGATCTGATCAAAACTGAAAGGGCTACCGTGATGACAAGGTAAAAATCCGCATTTTCAGCCATCAAAGGGACGTTACTCTATGATAAATGGATGGACTTGGCTGGATTTGAACTCATCCGAGGTTTTATCCCCAGCCACCTGACATATAAGTTTGAGAAAGATCCGATCAAAACAGAAGGAGCGAATGTGATGACAAGGTCAAAAATCGGTATTTTCAGCAATCAAAGGGACGTAACTCTATGATAAATGGGCCGACTTGAGAACACATCCGAGTTTTTATCCCTAGCCACCTTACATATAAGTTTCAGAACGATTCAATAAAAACAGAAGGGGCTACCGTGATGAAATGGTCAAAAATCGGCCTTTTCAGCAATCAAAGGGATGTAATTCTATGATAAATGGGCTGACTTGGCCGGTTTTCAAACTCATCCGAGGTTTTGTCCCCAGCCACCTAACATAAAATATTACGAAAGATCTGATCAAAACTGAAGGGGCTCCGGTGATAACAACGTCGAAAATCGGCATTTTCAGCAATCAAAGGGAAGTAACACTTTTAAATGGGCAGACTTGGCCGGTTTTCGAACTCATCCCAGATTTAATTACCAGCCACCTTACATATAAGTTTCAGAATGATCTGATCAAAACTGAAGGCGCCACGGTGATGACAAGCATTTTCCCATTGTAAGTCTATGGGACCTTCTGGTTGCCATAGCAAGTTTATTTCATCAATGCCCCACCTGAGGCATTCTAAAGATGAGAAATGATTGAGTTCAGCTTGCAGGCTGCAGAGATATAGTTGCTCAAATGTGTGGATGGACAACGGACGGACGGATGGACAACGGACGGCGTAAGACGGATACCCACTATACTATAAGCTCCTCTGGAGCCTTCGGCCCAGGTGAGCTAAAAACCAAATGTCACCAATGCCCCACCAGAGGCATGCTACAGATGAGATATGATTGAGATCAGCCTACAGGCTGCAGAGATATAGCTGGTCTAAAATTGGCATTTTCAGCAATCAAATGGACGTACCTCTATGATAAATGGGCCGACTTTCAAACACATCCGAGTTTTTATCCCTAGCCACCTTACATATAAGTTTCAGAAAGATTCGATAAAAACAGGAGCTACCGTGATAAAAAGGTCAAAAATCGACATTTTCAGCAATCAAAGGCATTTAACTCTATGATAAATGGGCTGACTTGGCCGGTTTTCCAAACTCATCTGAGGTTTTATCCCCAGCCACCTAACATAAAAGTTTCAGAAAGATCCGATCAAAACTGAAGGGGCTGCGGTGATGACAAGGTCGAAAATCGGCATTTTCAGCAATCAAAGGGAAGTAACACTCTATTAAATGGGCAGACTTGGCCGGTATTCGAACTCATCCAGGGATTTATCCCCAGCCACCTTACATATAAGTTTCAGAAAGATACGATCAAAAATGAAGGGGCTACCGTGATGACAAGGTCAAAAAATCGGCATTTTCAGCAATCAAAGGGACGTAACTCTATGATAAATGGGCCGACTTGGCCGGTATTCGAACTTATCCGAGTTGTTATCCCCAGCCACCTTACATATAAGTTTCAGATAGATCCGATCAAAACTGAAGAGGCTACGGTGATGACAAGGTCAAAAATCGGCATTTTCAGCAATCAAAGGGACGTTACTCTATGATAAATGGACCGACTAGGGCGAACTCACCCAAAGTTTTATCCCCAGCCACCTGACATATACGTTTCAGAAAGAGGCGATCAAAACTGAAGGGGCTACGGTGATGACAAGGTCGAAAATGGGCATTTTCAGCAATCAAAGGGACGTAACTCTACTATAAATGGGCCGACTTGGCCGGTATTCGACCTCATCCGAGTTTTTATCCCCAGCCACCTCACATATAAGTTTCAGATAGATCCGATCAAAACTGATGGGGCTATGGTGATGACAAGGTCGAAAATGGGCATTTTCAGCAATCAAAGGGACGTAACTCTATGATAAATAGGCGGACTTGGCCGGTTTTTAAACTCATCCGAGGTTTTATCCCTAGCCACCTTACATATAAGTTTCAGAAAAATCCGATTAAAACTGTAGGGGCTACGGTGATGACAAGGTCGAAAATGGGCATTTACAGCAATCAAAGGGACGTAACTCTTGATAAATGGGCCAACTTGGCTGGTTTTCGAACTCATCCGAGTTTTTATCCCCAATCACCTTACATATAAGTTTCAGAAAGATCTGATCAAAACTGAAGGCGCTTCGGTGATGACAAGCATTTTCCCATAGTAAGTCTATTGGGACCTTGTGGTTGCCATAGGAACCAAATTTTAAGAGCGATTTCGAAAAAAAGTTAATGTCAATAATGCCCCACCAGAGGCATGCTACAGATGAGAAATGATTGAGATCAGCCTGCAGGATACAGAGATATAGCTGCTCAAAGGTGTGGACGGACGACGGACGGACGAACGACGGAGGACCCACTATACTATAAGCGTCCCTGGAGCCTTCGGCCCAGGTGAGCTAAAAAGCATTGAGCCACCGCCCTTAGCCTTGCCAGAATTGAGCCGGAAAATGAACAGAGCCCCACGCGACGACGACAAGCAAGGAACATACTACTTCTCTATTCTCCATTCATGCCCAACAAATAATAAAATATAATGAGTACGTTGCGGTTTAAAATTTCATCGGAACTCGTGAGAGGTGGTTTGGAAGGAACACAACTTATGTAGTTTGGGCAACTTTTACTCAATCTATTCTGTGTTCGGTGTTTGCTGGATCATCCAAAAATAAATGAAACAAATCACTATGTAAAGTTTTCGGTGAATCTAAACAGGGGGTGATACGAAACTTCTTTTTCAGGCCTGTTTGATACCTGTTCACCAATGTCTGCTGCGGCGTCGGATCATGTTACAACTTTCTCTACTATCAGTAAAAGGACACTAGCGTCATCCAAGTTTGAAAAGGCATTTGTTCCAGGCTTGGACTCATTGTAGGCGGGAACAGGATCCATAGACTCCGTTGGTAGGCAATTAGTCATACGTAAAAGTCATTGAACAACATAGGAGGGGTTTGAGGAGCAAAACACAAACTATCATTATTCTGCCGTTATACGATCAACTTCGATCAAATCGCGAAGCATGAGTGTTGAAAACCTTTTTTTATTGTATAGCCAAAAATTAAAGTATTGTTGTAAGATTTACTTGAACACAGGAGCTGCAATACTTTTCCGCTGATTTTAGATCGAGTTTGTTTTAACTCCACTTACCCTGTTCCAGCATAAAATACTGTGAGTTATCTGAGAGAATCACGCGTTCCATTTTATTTGTCCATAAACCAGCAGCCGTGATCGTGTGAACGAGGGATCCAACATCGTAACTGGTTGTAATATCCACCGTAGTATTAAGGGTTTGGATAAGATCTGTAAAATAAAGTGAATGGCGAGATTTAGTGACATACAAACTGAACCGCAATACTATTTTTACTTGCTACAGTGCCTAAGCGAGCGTTCGTTGTTGAACGCACTACTGATCAGGGGGTTCACTGTTTGCTTTAAGTACATAAACTAATATAAAACACACACCAAAGCAAACAACGAATGAAAAAAAAAAACACTGATGACAAACTCATATATTGTATCTGGGCCTCTCCAGAATATCTGGATGGAGGATTCTGTTGGTCAATACAGGGCTATTAGTTTAATTAGTGCCTAGTTTAACTTTATTGTTATCAATCGTAATCACAGTGTTGGTGTGTGTGCGATCAACGTCCCACCAACACTTGTTAGGTTGGTTATACAGAGACGGGACCTCGATTTAAAGGCTCATCAGAAAGTCTGGAGAAGCTCGGAAACGACCTCTGGTTAAAAAGATGAATAGCGTCACCACTACACCACGGACGCTTTTAATCATACAACGTAGTGCTTAGATTAGCTATAAATAACCAATATCTTGAAGTCCCAAAAATGTTATGAAGACGCTGTATAGCTCGATTGGTCTTATAAGCACGTGAACAAGAATAGCGCGCATTTACAAACATGACCTGGAATTCAATCAAAACTTGTGCTTAACTTTTATTGGACTGATAATCACGTGGACTGTCACAGCTTCTATATCATTTAGTTGCGTTGGGTTGGTAAACAATCGTCCTAGAAAGGAATATGACAAATTATATGGAATACTCATCATGTTAAGAAATTCATGTATTGACTACCCTATTATATCCCCACTTTATAAGGGATTATCAAAGGTGTTTATTGTCTTCTTACTTTAGATCAAAACACAGGCTGTGGGCGCTTTGTTTTTTTTTATGTCGCCTTACGAAAGTAAGGGGGAGCTACTGCCATATCCCCGACGACAGCCGTCGGTGTCGGCGGCGTGCAAATTTAATTAAAGTTTACAAGCAAGCTTTTATTTACTATATTTTGCAAAATGTATTTTCAATTTAGTTAACAAGAAAAAAATATAATTTACATACTCGTTTGTTTTCCATTTCCCAAGTTCTTTTTTTATCATTTTATTTTGAACAAGTTCATGTGTCTTACTGTTCCTCCCTTGAATATAATTTACCTGCAAGCTTTTTAGTGCAATACATAGAGCTAGAGGCCGCCCCGCCTATCAGGTCTTGGAAAAAAATAGATCAGGCTGCACAATGCTTCCGCGCAGAGATAAAATCGACCGAACTTAAACAGCTTAGGTCTAAGCTTGTCCAGGAAAAGCGTTGCGAGTCGGATCGCTCATTAAACACTAGCGGTTTCTATGGGAGGTAGGTTAGAGGCATCATTTCATCTAAATGTCGGTAAAAGTCCCACCAAAAATCGGAAGTAACGTCTCCAAAATGACTTAAATAGTATTGACGGGGACATACAACCTCAGTTGAAACAAAACAACATGAATTAGAGCGTACTGAGTTCAAATAACGGAGGAGGAATTTTTCTTTTCATTTCCTTCTTCTTTTTTCTTAGGAAGGAATCACGTTGACAGCTATTCTGAATTGCAAGTGTTTAGGCTTTTTTCTAAAAAAAAAATGGAAAATTTTATTTTCGTATATTTTTGTTAAATACAGAGACTCTGGCTTTCTTTGCCGGATCATAACAGGGTCAATGATGAGGCTTTATTAGCCGAAACTACGTAGTATGACCCATCTTCTTTCTTATGAATGTTTTCATTGCTCTTAAAGGAACTCAATTTTGATTATTAATTAAAAATGGGATTTCTCGTTCATTTGTTATAAGGGGTACTTTTTGGTTCTCTTTCAAATGCCACATTCTGATAACCTCTTTCACATTAAGAAAATGCCTTTTTGAGGCCAAAACTGCAAAATTGAAATATAATTTCTTTTAAACAAAAACACTAAAAACAAGATTTCTTGTTCAGTGGTTCTAATGGGTACGTTCTGGTTCTCTTTTAATTGCTGCAGTCTGTTTAGCTCCTTTGCAAAAGAAAATGTCATTTTTTGGGCAAAAACTGCAACGTTAGAAGTTTACTTTTAATGCCTTGACCCCATGTAAATTAGGCCCCATAGGCGAGCTATGTTTCTTATGACAACTCTTGTTTTTTTTTTTCGAATATTGAGTGAACCTCAGTCGAAACTGTTTCTGTCTAAATAGGGTAAACTACGGAACCTAGGATGCAATTTTCTTCTTAATATGTTTGCGAACAAGATAATAAATTGTGCGAACAAGATATTAGCTTGTGCGGACAAGATCATATGTTATGCACACAAGATATATCTTTAGTGAACAGCATAATATATCTTGTGCGGACAACATAATATATCTTGTGCGGACAGCATAATATCTTGGGCACGACACATCGTCACATGCTGGTTAACATTTCCGCCAAGTTATTTCAACTTCTATCCAGATATCGACCTTGACCTTCGAGGTTTGGACCAAGATTTAGTGTGAGACAGGTCCTCTTATGAGGGTTTTCATTTCTGCCAAATTAAATGAAAAATCCATCGATAAATAATAAAGTTATTGACCGTCTGTAAGTTTTGGATACTTTTTCCCTTTGACCTTAGAGGTATGCACCGGACATTTGTCAACGTTTCTGCCGAGAAATTTCAAAATCCATCCAGAAATAAGAAAATTATTGACCGTTTTTAAGTTTCGGACCTTTTGACATTTGACCTTTAAGTACTGGATTTTTGCGCGCGACACATCGTCTCATGATGGTTAACATTTCTGCAAAGTACTTTCAAAATCCATCCAGAAATAAGAAAAGTACTGACCGCGTGTAAGTTTCGGACGGACGAGCGAACGGACGGACGGACGAACGGACAGGGGCAATGTTATATGTCCTTCCACCATTCTTCGAACGGCGGGGCATAAAAGTTGTGGTATTTTTCTTGTTTCTGCCAAAAAATATAGAAGATTGTGTGTACTCTTAATCGAGGCGGTTCTAATGAGTACCCAGACTATATTTAAGAGCAGAAATATATTATATATAATTATATATCCCGGTAAACCCCAGTTTTACTTTATATAAATGGGGCTCAAGGGGGACAATATTGTATAAGTGTTTTCCTGATGTCGAGCCATTAATGTTTGACTGTATTATGATTACGCTATTTAGACGTGAAATTGGCGTTACACTTACCGTAACATATGACACCAGGCACACCTCCTGCTTTTGCATAACTCAGCAATGATGCTACAATCTCCAGAATCGGCAACACTTTCATTTCAAGAGACTTTTACTTCTTTCACAAACCAATCTCTGAAGATAACTCTCCCCGTAGTATTTATTTATGATCTGCTTTATAAGTTATCTAAGAAGGTTCAAATGCAGCTGCAAGAGAGGTAATTCATTCTACAATTCAGGAACGGGTCTACTCTTTAAAGAACTAATTTGTTTCTAGGGGGCCTGTTCCGATGTAGGATTTTGTTCAAGAGTGATTTTTTCCTATTTAAGAGTAGATCCATTTTCTCGAGCAATAAAAGTAGCCCCCTTTTTCGGAGGGGACTAGAAAAGAGAAAACAGAAAGTCAAATTTTGTCTCCCTTGTGAAAATGGCGGGAGCTATTCTATGCATTTCTTGTTAAAGTCAAAGTCATTTCGGAGGTGCTCAGTTTACAGAAAAAAAAAAAAAAAAAAAAAGATACAGAGGCTATTAAATGAGCGTTCATGTATTATTGGATTTATTAAACGAGTTGAGGAAAACGGATAACATGCATGGCTTTGCCGAGCACGAATGCAAGATTCTATTTATACTATGACACTTGAAACGCATTTTATTCGCGATTGTTTTACAAAAATGTCAATCTTCTGCCATTAGTAAACGCAACGCCGTAAAGGACGTCGTACATGCAAGGTTACGGTGCGTATCTCACTAATTTGCATATTTAATCCACTAGTTGATTATCGAATTTATTACATTGCGTGATTACATTTTCAGACGCAAATCTACATCGAATCAACTGCAGGCGGAGGAGGCATTCATGCGGACTGAACATATTATTTGTCTAAATCGCGACGGAAGTAAGGGCGAGGATTGTGGCCACGTAAAATCGATTTAAGCCCCCCCCCCCCCCCCCCCCACACACACACACACACCCGGTGGAGTTATTTCCACTGACCGTTCCAAGGCGGTTCTTTTGTGGCGGTTTATTTATGTTGTTGTATGTTACTACTTACTGTGTGTATCACTTGTTCTTTTTTATTTTGGATGGCCATTTGGCCATTTTGTGCGAAAGTAACTGCCCTTATGGGGCCATCCTTTGTTTAGGTTTCCATTATGGTCTGGTCGCTTCATGTTTGTGTTTCTGTACCTTGGTGTCTTTTATTGGTGGAGAAAGTTAATTGTATCGATTCCTGATCTTTGTTTTACTTCTACTTTTCAAAACTGATAAAAAACAACAAACAAAACGGTTGCTACAGATAATAAATTACAAACTGAACGATGGAACGACAACACCAGAACAATATTTCTGCGCATGTAAACATCCAAATAAACTATTGCATAGTACAGCAAATGGAACCTATGATTAGAATGCTTGCAATGTCACTTAAGGCCTCGGAAAGAGGGACACAATCTCAAATGAATGTTTATAGTGTATTTCCATCTACCGTAATAACTATAATTTAGACGTATCTCTGTGATTTAAATTTTCCGAAAATAACAAAAAATAATAATGTTCGAATATTTTAAAATATAACTTCACTTGAATACATAACAATACTTGCTATCTCAGTTTTACCTTAAAAATGAAATGGGTATTAAGTTAAATCTTGAGGAGTCAAAACCAGTAATCTTTACTGACCGTTCCACGGTTCCTTCATGTTTTGTGTTGGTGGTTCTGATTCTTTCCCTAATCATATATGTTGTCATTACGCCAACACACCCGTGCGACATGGTGCATTTTCTCACATCTCCAAAATGGCTACTTTTCTGATGAAAATCTGTGATTTTTTTCTTATTTAGACCGCAAACATAGGTTATGGGTACTCGTTAGAACCGCCTCATTGAGGCGGGTCTAACGAGTACCCACAACCTATGTCTTGGAGTAAAAATAAGAAAAATAATCTTTACCCCCGTAAACCCCAGTTTTCTCTATACAAAGTGGGGTGTAAGGGGGTGTTCATTTCACGGACTTGTACACGTGTTGTTATGTTGATGATCCTGATTCCTCCCCATTTTTGGTTACGTTTGTCCTTACAGTTTAATGTTTGTCGTATTGGTGGTTCTGATTCTTTCTCCCATTATGTATATTGTTCCTTCTCAGTTAGGTCACCGCCTGGTTGGGAAAGGGATGCTGACTCGGCTTACCTCTTGTCCGTTTTGTTTACTGTCGTCACTCCATGTTTCGACTTCTTGTCCTTGTGATATCATTGATGAAATTGGGATATGATTGTTTCAGTTCCTGATCGTTTCTCTTTTAAATTCCAATGTAGAAGGTGACAATACACTACTGAACATTACGATAACATAGCAGTGTGACATAGTGCAGTCTTTTATGTCTCCAAAATGGTCACTTTTCTGATGAAAATCTGTGATATCATTCTTATTTATACTGCAAACATAGGTTGTGGGTTGTCGTTAGAACCGCCCCATTGAGGCGGTTCTTACGAGTATCCACAACGTATGTACTGGGACAGAAATAAGAAAAATAATTTACACCCCTGTAAACCCCAGTTTTCTCTATATATAGTTGGGTTTATGGGTGTTCTTCTCACAGACTTGTTCACGTGATGATTCTCACCATTTCCTATCCAACGAAGACGACAAATCACTATTCTTATGAATTGAGATGGTTTATATAGAGGATCTTACATGAGTGCTCAAATATTGTTGAATTTATTAAACGAGTTGAGGAAAAGGGGTAAAATGGGAGGCTCTGTCGAGCATTTTATCCCTTTTCCACAACGAGTTTAATAAATTCAAGAAATCATTACGAATGCAATATTTTATTTATCATATGACATTACAAACGCATTTTATTCACGATTGTTTACAAAAATGTTAATATTCCACCATTAGTAAACACGACGTCGTTAAGGACGTTGCACATGTAACGTTACGGCACGTATCTACCTAATTTGCATATTTAATCCACTAGTGGATTATTGAAAATATAACATGGCGTTATAACACTCTCAGACGCGACACTATATGATAAAAACCCACGTAAATTTAAATTTCTGTGTGGTAAACACTTCATAACCACACGCATTACAGAAAAATTCCTATATTAAGATCACCTTTGGGACTGTCTACTTTTGAACAGTCCCAGAGGAGGTGGTCTCTGACCAGAGGACACTGTATTCAGAAAACCCAAAGAAAGAGTAACTGCAACCAACTAAATAAGCTTTTTAAAGCAGAGTTAGTCTTACTTTTAGGCGCTCTTAATGGCGTAATTTCACTGTACTTGTGAATCTGAAAATATAAGAAAATAAAAATTGTTGAGAAACCTCAACAAACCGAGAATGCACTGCAAGTAAAATCAATTAACCTGAAAGACGCCAAGTAAAACTGCATCTGAAAATGTCGTGCGTCTGTTACAACTCCTGCAAATGTTTAAAAATATTTTGCATATTACCCTGATCACTGTGATCTTGTTTGCAACAATGCATTAAATGTAACTTACAGATAACACAGCAGCCGACAAGTGGTGTGATTGATGTCTTAATGAAAGGTTAACTTCTTTGATTTCTTAAGGACAAATCAGAGCAACATTCAGTAAGTACAAACAAAGCGGACCTGGAAGAGGTACTTGAAGAATTAGACCCTGTATTTTGCGCTGCATTAGAGTTTTAAAGATGTTTGAGTAAATTTACCTTCTATTTAGACACAATAAGAAGTGAAAATGATTTAATTTAAGAAGTTGAAAGCAAATACTTGGAGAAGAGATAGGTGCGAGTAATGAATAGCAATCCTGTTGAAATACTAGACCATGTACGATATAAAGGTTGATATTCTTTGGTTCAACAACCAACATAGAATATCCATTATTCCCTTTTAGGCAGAAAACTCTGGTAAACAGTGCCGCGACAGATCAGATGTCGCATGTCACGGCGCCTGACCATGCAACAATGTTCATCCATTTTCAATTCAATTCCGTAAACGAAACAAAAAAGTACAAAATTGAAAATGGACTTTTTCAATAGTAAAAGTAGAAGAGGGCATTCAGTATATTCAATGAAATCATCATCAAATAACTAGAACTTTTTGAAAATACATTGTAAATTTTACCACAACTTGAACTTGTTGTTGAAATTTTACTGCCAAAAAACAACAACAACAAAAAAAAAAAAAAAAAAAAAATAAGATGGAAATTGTGATTTTTCTCTCTTTTTTCTGGTCAAAAGATTGTTGGTATATATTAGAACTTCCTCATCGAGTACCCACTGTCCTTTAGAGCAGAGATAAGAAAATAAGGTATACACATGTTAACCCAATTTAACTATGTAATAGTGGGGTTCAGGGGGGGTTGGATTTATATAGGAGTGTTTTTGTGATGAGAAGTTCGAACTTCATCACTCTTTCTTCAACTTCACGCCAGTTTATTTCTACCTTCTTTCTTCCGACCTCAAACTGCGTGACTTCTAACTTCCTGACCCCTTACCTCTAACTTCACGACTGATCACTTCTTACTTCATAAGTTTTTCCTACTTTGTACGACTTCCAACTTCACGATTTCGTACTTTCAGCTTCGAAGTTATGACTTCTCACTTCTACATGTAATTGTTTGACTTTTAACTTTTGAGGTCGTTCTTCCGACTTATAATTTCATGGCTTCTTACTTCTTACTTCTAATCTCTTACATCTGACTCCTAGTCCATGACTTCATGCTACTAACTCCATGAGTTTTTAATTTAAAATTCTTACTCCGAGTAGTTCGAACGTCGAACTTTATCAAGCCAGGAGGAATGCAGTATTAAGTCAATCCCGAAAACACTCCTTTATTTCATTTTGCACACCTCCACCCCTTGAACCCCACTTTTATTTAGTAAAACTGGGGTTCACATGGGTATACCTTTTTTTCTTATCTCTGCTCTGCACGAAAGTGGGCACTCGACGAGGCGGCCCGAACGAGTACCATATTGTATATTTTTATGCAGAAATGATAAAATATAACAATTTTTCATCTTAAAACTTTTTTCGGCATTAAAGTTTACAGTGTATTTGTATAGGCGTGTTAGCGTAAGGGGAGGTAAGAAAGTATAATTAAGAAGACGTGTAGTTGGAAGAAGTATTCAAATTATAATTCCATTCAGAACTTCCATACACTACCGACATAATCTATTATCGCATTGCGAGTAGGATATTAGTTACAGGTTTCAGCTGCACTGTCCCGCCGACCTTGGTAGCTCAGTCGAATACCCGCGTAGCCGGTGATCAGGAGTACTCAATTCACACCGTGCGTGTGCATAAGTCATACACGTGCAATCAATATCGATGATACTCACTTCAAATAAAAACAGAAGTAGAGGCAATGATCAGGAATCGATACAATCAACCCATACCTCCCATCAGAGACACCAAAGGGAAAGAAACACAAACATGTAGCAACAGAACTAATGGAAACATCAACAGCGGTAAGCCAAGAGGACAGTTACTTTCCCACAAAATGGCCAATAGGCTATCCAAAATAAAATAACACAAGCGACACATACACCTAAAGACAAACCATAACAAAAATAAATCACGACAGGAGAACCGCCTTGGAACGGTCAGAGGAAACGAATTCCACAAGGGGGCTTAAATCGATTTGACGTGGCCATAATCCTCGCACTTATTTCTATCGCGATTTAGACAAATAATTTGTTCACTCCGCATGAAGGCCTCCTAATTCATCAGTGCAACATCTCCTTGAACACAAATAATCAAACAACCACAGAGATGAAACAACGGTGAGGACTCGACAACAAGAAACCACTGAAATGCTGGAGCAAACGAAAACCAACAGTTAGACTCCGCTAAGCCCGACCAGAGATAGAGCATCAGGCATCAAACCGTCGAAAAATCAAAACAAAAGTAAGATGGGGCGCCGTCCTAGAGTGCGTTGGGCCAGCGTAATATGGCTATTGGAATGATTACTGGCGGCATGAAAGTTAAGGAAGTTGCAGAACAGTTTCGTGTTTAACGAAGGTGCCATTTCAATACTCAGCTCAAAGTGCCGTCCAACTGACAACGTCAAAGATAGACAACGCTCTGGTAGGCCGCGTTAAACAGCACGACGTGAGGACAATTATATCGTGACGTAATCGGTTTCTTGTTTGTTTGTTTGATTGGGGGTTTAACGTCCCCGTCAACACTGTAAAGGTCATTTTGGAGACGTTGCTTCCAAATTTGTGGGACTTTTACCCGACATTGAGATGAAATGACATCTCAAGCCTGTCGCCCAATGAAACCAATAGGGTTTATTAGCATGGACGGTCCGCCTCGCACCGCGGTTCCTGGACAGGCTTAGACCCTCTAAGCGGTTTACCAGTACTAGTGTGGCCGGATTCAGCTCTGCGTGGAAGCATCATGCAGCCCATATATTTCTTCAAGCCCCTATGGGCGGGGACGTGTAATCGGTTTCTTAGCAGTATTCGAATTGCAGGTATGGTTCGGAATGCAACTGGAGCACGAATTTACGGTAGGACTGTGAGGAATAGACTACGAGCTGCGCGGTTACGTGTACGTCGACCGTGCGTAGGAGTTCCACTGACGCGGAACCATAGACTGGCTAGACTCAATTGGGCAAGGGCACATCGTCGGTGAACAAAATTGAAGTGAAGGCAATGAACAGCAATCGATAACATCAACCCACAACTCCAATCAGTGATACCAATGGGAAAGAAACACAAAAAATAAATAACTAGACCCTATTGGAAACATCAATAGCGGAAAGCCAAAAGAACAGTTACTTCCCACAAAATGCCCAATGGGCTATCCAAAACAAAATAATATAAGCAAAACACACACTCACAGGCAAACCATAACAAAAATAAACCACGACAGAAGAACGGTCAGTGAAACGAATTCGCCTGGGGCTTAAACAGACCATACGCTGCCGCGACTCTCGGTCCAACTTCCGTCGCGATTTAGGCAAATAATGTTTCAAACCATATGAAGGCCTCCTCAATCACCAGTACAAAATCTCCGAGAACACAAAAATCAAACAACCGCAGAGTTAAAACAACGACGAGGACTCGACAGCAAGTAATTACTGGAATGCTGGAGCATAAGAAATCCAACAGTTAGACTCGGATGGGCCTGACTAGAGACAGAGCATCAGGCACCAACCAACATTACATAAAATTAAATTCTCTCTAATTCTCAGAAATAAAGACGGCAGTCAAACCAAGTTGTGTTCATAGACGAATCCCATTTCAGTTTGAAAGGGGAAGTTCCAAATCTGCCCGCGCACAGATTTTCTTGAAACTTTAGGTGTTGTTTACTTGACATCTACCAACTATACGTATATATTTTGTTTCATTTGATAAATTACTATAGGTCTCAGGAGAGCTCCCTGTGGTAATCTCCTGTAGAGGTCAGACATACCTGTGAACTTTCCATTCTTAAATCAACAAGCTTGATTATTTTCAAATATTGTTGCTTTGACTGGCAACAGAACTTTATAAGAATTAATCTAACTCCAAAAATGTAAAAAATGTGTTTGTGCCTTTTCATTTTCCTGATACATTTATTTACAAAATTTCTTCAATTTTTCATGAAAATTTATAAAAAGTAAGATGTTTATTCGAAGGGTTAGATCTGTTGCTGATTTTGTCACCCAAAGATATTGCACATAAAATATGCCAAATACATCCTCTATACAGCAAACAATTTTCAAAAAAAATCAGAAACCAGTAACATTGTTTTTGATTGCTAGATATGTGTGCAGGCCTATTTTCGCGCTTAAATCAGTTGCAATATCAGGAGACAAGATTTTCTTAAAATTGTTATTTTTGGTATTATATGACCATTTAGTGCCACCTTATCAAACAAAGCTTAGCATGGGCATTTATGTAATTCCATACCTGCACACCCACAACACCCCCCCCCCACCCAAAAAAAAACACACAAAAAAACAAGACACTATTTACAGACAATGATGTTTGAATTTGGCGTTTAAAAAGTAAATGAGAAACATTTGCAAAGAGAAAAACTGCAATGCACTCATGCAGTGTTCATGATGAATGTAAGTGTTGATAGCTTCATGATGAATGTTAGTGTTGACAGCATTGAAAAAATGATATTGCTGAAAACATATATTATGACACAATAAACACGAGAAAGTGGATCTCTATGACCCTCTTTTATTTGGTCTGTTTATGCATTTGTAAACCCTGCATTACAAAGATACTTGATGTCAGTAATACACTGTGGTGTATTGATTTTGCTTAACAACTTATTTTAATAATCCTGTTGTTTCTTTAATCGTTCTGTTGTTATCATTTTCCTCTTTAAAATAAAACAGCATTTAATAATTTGCCATCTGTGAAGGGACATACTGATTTTCTGATTTGTTCTTATGATGATCAATCCATGCATTAGTTATTTACTTACATCACGTGGTCAAAGAGACTCACTCTCAGCTCCCTCACCAAAGGTTTTGTGAGATCATGAAAACAATTTCATTCATTTGTTTCTAGGTTCATTATAACATCTGCAAAATTTGTTTGCTACTATGTTCAAGTCTTAAAAATAAATGCATAGCTCATCACACTGGAACTAGTTGTATATTTAGTATTTTGCATACACTCCCGAAATGAGTTAGATGGAAGGCAAGTTGCTGTAACTACAGGTTATTCATTTCGTAGCTGATTTTATAATTAGATGTTGAAATACCATTCGCATATTATGTAGTCTTACATCATAGTGTAGATTGTATTTTCTTGTCCTTTGGGATCATTGGTTCCATTGTGGAATTTTGAAAATATCTGAGGGTCACTGATGAGGCCTAATTGGCCGAAACTAGCTAGTCTGGCCCAGAAACATGTAAACTCCATATTTTTCATTCTGTGGTGTATTCCTTGCTTCCAAAGGATAACCCTTTTATAGAACATATTTAACTTCACTACACCTGGTGTGTGGGAATGTGTGGCGGCGGTAAAACGTCTCCCTGCCCTACATCATAGTGTAGATTATATTTTCTTATCCTTTAGGATCATTGATTACATTGTGGAATTTTGAATATAACTGAGGGTCACTGATGAGGCCTAATTTGCCGAAACTAGCTAGTCTGGCCCCGAAAACATGTACACTCCATATGTTTCACTTCTGTGGTGTATTCCTTGCTTCCAAAGGATAACTCTTTTATAGAACATATTTATATATGCAATACATGCCATCTATGTTAAGTTTTCTAGCTCTTTATCCATCCGTTTTACAAACGGCATGAATCAGCTGTTAGCTGTACTACTAGCATACTTTCTGAATATAAATCTGCAGCTGACTTTACATTTCCCTTTTAAACCATTTGAAATTTGAACTGAACGTCTTCGCTATTATACTAATTCATGTTTCTCTAAAAGCTGCATGTTTTCTGGATCATATTAAAGAGTATAACTAGATCATATTTAAGAATACAACTTTCTTACACTGATTTGCACAGCAGGCGACAGCTGGTGCGATTAAAGTAGATTGTACTTCAGTTTAGGATTTGAACTTACAACCATTTCAGTCAAAAGCACTATTCATTACACTTCAGAGGATGAAAGTGAACTGATCATTGTTTTACTTCTATAATTTAAGGGAAATAAGGGAGGTAACACAGAGGAAATAGTTAACAGTGGCCTCTAGAGTATTAACAAGGTTTTTCTATGATATGACCTACTGACCTACTTTTGTTCGGACCTTTGAATGTCGCAATGTTGTAACCTTAATGTGTTGCTTTCTATGCCAACATGGCCTTTGGTTGTTTGATATTTCATGTCATGGTATCGCCAAAGGTTGAGCTGACATGCTCCCGTCTGTTAATAGTGTTAAACAGCATGTGTATTTTATGCTACGGTCATAAATCACTATTCGTGCTCCGCCTGACTAGTTGGAGACTGATTTGGGGTGAAATCGGGCTGGAGTCCGGCCGGCGTCCCGCCGGATGTTGAGGTATCGGCGGTGGTCGGGAGGGGCCCGGTGAAATTTTCACTCGCACTTAAAATTCTCACCGACTTCTAGGTCGAAATAAGTCGAGCAGAGCTCGTACCCACGTCGGGACGATGTCGATGGCATCGGCTGGCATCCGGTGGTCGTATAGAACGGACCCCGACCAAACAGATAATCGGGCAATAATCGGCCGACGCCCGCCGACGCCCGACAGGTTATCAAGCTCCGATGCGTGCCAGTTTTTTTAGCAGACCAGTAGGGATAAGAGGCATCTTGTATCGCCTTTCTTCGAAGAAAGGTTTCTTCGATCTCAACAAATTGAAAGTTGTTAACCCATCAACCGAGCTGACTCATGTGTTGTACAGACAGGAGAAAATACAGTTTATATACCCCTGGACAACTGGACCATTCCCGGTGGGGGTAAACCCGTCCCTCGCCCGGCGACTGGTCATGCCCGACCGGGAACTGGGCGGACATCTGCGGAACATCGACCGATGCTCGGTCGGCTAGTAACAATCGCTAGGTATACGGTCGGCGTACAGCCGGTAACCGGCGGTGCACCGGCCGATTTCCGACCGGGTATATATCGATGCTTCCCCGCAAAAATCTTGGAGTCATAGCCCGTTTCCCGTCGGATGACCTTCCAGGCCCCGCACAGCATACTTTTTGCCAAAACCGAGTCAGACACCGACTTCTGACTTCTTCTCGACTTGGACAACTCGGCCGACCACTACGTCTAGTATAGGTCGGCCGGGGTACGCCGTATTTATGACCGATGCATTAGCAGTATTTTTCAAGGCCATCATGAAAACACGCTTTTATAAGTTTACCCCCTTAAACCCCACTTTTATAAAGATAAATTGGGGTTCACAGGTTCATTCATTATTTTCCTTTTTCTGCTCTGAGAAAAAGAGTGTTGGTACTCCTTAGAATCGCCTCGACAAGTTCCCACAATATATGGTTTGAGCAGTATTCAGAAAAATAACATTTTTTTATCTGAAAAGTTCATTTTTGGTACCTGGTAAAAATTGCCTTATATTTAAATAGGTTTGTTTACGTAATGTTTGTTGGCTGAATTGGGGGTTTAACGTCCCATCAATACTATAAAGGTTATTGTGGAGACGCTGCTTCCAATTTGTGGGCATTGTACCACCCACAATGAGTTGAAATGACATCTCAAGCCCTTCCACCCAATGAAACCAAACGGCTTATATGCACTGGACGGTCTGACTCAAACCGCTTTGTCTGGACAGGCTTAGTCCTTCTAAGCAGTTTACCAGTATTCGTGTGTGGTCAGTTTCAGCTCTGTGTGAAAGCACCATGCAGTCCAATCTATATCTTAAACCCCGATGGACGGTGCGTGTTTTCGTAATGTCTTAACTCGAATTTCCTATTGTTCACCTGAATGACCGCGTTTTGAAACGCACTGGAGTTGACGTTTTTTTCACCTTTTTCTAACGAGTGTTGTGCATTTTCATTTTTTGTTTAGCTCGACAACACTAATTAAATGGTTAGAAATTGTCTGCTTGGGACATTCATGTCGTATTCGTTATGTTAAGTATTTTGGTGCTTAAACGTATAGTCTTTCAAAAGGCAGTGAGATGTGACTGCACTTGTCCGTGTTTTAGGTAAATAAAAATAAAAAAATGAGTTCCTTTAAGAGCAATGAAAACATTCATAAGAAAGAATATGGTTCATACTAAGTAGTTTCGGCTAATAAAGCCTCATCAGTGACCATGTAATGATCCGGCAAAGAAAGCCAGAGGAAACATACTGCAATTTTGCGAATTTTGAATAGGCAGTCGATTCATAGAGTGATATAAATCAAAATGGGGTCCAAATAATTAAAAACCTGTCTAGAATATGAGTCTAAACCAATAATTTATTTCTGATTTCTCAGAATATTCACGCTGATCTGAAAGGACCAAAAGTAAAATATAAACTGCACTATGGTTGATGTACGGGGAGACGTTTTACGGCCGCCACACGGCACAACACCAGCTGCAGTGAAGGCAAATAAAAATCAAAAATGAGTTCCTTTAAGAGCAATGAAAACATTTATAAGAAAGAATATGGTTCATACTACGTAGTTTCGGCTAATAAAGCCTCATCAGTGACCCTGTAATGATCGGGCAAAGAAAGCCAGAGGAAACATACTGCAATTTTGCGAATTTTGAATAGGCAGTCGATTCATAGACTTATATTAATCAAAATGGGGTCCAAATAATTAAAAACCTGTCTAGAATATGTGTCTAAACCAATAATTTATTTCTGATTTCTCAGAATATTCACGCTGATCTGAAAGGACCAAAAGTAAAATATAAACTGTACTATGATTGATGTACGGGGAGACGTTTTACGGCCGCCACACGGCACAACACCAGCTAATAAAGCCTCATCAGTGACCATGTAATGATCCGGCAAAGAATTTTGCAAATTTTGAATAGGCAGTCGATTCATAGACTGATATAAATCAAAATGGGGTCTAAATAATTGAAAACCTGTCTAGAACATGAGTCTAAACCAATAATTTATTTCTGATTTCTCAGAATATTCACGCTGATCTCAAAGGACCAAAAGTAAAATATAAACTGCACTTTGGTTGATGTACGGGGAGACGTTTTACGGCCGCCACACGGCACAACACCAGCTGCAGTGAAGGCAAATAAAAATAAAAAATGAGTTCCTCTGAGAGCAATGAAAACATTCATTAGAAAGAATATGGTTCATTCTACGTAGTTTCGGCTAATAAAGCCTCATCAGTGACCCTGTAATGATCCGGCAAAGAAAGCCAGAGGAAACATACTGCAATTTTGCGAAGTTTGAATAGGCAGTCGATTCATAGACTTATATTAATCAAAATGGGGTCCAAATAATTAAAAACCTGTCTAGAATATGTGTCTAAACCAATAATTTATTTCTGATTTCTCAGAATATTCACGCTGATCTGAAAGGACCAAAAGTAAAATATAAACTGCACTATGATTGATGTACGGGGAGACGTTTTACGGCCGCCACACGGCACAACACCAGCTGCAGTGAAGGCAAATAAAATCAAAAATGAGCTCCTTTAAGAGCAATGAAAACATTCAAAGTCGCCTTCGGTTTGGATTTTACATTGCGCGATATAGTTTGACTGAGATTCGTACTGCATCATGTTAACCACTTGGCCAAGGCTTTTACATAATGGTATTATCAAAAAGCGTATTTATAATTTCCAAATCCCGTGGAAAAAGAAATCCGAAACCTGCTTCCCATAAAACATGGAATGGTATTGTCACGCTTGAACGTTGAACTCCCAAAGGTCGTTGATAAGTTGTAGTACACAAGAAAACATTTTTAATGAGTCTATGCTGTTTAATGAGTCTGTCGCATATGAGTACGAGCAAAACATATACAATAACATGTGCAATTGGAACAGCAGTCTCGTCTGAGTATTCTCTGTGCGTATACATTTGAATAAATATTAATCTCTTCCAAGCCCACGCGAAACCAACATTGGAATACTGGCGTACGTATTTGAGTTGTATCCTTCCGCACGTGCTCTGCTGTGTTTCACTTTAACCAGTTGAAGTTCAAATCATCACAGAATAACGTCACCTCGCAGCAGGTAAACGTCACTGGCGCAACGTCAAATCAACGTCGGTGCAACGTCATGACGCTACACCGACGTTGGTGTGGCGTTGTAGTAATTACATGACATTTCATAAACGTCAATCTCACGTCGCAGTTACGTCATTTTCCTCCTTGGCTTTACTTACTGCTTACGCCATGCCATACGAAAACACACCTTTACTAATACATTCTAAATTTTTACGCCGAAAAAAAAAAGAAAATTTTATGATGAAAAATTGTGATATTTTTCTTATTTCTGCTCAAAACATAGATTGTGGGTATACGTTAGAAGCGCCTCATTGAGGTGGTTCTAACGAGTACCCACAATCTATATTTTAGCGCAGAAATATTTTGAGATTGTGGCCTCATTGAGGCGGTTCTAACGATCCACATTTTAGAGCAGAGATAAGAAAAATAAGATCATGATGATTTCGTGTTTAACGACGCGTCAACCCTCTGTGGGTCATAAGCGTCAAGCGGTTTATGACTAAACGGCATGAAGAATAATGAGGATATTAAAAGTAGAAATGTCAGTATGATATGTATAAAAATCTGAAACAGTTAAATTTTATGAAAAAGTCCAATTTCTTTTAAGCATAAATTATATTAACAACAGGCACATCTTGAAACAATCGTTGCAAAGTTTCAGCTTTGAAATATAAGTTACGTGAGGGTGAAAAATCAACACAGTCAATTAAGTTATGTTTTACAGTGAAAGACTGATCACAGCATACACAAGTAGGTCGATCATCACCATTTAAAAGTGAGGAACTCTAGTATGGCCAATGCGCATTCGTGTTAATACTACATCCTCTTTCCTTGAAAACTGTGGAGAAGAGCATTTTGTTCCGACGCCAGGTTTAATGGCATGGAGTTTGTAATCGATTGCACAGTCCCATTCGCCTTGGCATACCGACAAGATGTATCTGTTGATAAATGGTTTAAAATTATTAAAAGGAATTTTAAAAATAGACGGATCAAGATTGAGCGAATCTTTTGCTTTCTTGTCAGCATACTCATTGCCGACAATGCCATTATGGCTCGGAAGCCAACAAAACAAGATTTGGTGAATTTTAGAAATTTCGTGATAATTTTCGATCAATTTTTGTATTTGAGGATTTTTGGATGATGAATGGTCTAAAGCCTTAAGCACAAAAAATGCATCAGAAAATATAATTGCTTTTTGAATTGTTGAAGAACTGATAAAATCTAAAGCTAGGTCTATTGCTTTGGCTTCAGCTGTAAAAATAGATGCACCATCTGGAAGGCGCAAGGTTTGGTGAGTATCTTTAGAAACATTCGCACAACCAACTTTATATCCTTCCTTGGAACCATCAGTATAAACTTGCTGGTAATCATCATAACGTGACTGCAGTACATGAAAGTTTTGTTTGAGTAGAATTGGATTTGACTCGGGTTTTGTTTTTTTTTGCCATCATGTAAGTCAAACAGAACAGAAGGTTTTTTTAATACACCAAGATGGGATTTGGGCGGTTTCATGTTTTTGAATAGTTTTTAGGTCAAAATCTGAATTTTCTAGCAGTGGTAATACACGTAATCCAAAAGGTTTGATTGCTGTGGGTTTAGTTTCATACTTATCTACAAATTCAGGTGGAAATGATATTTTAAATGCCGTGTTAGATGGATTAGCAGCAAGTCTGATAGCATACTGAAGAGAAAGTTTCTGTCTGCGCGAAGTTAAAGATGGTTCACCTGCTTCTACATAAAGGCTTAACACGGGAGAAGTACGGAAGGCTCCCATAGCTAGACGAAGGCCTTGGTGGTGGATAGTATCCAAAGATTTTAAGTAAGACTTTCTGGCAGAACCATAAATAACAGACCCATAATATAATTTAGATATAATTAAAGGCCGGTAAAAATGTAATAAAGTATACCGATCTGCTCCTCAACTTGTATGAGCTAAAACTTTCAAAAGATTCAAAGCTTTTAAGCATTTTGCTTTAAGATATTTAATATGGGGAATAAAAGATAACTTTTGATCAAATATGATCCCAAGAAATTTGGCTTCTTTAACGACAGGAATTTGTGATCCGTATAAAAACAGGGAAGGGTGTTCGTGTTTCTTCCGTAGCTTACAAAAATGAACACATTGGGTTTTCGACTTGGAGAACTTGAAACCATTTTTATCAGTCCATTCTTCTATTCTTTTTAAATATTGTTGTAATTTCCATTCAATTGTTTTCATATTTTTTAAACGGTAACATATACAAAAAAATCATCAACATACAATGAACAATCTGTTTTGTCGTCCAAACATTGTACAATATTATATATTTTGATGTTAAATAAGAAAAATAATGTTTACCCCTCTAAACCCCTGTTTTACTATATAAAAGTGGGGTTCAAGAGGGTCAGAATTATATAGGCACGTTTTCGAGATGAAATTATATGACCACACGATTAACGAAGACCTGAATTCCAGTGCACTCGCGTGTAACTCTGATTGGATAACGGTTATATGGTCGTGAATTCTGTTGTAGGGGTCCGCTGAGGCGATGCTCAGACCGTAAAACCACCGTTTTACCTGCCCGAATTAACATTTTGATCCAGTTATTCCCTATTTATTTGGTACTATATCGCTAATTGTGACAGACGGTATATTAAGTCCCAATCTTTACGGGAATGCTGTGTCTGAGTCATACCGTCACACCTACAAGAAACACAAGACGACGATTTTCGAGACTCATATGCAGGTCTTGTCATAAATTTGAATTTATTCTTGGTGTAATTGCCTCATTTTGATATCGACCCTACCAAGCGCGAGAATCTTTCAGCCTTTGAATCGGCCCTCTGTGTGGGATTGCTAAGTCAGATGCGGCCAAACCTCGATCTGGAAATCGACCCCGATCAGGGACCAACCCACGATGTGAGACTTACAAATTCATATTCTGTCAGACTTTAAGGCGAAGGCGTACACCTTCAAAAGTGTTTTTCTCCCATGTCAATAGGGGTCAACACTTAAGGAAAAGAATTTGCTCCTCAGGTGCACAAAACACACACAAAAAAAAAAAAAAAAAAAAAAACAATTGAACAAATTCATTCCTTTAAGGGTAGACTCCTTTTTCGTGCGACAGAGCTTTATACAAAACAAACTGGAAGTCCCGAAAGATGTCTCCCTTTGCAAAACGGCGGAAAATCTGCAAGGTGTCCCTATTCTCCTTAAGTGAGCATTGTTAGCTCACCTGACCGAAGGTCATGGTGAGTTTTTGTGACAGTGAGTGTCTGGCGTAGTCGTCCGTCGTGGGTCGTGTGTGCGTAAACGTTTCATGTTAACACTCTAAGAGGCCACAGGTTTGGTCCAATCATCATCAAACTTGCTCAGTATGATCATCATAACAATATCTCGGTATAGTTCGAATATGGGTCATGTCGGGTCAAAAACTAGTTCAGTAGATCAAATAATAGAAAAACCTTGTTAACACTCTAGAGTCCACAGTTTTGATCCAACCATCATAATGATCATCTCGACAATATCTATGTCAAGTTTGAATATGGGTCCTACTGCACCAGATGAACGGGTTCAGTCTAACTAACAATGACTCATGGTGTGTGTGGGTGGTGGGGGTGGTCCCTTTGACAATACAGAGCTGACGTTTATGTCACTATCGTTTAATGCAAGATTTCTTTAATCTGTTTGCAATCTGTCCCCGCCATTTGTGTCAAATGTAAAATGGAAGAAAAATATTCTAACATCCGGTATATTTGGGCCTATAATATTCTGGTATATGTTATTCAAAGTTAGAAAAATTAAAACGGTCACAAACAATGGTATTTTCTAATAACCGTTAATATATATATATATAAGAGTTACATTAAAAGATGAGTGACTAGATGTCCCGTCAACAGCACCAGTGCGCTTTTGAATGTCTCCCTTTCGACGACACAAAGCTCAGGATAAAATTGAAAAATGCTCCCTTACAGATTTATCTATTTTTGGCACAAGGTTTGGGGAAATAACATTTCAAATAATGGCTGAGCAGGAGTTTGCGCGAGTATGTAGTTTTGGAGTAATCTGTGCTCAAATCAGAGTGATTTTTAACCTGAACAACCGTCCGCGGCCGCTTGCTTCACATGGGGTCCATTATTGATTGGCTGGGTGCATGTCATTAAATGCCTTTTAAAAATAAGATGGATTTCAAATTAGCAGGACACATTTTATCTTGAAAGAGTTCTGTGAACTGTTAAATGTTGTATATTAAAAACGGCGACCTGTCAAGGTTTCAAAACTAACAGTTGTGACAACATAGAGTCAAAAAATGACAGCGTCATTCATGTTAATATAGTCCATCTCTCTCTCTCTCTCTCTCTCTCTCTCTCTCTCTCTCTCTCTCTCTCTCTCTCTCTCTCTCTCAAATACGAACACACGCACGAATAGTCGGTCTCTTTTTTATACACACATGTGCCATACGCAAAAAACAAAAAAACAAAACAAAACAAAAAAAAAACACACGAAATGTTGGTAAGAGAGAAGATTTGTTTGTTTGATTTGAGGTTTAACGTCCCCGTCAACACTGTAAAGGTCATTTTGGAGACGTTGCTTCCAATTTTGTGGGACTTTTACCCGACATTGAGATGGAATGATCATTATTGTTAACTGAAGCAGATTTCTCTATATGAAACGACTGATCTTATGTGTTGTTTATTTATAAGCAGATTTCTCTATATGAAACGACTGATCTAATGTGTTGTTTATTTATGCTTAAAGCTTTCAAATAATGTATATCCGTGTAAACTCCTATTTACGCGATATAAACTAGAGACCCGGGAAATAATATTTACCCATGTCAACCTCGGTTTATTCGATTTAAGTTGGAATTTAAAGCATGCTCATTACACAGACTTGTTTATCTGTGTAATATATTGGCAGGGAAAGAATTTGGCGGAGAAACAGTCTATCCTGCGTTACATGTTTTTTTCTGATTTCTGTATCAGATATAGATTGTGTGTGCTCGTTATAAATGCCAAATTGAGTCAGTTCTAGCGAGTACCCAAAATCAATGTTTGCACCCACTAACGAGTACACGCGTTCTTTGTTTGGTCATTTTATCTCAATCCCGGGTAAAAGTTCCAAAAAATCGGAAGTAGCGTCTCCAAAATGATATTGGTAGTGTTTGACGGGGATCGCAAAACCACAACTCAAACAAACAAACAAACAAACATCATACAGTACTGACGGATTATCCTTTGGAAGCAAAGAATGCACCACAGAACTGAAAAGTATTGAGTATTCATGTTTTCTCGGCCAGACTAGCAAGTTTCGGCCAATTAGGCTCCATCAGTGACCGTCAGATACAGTAGAACTTCGATGGCTCGAACAACGATGGCTCGTTTACCATGGGTGAGTCGAACCCATTCTTGAGCCCGTAGCGAAATCCTCCGCATAAGAAATAGTGGGAGATAATTAAGGAGATTTTAGTCTTTTATCTTGCAAATGTATGCTGTGTGTACTCATTAGAATCGCCTCAATGAGGCGATTCTAATGTGTACATCCAGCATACAAATTCATTATAGAACACCGAAAAGATGTCTAAAAGTATCTCGTTATGCCTCCTGATAGTAACCTCAGTGGCTCGAACTACCCCTGTCTCGAACAGATCTTCGAGGTCCCAAAGGTGTTCGAGCCATTGAATTTCGACTGTACTTTCAAATCCCACAATGGATTCAATGATTCCAATGGACAATTAAATATACGGAGTGTCTATTGCCAGACGTCTGGCAATAGCAGAAACTCGGTAAAAGTGCTATTGACAGACGTCTGGCAATAGCAGAAACTCGGTGAAAATGCTATTGACAGACGCCTGGATTTCATGTAGTGACCTTTGCGGAAAAATACGAATATAACGAAAAGAATATGTAAATGTCGGTCTTTCACAGTCGAAATCCAAAAGTGGGTGATTTATTTATTTTTGTTGTGTAGTTGGTCAGGTAACCCATGGGTTTCTGATTGTCCTTTATTTTGTTGCAGAAACCGAAGATACATCATGCATTAGATTCTGTTTAACATTTTTCTAATATCATAATTCTCTGTTTGTGTCTTTCTGTCTTTTTTCGCCTACGACTCAAAAGTTACATTTTGAAATCATTCAGAAGTCAGATTATGAAAAGCTTTTTTCCTGTTTATAACACACCCGTGCGACATTGTGCAATTTTTACAATTCAAAATATGGCTTCGATACCTGCCGGGGTCGGCAATATTCTTTCGTGGAGCTTGATCGTGAAATTTTTTCTACGGTCATTCTCTCCCTTCCGCTGATTCAAGAAGGGCAGCTGTCAGTCAGTTTCAGGCGAAAGAATCTGCACGGTACTGGTTAACCGCTTATGTATAAGGCTGCCAAGGAAAATGGTGTATAGTAAACTGACCGGCTCAAAAATAACCCTAATATTGTTGACTGGGACGTTATACCCCTATACAAGCAAACAAACAAAATAAAAAAGGCTACTTTTCTAATGAAAATCCTTGATATTCTTCTTATTTTTACTGCAAACATAGGTTGTGGGTGCTCGTTAGACACAACCACAACGTATGTCTTGGAGGAAAAATAAGAAAAATAATACATAACCCCGTTAACCCAGTTTTCTAAATAAAAGTGGGGTTAAGTGGGTGGGTGGGGGTGGGGGGTTCACGATTGTCACGTGAAGCTTACGATTCTTGATTGGATGGAAATACATGTTTGTGGTACAAAATGTAGTGTGACCAGTCTTCGCTTGACAAATAAGAACATTTGCTATCTATCAAACGCCGACCGAAAACTTTGACCAGAAAGCGCTGATGCGCAGGCTGCTGAGGGTGTTGGATGGACGCCTATTTAAATTATAAGGTTATACAGTATAATTCGATTGGACAGTCTCGCAGTGGTCTCTTGAAATAGTTAAAACATCCTAGGTCCACAAGCAACCAACGGTATACCCGCATATTAGAGGCACTAACAGAACAGCGCATTTTGATCTGTCATGCATTACACCAGGCCTATGTAATTTTGACAACATCAAACAATACGAAGAGCAACGACAGGAACTGATATAATCAGATGCCAAACCCTGCCCTTAACACCATAGACCAATTTCATGTAGTAAATGTCGTTTTTTCGGAGCATATATCACAATGCGACAATTTGTTCATCTTAAACATTTCGTTTTCACGGGTATAACATTTGCATAGATGTTAAACGTGGATTGTTCAGGCGTTGTTGCGAAAGAGCATTAGGGCCAGGTATACTTTTTTTCTTTTGATAGGTATCTCGAAATTTCGACTTAGTAACTATCTCGAAATTTCGACTTATTAACTCGAAATTTCGACTAAGTAACTCGAAATTTCGACTTAGTATCTCGACATTCGACTTAGTAACTCGAAATTTCGACTTACTATCTCGAAATTTGAACTTAATAACTCGAAATTTCGACTTAATAACTCGAAATTTCGAGTTACTAAGTCGAAATTTCGACTTACTATCTCGAAATTTCGACTTATTAACTCGACGACTTACTATCTCGAAATTTCGACTTAGTAACTCGAAATTTCGACTTACTAACTTGAAATTTCGACTTATTAACTCGAAATTTCGACTTAGTATCTCGACTTATTAAGTCGAAATTTCGACTTATTATCTCGAAATTTCGACTTAGTAACTCGAAATTTCGACTTACTATCTTGAAATTTCGACTTATTAACTCGAAATTTCGACTTAGTATCTCGAAATTTCGACTTATTAACTCGAAATTTCGACTTACTATCTCGAAATTTCGACTTAGTAACTCGAATTTTCGACTTACTATCTCGAAATTTCGACTTAGTAACTCGAAATTTCGACTTACTATCTTGAAATTTCGACTTATTAACTCGAAATTTCGACTTAGTATCTCGAAATTTCGACTTAGTAACTCGAAATGTCGACTTACTATCTTGACATTTCGACTTATTAACTCAAAATTTCGACTTAGTATCTCGAAATTTCGACTTAGTAACTCGAAATTTCGACTTAGTATCTCGAAATTTCGACTTAGTAACTCGAAATTTCGACTTACTATCTCGAAATTTCGACTTAGTAACTCGAATTTTCGACTCAGTGTCTCGAAATTTCGTCTTACTAGTCATTACGAGATATTAAGTCCTATACACACAGTTAATGTTAAACACCCCGGTTTCATTATAACCCCGCTTTGAAAATGAGTTTACATCAAGCAGATTATGCAAATTATGTGATAACACGGTGAAGAGACTATGGTCATTATCGGCTTACTTGTATCTTATAAACGCCGATGACCTTTCCCGGTGTATTTTTTCACATGTTCTTTCATTCTTCTTTCTCTCTAAAATGGCCAATGTTAATTTTATCAAATATTTCTCAAGAACTATAAAAATAGAGGCTCAAAACATATGTATCATGTCCGAGACAGAGGTTTTTCTGTCTCATCAGGACGTCGCGCATTCAATCCCGTTTCACGGCCCCCGCCCATCGGGGTTTGAAGAAATTGATGGGCTGCATGGTACCTCAACACAGAGCTGAAATCCGACCGCAAACGAGTGCTTGTAAAGCGCTTAGAGGATCTAAGCCTGCCCAGGTAAAGCGGTGCGAGTCCATGCTTATAAACCCTATTGGTTTCATTATATATAGGCGACAGAGCATGAGAAGTCATTTCATCTCAACGTCGGGTAAAAGTCCCACAAAAGTGGAAGCAACGCCTTCACAATGACCTATACAGTGTTGACGGAAACGTTAAACATCAAATCAAACAAACAAATTCAATCTCGTTTCAGTAAAATACAAGCGGAATAAAAGTCATATTTGACAGTTTTTTTTTTTCGGTGTCAAACTTTCTCATCGTGTGCTGTAAAAATCATTTATAGATCAAAGCACTGACAGCACTGGTGGGTCGATTGTCTTCGACTGTGGATTTGTGCATGTTTCGTTTATCCTTTAAATTCCTATACTATAAGCAAAACGTGTAGATCCTGATCAGACGCCTAGCTTGAGTTGATTAATTATCAGTTGACTAAAAGTTACTAACTACAGAAGCTTCGTGCCTTCTCATGATTGACCTCGCCATGTTCAAAATCCATGTACCAGTTATTTATAGCAGCGCTATAGTATTTCCTTGTGGCGTCAGTGTGCCATGTAGAACATGGCCGGTGAACATGGACATTGCAGTGTAGACCCTGATCACACGCCGCAGAAGAGAGCTTCATTAAATAACCGGTGCCTTCATGGTGTAGATGGTCAGCGATAGTCACGTGGAGAATAGTAGGCGAGGAGCTTCTGTAGTTAGTGAGTGAGTGAGTGTTTGAGTTTTACGTCCCACCAACAGCTAAGGTCATACGGAGACGGGACCTCGGTTTTAAAGACTCATCCGAAAGTCTTGAGAAGCCCGGGATCGATCCTGCGATCCCTGGTTTACAAGGCGAGTAGCTTAACCACTGCACCACGGAGGCTTCTAATCTGTAGGTAGTTATTTTGGGTCGAATGAAAAAAAAAATCGACCCATAAGATGGTAAACTATGCAACACGAACACCATGACTATAACTTAACAAAGCAACAACCGGAAAGAAAATGTGTTATCAGAATACGTTGCGTGTTCAAGATGTATCATTTTGACAGAGCAGCAGATTCCTAGACCCTTCGTTTCATCCCATCGGTCAGACGTCGAAATGTATGGCTGGTCAGCTCTAGCCACGCGTGCGTGTGGTGGTGGGGGTGGGGAAGGGGCGTGGGGGTGTTCAAATTTCTTTATTCGACGCCCAAGAATCTCCCAAATATGTTCCAGGGGATTCAAATCCGGGCTTCTAGCTAGCCAAGCTAATGTCTCAATTCCGTAACGGCGGGGTCTACCACACGGGTCTAGTAGCAAATGATTCTTTCTCAAAATGAGGCATAACTTCTGGCGCTACACATGGAAAAATATCCAAACTCCAATTGTAAACCGTGATAATGAAGTTGTGGAAAGTTGGTTCTGAGATTTGAGGTCTTCTTTCAACTCTGAGTTGACCATAACAAGATTCCTGTTATGGCTAATCCCTATTCAGAGTTGAATGCACATCGCAGATCACAGAGTCAGTTTCGAGTTAGTATGTCAAAATTTCGAGTTAGTATGTCGAAATTTCGAGATAATAAGTCGAAATTTCGAGATAGTAAGTCGAAATTTCGAGTTACTAAGTCGAAATTTCGAGATAGTAAGTCGAAATTTCGAGTTACTAAGTCGAAATTTCGAGATACTAAGTCGAAATTTCGAGTTATTAAGTCGAAATTTCGAGTTATTAAGTCGAAATTTTGAGATAGTAAGTAGAAATTTCGAGTTACTAAGTCGAAATTTCGAGATACTAAGTCGAAATTTCGAGTTATTAAGTCGAAATTTCGAGATAGTAAGTCGAAAATTTGAGTAAGTCGAAATTTCGAGATACTTAGTCGAAATTTCGAGTTATTAAGTCGAAATATCGAGTTACTAAGTCGAAATTTCGAGATACTAAGTCGAAATTTCGAGATACTAAGTCGAAATTTCGAGTTATTAAGTCGAAATTTTGAGATAGTAAGTAGAAATTTCGAGTTACTAAGTCGAAATTTCGAGATACTAAGTCGAAATTTCGAGTTATTAAGTCGAGATTTCGAGATAGTAAGTCGAAATTTTGAGTAAGTCGAAATTTCGAGATACTAAGTCGAAATTTCGAGTTATTAAGTCGAAATATCGAGTTACTAAGTCGAAATTTCGAGATACTAAGTCGAAAGTTTGAGATAATAAGTCGAAATTTCGAGTTACAAAGTCGAAATTTCGAGATAACTATCAAAAGAAATAAAAATGTACCTGGCCTTAATGCTCCTTCGTACGTTGTCATAATTTACAAGTTGTGTCATAAATAAATCAGGATAGCATCTAGCAACAGAAAATTTCCCGTAATTTTGCTTCTGGCAATAGCACTTTTCCCGACTTTATGCTATTGACAGACGTATGGCAATAGACTCTTCCTTAAATATAAACTACACTTTGATGAAGGGCATGGAGACTTTTTAACGGCCGCTACACAGTCCCTTAACATCAGCTATAGTGATGTTAAATATGTTAGATAAAAGAGTCTTATGCTCGTATGTACACGTAACTTCGAACGAAAGGACGTAAAGACAGACGGACGCGCAAACAAAGCAAATGCAATATGTCACCACAACTTCTTCGAAGTTGGGGGCATAAAACTCTTTCCTGTTGCAAGGACGGGTTTTGCCAAACTCTAAGCTAATATAAGCCGGGTGCCCAAGTGACGCAAGATACACGACATCTTCGCCTCGATCAACCACCTTAGTTACAATAAAAAAAAATCAATAAAAACACACATATAAAACACAAAACTGTTCATCCGTATAACTTTATTGCCATTTTGCTCCATGTTACATTCTTCCATTAGTTTAGGAGTTTCGGCAAGGGGTGTTCTTACAAGATCTCATGCATTCATATTCGGTTCTGAAATTGTTGTCATTGCCTCCACAGCCTCCATAGCGGAACCATTTACATTTACACTCGGCTTTGTTCCAGTACCAGCGTGAAAAGTTTCCCTTGCAAAATCCTAACACCCTGTTTAGCAGACAAACGGCAGAACCTGTAACGAGATTGGTGACTCATTGATCCAACGTGTGAGTAAACGATACTTATTGCACAGTTAAACAGACAACGCGAACAATAGAGGCCTCATGTAAGCCTGTTTATTATAATTATGTTTTTTTTTTTTTTTTTTGTTTTTTGTTTTCATTTTATTTATTTATACAATATTTTCAGCTGGTGACAATATTTTCAGATGGTGACACTTTTACTCTCATCACGAAAACACGCCTATCCAATTTTGACCCCCTTGAACCCCACCTTTATATAGTAAAACTGGGGTTTCCGGGGGTATACCTTATTTTTCTTATTTCTGCTCTAAAATATAGATTGTGGGTAATCTTAAAAACCGCCTCGATGAGGCGGTACTAACGAGTGACCAAAATCTATATTTTGAGCAGAAATAAGAAAAATAACACAATTTTTCATGATAAAATTTTCATTTTTTTTCGGCGATAAAGGTGGCAATGTATTTGTATAAGCGTGTTTGCGTAATGATTACACAAACACGCCTATACAAATACATTGCCACCTTTATCGCCGAAAAAAATGAAAATTTTATGATGAAAAATTGTGATATTTTTCTTATTTCTGCTCAAAATATAGATTGTGGGCACTCGTTAGAACCGCCTCATCGAGGCGGTTCTAACGAATACCCACCATCTATATTTTAGAGCAGAAATAAGTAAAATAAGGTATACCCCTGTAAACCCCATTTTTACTGTATAAAAGTTGGGTTAGAGGGGGTCAAAAGTATATAGGCGTGTTTTCGTGATGCCAAGTGGCCCTCAATAACAACAACAATACATAAAATTAAATAAAACAAACATTGCATGTGTATATTCACATAATGAACATTTTAAACAATGGTAAGAACTGACAAATATTTGTGCAGGATGCAATAAGACGGACAGCGCCTAACAGTGGATAAAAAGTATATGATAGTTTTGATGTATGCTTTGTCTAAAACTTAATGTGTCAAAATTAATTTTGTTAAATGTTTAACATTTGAAAGGAAGTTAGATAGAATTTCAAACGATAAACTTGAGAACGATTCGTATATGATTACAAATTTTTACATATTAAAATTAGCAAAGTATCACTGTAAATAGGAATAAAGTTGTGCAGTTTGATGAAATAGATAAAACATGTTAAAGATATTGCTTACCAGATGCTTTGAATTCATTAAAGGATTTTTTTTGTTCTTAGAGATGGTGGCAATGAATTCCATAATGCGAGAACGAACTGCTCTATAGCGCAGGGGTCTAGGGCCCGATAAAAAACCATTCGAAGATGACCTCAACGATCGATGTCATATTATTCATTGCAGAAACGCGGTCTCTCCAGAGCCTTTGTTGCCTGCCGAAATTTAAAGGTGCCCACTGTAGGTTGTGGATTTTATCGATGTGTTAACTCTGGCGAATCACCCATGAACTGCATGAAGCCCGACGGGCTTTATGCCAAATATGAGTGAAGGCAATGACCAGGAATCGATACAACTAAACCACAGCTCCCATCAGAGACACCAAAGAGAAATAATCACAAAAATAAAACAAGATGGCCAAATGGCCCGGTATCGTTAACCTGTTACCCCAAAAATCATAAGTGATGTTTAGAATGCCCATCCGGGCTTGAAGAAATAGACTGGGCTACATGGTGCTTCCATGGAGAGCTGGAACCGACTGCACGTGAGTACAGGTAAACAGCTTATTGGTTCTAAGCCTGCCCAGGAAAAGTGCCAGTTGGACTGTCCGTGCATATAAACCCTATTGGTTTAATTGGGCAGCAGGGCTTAAGATGTCATTTCATCCCAATGTTGGGAAAATGTCCCACAAAACTGAAAGCTATGTTTCCAAAATGACCTACACTGGGATGACGGGGATGTTAAACCTCAAGTCAATAAAACATATTGGCCCTGTGGTTTCAGAGAAGAAGATTCTTGAAGTAAATCTATTATAAGTCTATGGGAGCTAAGGAGCCCTAGGGCATGGCCAAGTCGGACCTGTGTAGGGGACCACTGGACATAGCAATATACTAAATATCTAAGCTCAGGGCTTTATGGTTTCGGAGAAAAAGTTTTTTTTCCAGTATAAGTCTATAGGAGCTAATGATCCCTGGGGCGTGGCCAATTTTGACCCAAAGAACATGGTTGGCAGGATTTATGAAGGCGACCATTTTATGTTGCTATATACTAAATATCTTAGGTCTGTACTTCATGATTTCAGAGAAGAAGATTTTTGAAACTTTTGTTTTTCATTAAAAGTATATTGGAGTTAAGGGGCCACAGGACCCCAAGGGCATGATTGGTAGGATTCATCTAGGTGACCACTCAACGTTAATACATGCTAAATACCTAAGCGCTGGGACTGATGGTTTCAGAGAAAAAGATTTCTGATTTTTTTTCTATTTTAAGATTTATTATTTTCATTTTAAGTCTATTGTCGATAATGATGATGATGATTTCGTGTTTAACGACGCGTCAACCCTCTTTGTGGGTCATAAGCGTCAAACGGTTAATGGTTAAACGGCATGAATAATTATGATGATATTAAAAGTAAAAAGTCAGAATGATGATGTATAAAAATCTGAAACAGTTAAATCTTATGAAAAAGTCCAATTTCTTTTAAGAATAAAATAATATTATCAACAGGTACATCTCGAAACAGTTGTTGCAAAGTGTCAGCTTTGAAATATAAAACGCGTGAGGGTGAAAAGTCAACACAGTCAATCAGGATATGTTTCACAGTGAATGGCTGATCACAACCTACACAAGAAGGCTGATCATTACCATTGAAAATATAAGAATGAGTAACTCTAGTATGGCCGATGCACAGTCGTGTTAATACTACGTCCTCTTTTCTGGAAAACTGTGGAGGAGAGCATTTTCAACTAACGACAGGTTTAATGGCATGGAGTTTGTTATTTATTGCACGGTCCCATTCGCCTTGCCATTCCGACAAGATGTATCTGTTGATAAATGGTTTAAAATTATTAAAGGGAATTTTAAAAACAGATGGATCAAGATTGAGCGATTCCTTTGCTTTCTTGTCAGCATATTCATTGCCGACAATGCCAATATGGCTCGGAAGCCAACAAAACAAGATTTGGTGCGTTTTAGAAATTTCATGATGTTTTTCGATCAATTTTTGAATTTGAGGATTTTTAGATGATGAATGATCTAAAGCCTTAAGCACAGAAAGTGAATCAGAAAATATAATTGCTTTTTGAATTATTGAAGAACTGATAAAATCTTAAGCTAGGTCTATTGCTTTGGCTTCAGCTGTAAAAATAGATGAACCATCTGGAAGGCGCATGGTTTTGTGCGTATCTTTAGAAACAAACGCACAACCAACTTTATCTCCTTCTTTGGAACCATCAGTATAGACTTGCTGGTATTCATTGTAACGTGACTGCAGTACCTGGAAGTTTTGTTTGAGAAGTATCGGATTTGATTCGGATTTTTTGCCATCATGCAAGTCGAATACAATAGAAGGTTGTTTAATGCACCAAGATGGAACTTCGGCGGTTTCATGTTTTTGAATATTTTTAAGGTCAATGCCTGAATTTTCTAGCAGTGGTAAAATTCGTAATCCAAAAGGTTTGATTGCTGTGGGTTTAGTTTCATACTTATCTATAAATTGAGGTGGAAATAAAATTTTGGATGTCGGGTTAGATGGATTAGCAGCAATACTAATAGCATACTGAAGAGATAGTTTCTCTCAGCGCGAAGTTAAAGATGGTTCACCTGCTTCTACATAAAGGCTTAATACGGGAGAAGTACGAAAGGCTCCCATAGCCAGACGAAGGCCTTGGTGATGGATAGTATCCAATGATTTTAAATAGGACTTTCTGGCAGAACCATAAACAACAGACCCATAATCTAATTTAGATCTTATTAAAGACAGGTAAAGATGTAATAAAGTATACCGATCTGCTCCCCAACTTGTATGGGCTAAAACTTTCAAAAGATTCAAAGCTTTTAAGCATTTCGCTTTAAGATATTTAATATGGGGAATAAAAGATAACTTTTGATCAAATATGACCCCAAGAAATTTGGCTTCTTCAACAACAGGAATTTGTGATCCGTATAAAAACAAGGAAGGATGTTCGTGTTTCTTCCGTAGTTTACAAAAATGAACACACTGCGTTTTCGACTTGGAGAACTTGAAACCATTTTTATCAGTCCATTCTTCTATTCGTTTTAAATTTTGTTGCAACTTTCGTTCAATTGTTTTCATATTTTTTGAACGGTAACATATACAGAAATCGTCAACATACAAGGAACAATCAGTTTTGTCGTCCAAACATTGTACAATATTGTTTATTTTGATGTTAAATAGCGTAGTTGAAAGAATACTACCCTGTGGGACACCCTGTTCTTGATCATAGAAATCTGACAGGGTAGACCCCACACGCACCTGAAACATGCGCTCCCCTAAAAAGCTTTCAATAAAACTGGGAAGTTTTCCTCTTAAGCCAATGTTAGGGAGATCTTTCAATATACCATAACGCCATGTTGTATCATATGCTTTCTCCAAGTCGAAAAAGACAGCTACTACGTGTTCTTTGTTAATAAAAGCATCTCGTATAAATGTTTCTAGTCTTATTAAATTGTCATTGGTACTGCGTTCCGAACGAAAACCCGATTGATATTCTGAAATGAGGTTGTTGGACTCTAAGTACCAGACTAATCTCTTGTTTATCATTCTCTCCAATGTTTTACACAAACAACTTGTCAAAGCTATCGGACGATAATTTGTAGGTTCTGCATGATCTTTCCCTGGTTTCGGAATTGGTACAACTGTAGCTACACGCCAGCTCTCAGGACAGACCCCCGTTTCCCAAATATTATTAAAGATATCTAAAAGTGTTGTAAGAGAACTTTTTGGCAGATGCTTAAGCATCTGATAATGAATTTCATCGGGGCCGGTTGCCGTATCATGTGATTTTTCAATGGCTTCAACTAGTTCGGATAAGTTAAAAGGTGTGTTGTATTCTTCGTGATTAAGGGATTTGAAGTTAAGTTTTCTTTTCTCCTGGTCCTTTTTGAAATTTCTAAAAGTGTCAGAATAATTACGCGATGATGAATTATTCAAGAATGTGCTCCCAAGAGTATGTCTATTGTCGATAATGAGCTCATGTGTGTGGCCAAATTTGACCAAAGGGGCATGGGTGGCAGGATCTGTTAAGGTGACCATTTCATGTTGCTACATACTAAATATCTAAGCTCTGGGACTTATGGCTTCAGGTGAGAAGAATTTTGAAGTTTTTTGTCCATTATAAGTCTATGGGAGCTAATTGGCCCATGAGCGTAGCCAATTCTGACCCTATGGGCAAGGTTAGCTGGATTTATGTAGTTGACCACGTGACGTTGCAACATGCTATATATTTAAGCTCTGGGCCCTATGGTTTCAGAAAAGAAGATTTTGAAGTTTTTCCAATTGTAAGTCTATGAGAGCTAAAGAGCCCTGGGGTGTGGCCAATTTAGATCCCAAGGGCATGATTGGCAGGATTTATGTAGGTGGCCACTTGACATTGCTGTATACTTAATATCTAAGCTCTGGGCCTTATGGTTTCGGAGAGATTTTTGATGATTTTCCATTATACATGAGTCTATGGGAGCTGATGAGCTCGGGCGTGGCCAATTTTGACCCCAGGGGCAGGGTTAGCAGGATTTATGTATGTTACTATTTATGTGGCTAGCTACTCAATATCTAAGCTCTGTGCTTCATAGTTTCAGAGAAGAAGATTTTTGAAGTTTTTTCCATTATGAGACAATAGGAGCTAAGGGGCCCAGTTGGACTCGAGTGGTATGATTGGCAGGATTTAAGTAGGTGACCACTTGCCGTTGCTACATGCTAAATTGGTAAGCTCTTGAGCCCCTGGACCTCAGGGGTATGATTGGCAGGATTTATGTAGGTGACCACTTGCCGTTACTACATGCTAAATATCAAATCTCTGGGCCCTGTGGTTTCAGAGAAGAAGATTTTTGAAGCTTTTTCCATTATGACACTTTTGAGAGCTAACGGCCCTCGAGGCGTGGCCCATGTGGACCCCAGGGGCATGATTGGCAGGATTTTTGTAGGTGACCACTTGCCGTTGCAAAATGCTTAAATATCTAAGCTCTGGGCCCTGTGGTTTCAGAGAAGAAGATTTTTGAAGCTTTTTTCCATTATGTGCCTATGGGAGCTAAGGTTCCCCGGGTTGTGGTCCATTTGGACCCCAGGGGCATGATTGACAGAACTTACGTAGCTCACCACTTGCCCTTGCTACATGCTAAATATCTAAGGTCTGGGCCCTGTGGTTTCAGAGAAGAAGGTTTTTGAAACTTTTTTTCCATTATGAGTCTATTGGAACTAAGGGGCCCCGGGGCGTGGCCCATTTGGACCCCAGGGGCATGATTGACAGGTTAATTGTAGGTGACAACTTGTCGTTGCTAAATGTTAAATATCTAAGCTTTGGGCTCTGTGGTTTTAGAGGAGTACATTTTTGAAACGTTTTTCCATTATGAGTCTATGGGAGTTAAGGGGTCCCGGGGCGTGGTCCATTTGGACCACAGGGGCAGGATTGGCAGGATTAATGTAGGTGGCCACTTGCCGTTGCTACTTGCTAAGTGTCTAAGCTCTGGGCCCTATCGTTTCAGAGAAGAATATTTTTTAAGCATTTCTCCGTTATGAGTCTATGGGAGCTAAGAGGCCCCGGGGCGTGGCTCATTTGGACTCCAGGGGCATGATTGGCAGGATAGTTGTAGGTGGCCACTTGCCGTTGCTACGGGCTAAATATCTTAGCTCTGAGCCCTGTGCTTTCAAAGAAGATTTTGAAAGCCTTTTTTAAAGCTTTTTTTTCATTATGAGTCTGTGGAAGATACGTGGCCCAGGGGTGTGGCCCCTTTGAACCCCAGGGGCAGGATTGGCAGGATTTACGTAGGTGCCCACTTGCCCTTCCTACATGCTCAATATTTAAGCTCTCTGGTTTCAGCGTGGCCCATTTGGACCCCAGGGGCGTGATTGGCATGATCAATGTTAGTGACTACTTGTCGTTGCTACTTGCTAAATATCTAAGCTCTAGGCTCGGTGGTTTCAGAGAAGAAGATTTTTGAAACGTTTTTCGATTATGAGTCAATGGGAGTTAAGGGGCCACGTGGCGTGGTCCATTTGGACCCCAGGGACATGATTGGCAGGATTAATGTAGGTGACCACTTGCCGTTGCTACATGCTAAATATCTAAGCTCTGGGCCCTTTGGTTTTAGAGAAGAATATTTTTTAAGCTTTTCTCAATTATGAGCCTATGGGAGCTAAGAGGCCCCGGGGGCGTGGCCCATTTGGACCCCAGGGGCATGATTGGCAGGATCAATGTTGGTGACCACTTGTCGTTGCTACATGCTAAATATCTAAGCTCTGGGCTCTGTTGTTTCTGAGAAGAAGGTTTTTGAAACGTTTTTCGATTATGAGTCAATGGGAGTTAAGGGGCCCCGGGGCGTGGTCCAATTGGACCCCAGGGGCACGACTGGCAGGATTATTGTAGGCGACCACTTGCCGTTGCTGCATGCTTAATATCTACGCTCTGGGCCCTATGGTTTTAGAGAAGAATATTTTAAGCTTTTCAACATTATGAGCCTATGGGAGCAAAGAGGCCCCGGGGTGTGGCCCATTTAGTCTCCAGGGGCATGATTTCAGGATTTACGTAGATGACCACTTGCCCTTGCTACATGCTAAATATCTAAGCTCTGGGTCCTGTGATTTCAGATAAGAAGATTTTTGAAGCTTTTTTCCATTGTGAGTCTATTGGAGTTAAGGGGCCCCGGTGCGTGTCACATTTGGACCCCAGGGGCATGATTGGCATGATTGATGTAGACGTCCACTTGTTGCTACATGCTAAATAGTTAAGCTCTAGGCCCTGTGGTTTCAGAGAAGAAGTATTTTGAAAGTTTTTCCCATTATGAGTCTATTGGAGCTAAGGGGCCCCGAGGCGTGGCCCATTTGGAACCCATGGGCATGATTGGCAGGATTTTCGTAGGTGACCACTTACCGTTCCTACATGCTAAATGTCTAAGCTCTGGGCGCTATGGTTTCAGAGAAGAATATTTTTGAAGCGTTTTTTCTATTATGCGTCTATGGGAGCTAGGGGCCCCGGAACGCGGCCAATTTAAACCCGAGGGGCATGATTGGCAGGATTTATGTAGGTTGACCACTTACCGTTGCTACATGCTAAATATCTAAGCTCTGGGCCCTGTGGTTTCAGAGAAGAAGATTTTTGATTTTTTTCCATTATGAGTCTTTGGGAGATAAGGGCCCCGGGGCATGGCCCATTAGGACACCAGGGATATGATTGGCAGGATAAATGTAGGAGACCACTTGCTACATGCTAAATATCTAAGGTCTGGGCCCTATGATTTCAGAGAAGAAGATTTTTGAAGCTTTTTCCATTATGGGTCTATGGGAGAAAAGGGGCCCCGGGTCGTAGCCAATGGATTCTGTGTGCATGGTTGACAGGATTTATGTAGGTGACCACTTGCTGTTGCTACATGCTAAATATTTAAGGTCATGGACATGTGGTTTCAGAGAAGGAGGGTTTTGAAGCTTTTTTCAATAATAAATATATGGGAGTTAAGGGGCCGCGGGGAGTGGCCCATTTGGACCCCATGGGCACCATTATGAATATATAGGAGTTTAGGGGCCGCGGGGAGTGGCCCATTTGGACCCCATGGGCACGATTGGCAGGATTTATGTAGGAGACCTCTTGCCGTTGCTACATGCTTAATATCTAAGCTCTGGGCTCTGTGGTTTCAGAGGAGAAGATTTTTAAAACGTTTTTCCATTATGATTCTATGGGAGGTAAGGGTCCAGCGGCGTGGTCCATTTGGACCCAGGGGCATGATTGCTAGTTTTAATGTAGGTGACCACTTGCCGTTGCTACATGCTAAATATCTAAGCTCTGGGCCCTATCGATTCAGAGAAGAATATTTTTGAAGCATTTTTCCGTTATGAGTCTTTGGGAGCTAATTTGCGTGGCCCATTTGGACTCCAGGGGCATGATTGGCAGGATTTATATAGGTTACTACTTGTCGTTGCTACGGGCTAAATATCTAAGCTCTGGACCCGGTGCTTTACGAGAAGAACATTTTTGAAGCTTTTTTATGCCCCCGCCATTCGTAGAATGGTGGAAAGGGCATATAGCATTGCCTCTGTCCGTCCGTCCGTTCGGTCCGTGCATCCGAAACTTAAACGCGCTCAATTACTTCTTTTTTTTGATGGATTTTAAAATGACTCTGCAGAAATGTTAACCATCATGAGACGACGTGTCACGTGCAAAACCAAAGTCCGTACCTCCAAGGTCAAGGTCATACTTTGATGTCAAAGGTAAAAAAAAAAATGATCCGAAACTTAAACGCAGTCAATAACTTTCTAATTGCTGGATGGATTTTTAAATTACTTTGTAGAAATGTTAACCATCATGAGACGATGTGTCACATGCAAAACCCAGGTCCGTACCTCCAAGGACAAGGTCATACTTTGAAGTCAAAGGTCAAAAAAGGGTCCGAAACTTAAAAGCAGTCAATTACTTACTTATTGCGGGATGGATTTTGAAATTACTTTAAAAATATTAACCATCATGAGACGATGTGTCTTGTGCAAACCCAGATCCGTACCTCCAAAGTCAAGGTCATACTTAGAGGACAAAGGTAAAAAAATGGTCCGAAACTTGAACGCAGTCAATAACTTTCTTATCTCTGGATGGATTTTGAAATTACTTGGCAGAAATGTTGGCCATCATGAGACAATCTGCTTTACACAAAACCAAGGTCCTTACCACCAAGGTCAAGGTCATACTTAGAAGTCAAATGTGAAAAGGGGTCCAAAACTTAAACACGGTCAATAACTTCCTATGGATGAATATTTTCAGGCGGGGGCATCCGTGTCCTATGGAAGCATTTCTAGTTTACATTATGAGTTTGTGGGAGATATGGGACCCCGGGATGTGGCCCCTTTGAACTCCAGGGGCATGGTTTGCAGGATTTATGTAGGTGCCCACTTGCCCTTGATACATGCTGAATACTTGCCCTTGCTACAAGCTGAATATCTAAGCTTTGAGCCCTGTGGTTTCAGAGAAGAAGATTTTTGAAGCTTTTGTTCAATGATGAGTCTATGGGAGCTAAGGGGCCCCGGGGTGTGGCCCATTTTGACCTCAGGGGCATGATTCGCAGGATCAATGTTGGTGACCACTTGTCGTTGCTACTTGCTAAATATCTAAGCTCTGGCCTCTGTGGTTTAAGAGAAGAAGATTTTTGAAACGTTTTTCCATTATGAGTCTATGGGAGTTAAGGGGCCCCGGGGAGTGGTCCATTTGGACCCCAGGGGCATGATTGGCAGGATTAATGTAGGTGACCACTTGCCGTTGCTACATGCTAAATATCTAAGCTTTGGGCCCCTATGGTTTCAGAGAAGAATATTTTAAAATCTTTTCTCCATTATGAGCCTTTGGGAGCTAAGAGGCCCCAGGGCGTGGCCCATTTGGTTTCCAGGGGCATGATTGTAGGATTTACGTAGACTACCACTTGCCCTTGCTACATGCTAAATATCTAAGCTCTGGGCCCTGTGGTTTCAGAGGAGAAGATATTTGAACCTTTTTTCCATTATAAATCTATGGGAGATAAGGGGCCCCGGGATGTGGCCCCTTTGGACCCCAGAAGCATGATTGGAAGGATTTATGTAGGTGACCACTTGCCCTTGCTACATGCTTAATATCTTAGCTCTTGGCCCTATGGTTTCAGATAAGAAGATTTTTGAAGCTTTTTTCCATTGTGAGTCTATTGGAGTTAAGGGGTTCCGGGGCGTGGCCCAATTGGACCCCAGGGGCATAATTGCAGGATTTATGTAGGGGACCACTTGTCATTGCTACATGCTAAATAGTTAAGCTCTGGGCCATGTGGTTTCAGAGAAGAAGATTTTTGAAGTGTTTTTTTTTCATTATGGGTCTATGGGAGATAAGGGACCCCTGGTTGTGGCCCCTTTGGACCCCATGGGCATTTACGTAGGTGACCACTTGCACTTGCTACATGCTAAATATCTAAGCTCTGGCCCTATGGTTTCAGAGAAGAAGATTTTTCGAGCTTTTTTTTCCATTGTGAGTCTATGGGAGTTAAGGGGCACTTGGGCGTGGCCCATTTGGACCCCAGAGGCAAGGGCAAGTGGTCATCAACGTAAATCCTGCAATCATGCCCCTGGAGATCAAATGGGCCACGCCCCGGGGCCTTTAGTTCCCATAGACTCATAAAATAGAACACCTTCAAAAATATACTTCTCTGGAACCATAGGTCCCAGAGCATAGATATTTAGCATGTAGCAACGGCAAGTAGTCACCTACATTAATTCTGCCAATCATGCCCCTGGGTTCCAAATGGACCACGCCCCGGGGCCCCTTAACTCCCATAGATTCGCAATGGAAAACGTTTCAAAAATCTTCTTCTCTGAATCCACAGAACCCAGAGTTTAGATATTTAGCATGTAGCAACGACAAGTGGTCACCAACATTGATCCTGCTAATCATGCCCATGGGGTCCAAATGGGCCACACACCGGGGCCTCTTAGCTCCGATAGACTTATTAAAAAATAGTTTCAAATATCTTTTTCTCTGAACCCCAGGGCCCAGAGCTTAGATATTCATCATGTAGCAAGGCACCTACGTGAATCCTGCCAATCATGCCCCTGGGGTCCAAAGGGGCCACACCCCGGGACCCCATAGCTCCCATAGACTCATCATTGAAAAGAGCTTCAAAAATCTTCTTCTCTGAAATCACAGGGCCACGAGCTTAGATATTTAGCCCGTAGCAACGGCAAGTGGTCACCTGCAAAAATCCTGCTAATCATGCCCCTGGAGTCGAAATGGGCCACGACCCGGGGCCTTTTAGCTCCCATAGACTCATAACGGAGAAAAGCTTCAAAAATATTCTTCTCTGAAACTATAGGGCCCAGAGCTTAGATATTTAGCAAGTAGCAACGACAAGTGTTCACCTACATTAATCCTGCCAATCATGCCCCTGGGGTCCAAATGGACCACGCTCCGGTACCCGTTAACTGCCATAGACTCATAATGGAAAAAAACTTTTCAAAAATCTTCTCCTCTGAAACCACAGAGCCAAGAGCTTAGATATTTAGCATGTAGCAACGACAAGTAGTCACCTACATTAATCCTGCCAAACATGCCCCTGGGGTCTAAATGGGCCACGCCCCGGGGCCCCTTAGCTCCCATAAACTAATGGAAAAAAACTTAAAAAATCTACTACTCTGAAACCACAGGGCCCAGAGCTTAGATATTAAGCATGTAGCACGGGAGAGTGGTCATCAACGTAAATCGTGCCAATCATGCCCTAGGGCCCAAATGGGCCACGCCCAGGGGCCCCTTAGCTCCCATAGACTCATAATGGAAAAAAAGATTCAAAAATCTTCTTCTCTGAAACCATAGGGCCCAGAGCTTAGATATTTAGCATGTAGCAACGGCAAGTGGTCACTTACATAAATAAAAATCAAAACTGAGTTCCTTTTAGAGCAATGAAAACATTCATAAGAAAGAAGATGGGTCATACTACGTAGTTTCGGCTAATAAAGCCTCGTCAGTGACCCTGTAATGATCCGGCAACGAAAGCCAGAAGAAACATACTGCAATTTTGCGAATTTCGAATAGTCAGTCGATTCAAAGACTGTAAATCAAAATGGGGTCCAAATAATTAAAAACCTGTCTAGAATATGAGTCTAAACCAATAATTTATTTCTGATTCCTCATAATATTCACGCTGATCTAAATTCTGCCACTCATGCACCCGGGGGGCAAATGGGCACAACCCGGGGAACCGTAGCTCCCATAGACTCAAAATGGAAGAAAAAAGCTTCAAAAATCTTCTTCTCTGAAACCACAGGGCCAAGAGCTTAGATATTTAAGCATTTTGCAACGGCAAGTGGTTACCTACACATCTCCTGCCACCCATGACCCTGGGATCCACAAGGGCCATGCCCCGAGGCCAGTTAGCGCCCATAAGAGTCATAATGGATGATGATGATTTCGTGTTTAACGACGCGTCAACCATCTTTGTGGGCCATAAGCGTCAAGCGGTTAATGATTAAACTGTATGTAAAATTATGAGGATATTGAAACTAAATAAGTCAGTATGATATGTATAAATATCTGAAACAGTTAAATCTTATGAAAAAATCCAATTTCTATCAGGAATAAAATAATATTATCAACAGGCACATCTTGAAACAATTGTCGCAAAGTGTTAGCTTTGAAGTATATGTTAAGGGACTATGAAAAGTCTACACATTCAATTAAGATATGCTTAACAGTGAATGGCTGATCACATCCTACACAAGAAGGCTGATCATCAGCATTCAAAATATAAGAATGAGTAACTCTAACATGGCCAATGCGGACTAGCGTTAATACCACATCCTCTTTCCTGGAAAACTGTGGAGGAGAGCATTTTGTTCCAACGACATGTTTAATGGCATGGAGTTTGTTATTGATTGCACGGTCCCTTTCGCCTTGCCATTCCGACAAGATGTATCTGTTGATAAATGGTTTAAAATTATTAAAAGGAATTTAAAAAAACAGACGGATCAAGATTTAGCGATTCCTTTGCTTTCTTGTCAGCATATTCATTGCCGACAATGCCAATATGGCTCGGAAGCCAACAAAACAGGATTTGGTGTGTTTTAGAAATTTCATGATGTTTTCCGATCAATTTTTGTATTTGAGGATTTTTAGATGATGAATGGTCTAAAGCCTAAAGCACAGAAAGTGAATCAGAAAATATAATTGCTTTTTGAATTGTTGAAGAACTGATAAAATCTAAAGCTAGGTCTATTGCTTTGGCTTCAGCTGTAAATATAGATGAACCATCTGGAAGGCGCAAAGTTTGGTGCGTATCTTTAGACACATACGCACAACCAACTTTTTCTCCTTCTTTGGAACCATCAGTATAGACTTGCTGGTAATCATCATAACGTGACTGCAGTACCTGGAAATTTGCTTGAGTAGTATCGGATTTGCTTCGGATTTTTTACCATCATGTAAGTCAAACAGAACTGAAGGCTTTTTAATACACCAAGATGGAACTTCGGCAGTTTCATGTTTTTGAATATTTTTAAGCTCGATACCTGAATTTTCTAGCAGTGGTAATATACGTAATCCAAAAGGTTTGATTGCTGTGGGTTTACTTTCATACTTGTCTACAAATTCAGGTGGAAATTAAAATTTTGAAAGCCGGATTAGATCGATTAGCAGCAAGTCTGATAGCATACTGAAGGGAAAGTTTTTCTCTGCGCGAAGTTAAAGATAGTTCACCTGCTTCCATATAAGGCCCAGTGGAAATCTTTCCACTGACCGTTCCAAGGCGGTTCTTCTGTTGCGATTTATTTATGTTGTTGTTTGTTACTTACTGTGTGTATCACTTGTATCTTTTAATTTTAGATGGCCATATGGCCATTTTGTGGGAAAGTAACTGTCCTTATGGCCTTCCTTTGTTTAGGTTTCCATTATGGACTAGTCGCTTAATATTTGTATTTCTTTCCCTTTGGTGTCTTTGATGGGTGATGTGAGTTAATTGTATCAATTCCTGGTCTTTGTTTTACTTCTACTTAGTACAGGAGAAGTACGAAAGGCCCCCTTAGCCAGACGAAGGCCTTGGTGATGGATAGTATCCAAAGTTTTAAAATAGGACTTTCTGGAAGAACCATAAACAGCAGAGCCATAATCTAATTTAGATCTTATCATTGACCGGTAAAAATGTAATAAGGTATACCGATCTGCTTCCCAACTTGTATGAGCTAAAACTTTCAAAAGATTCAAAGCTTTTAAGCATTTCGCTTTAAGATATTTAATATGGGGAATAAAAGATAACTTTTGATCAAATATGACCCCAAGAAATTTGGCTTCTTCAACAACAGGAATTTGTGATCTGTATAAAAATAGGGAAGGATGTTCGTGTTTCTTCCATAGCTTACAAAAATGAACACACTGCGTTTTCGACTTGGAGAACTTGAAACCATTTTTATCAGTCTATTCTTCTATTCTTTTTAAATTTTGTTGTAACTTTCGTTCAATTGTTTTCATATTTTATGAACGGTAACATATAAAAAAATCATCAACATACAGTGAACAAGCTGTTTTGTCGTCCAAACAGTGTACAATATAATTTATTTTGATGTTAAATAGCGTATTTTAGAGAATACTACCTTGGTGGACACCCTCCTCTTGTTCATAGAAATCTGACAGGGTAGATCCCACACGCACCTGGAATATGCGCTCACCTAAAAAACTTTGAATAAAACTGGGAAGATTTCCCCTTAAGCTTAAGTTATGGAGATCTCTCAATATTCCATAACGCCATGTGGTATCATATGCTTTCTCCAAGTCGAAAAAGACAGCTACTACGTGTTCTTTGTTAATAAAAGCATTTCGTATATTGTTTCTAGTCTTACTAAATTGTCGTTGGTACTACGTTCCGAACGAAAACCTGACTGATATTCTGAAATGAGGTTTTTGGACTCTAAGTACCAGACTAATCTCCTGTTTATCATTCTCTCCAATGTTTTACACAAACAACTTGTCAAAGCTATCGGTCGATAATTCGTAGGTTCTGCATGATCTTTCCCTGGTTTTAGAATTGGTACAACTTTAGCAAAACGCCAGCTCTCAGGGCAAACCCCCGTTTCCCAAATATTATTAAAGATATCTAAAAGTGTTGAAGGAGAACTTTTTGGCAGATGCTAAAGCATCTGATAATGAATTTCATCGGGGCCGGTTGCCGTATCGTGTGATTTTTCAATGGCTTTAACTAGTTCGGATAAGTTAAAATGTTTCTTGTATTCTTCGTGATTGAGGGATTTGAAGTTTAGATTTCTTTTCTCTTGGTCTTTTTTGAAATTTTTAAAAGTGTCAGAATAATTTCGCGGTGATGAATATCTCAAGTATGTGCTACCAAGAGTATCTGAAATATCTTTTTTAGTTGAAGCTTTTGTGTCAAAACCAGTATTTAAATGTGTAAAACAAGGGGACTTTGTTTTTCCTGATTTTTTTTGTACCATATCCCAAACCTTTTTAATGGGGGTTTTGTAGTTCAATTAAGAGACATATTCTCTCCACGACTTTCGTTTTGAAGCTCGGATTGTTCGCCGAGCTTTAGCTCTAAAAACTTTTACGTCGTTTAGCTTTTCTGAAGTGGGACTTTTGCAGTACTTATTAAGAGCCTGTTTGCGCTTTTGAATAGCTTCTTTGCAGTCATTATTAAACCAAGGCTTGCTTTTCTTAGTATTTGTGTAGGTCTTTGGAATGCATTGTTCTGATTAATTAATACGTGTATCTGTGAAATCACAAACAATGTCAGATAATTCATTTAAGTGATCAACTGATAACTATTATTCACTATTCCTTCACATAAATTATGGAATAATTCCCAGTCGGCTTTATTCATTTTCCATTTCTGGTTACAGTCCTCATCTGGTTCGTTTACGCTCTCAATTATAACGGGGAAGTGATCACTTCCGCACTGATCATCATGAACAGACCAGTCATAGTCCAAAAAGAGAGTTGGGTGACACAAAGAGAGATCTAAAGAAGACAAATGACCTGTCGCAGGGTGAAGGTAAGTATAAGATATATCTTTCATCAAGCAAAGAGCGTTCTGTGCTATTAAATCTTCAATAAGAGCTCCTCTGTTGTTGTTTTCTTTACAACCCCATAGAATGTTGTGACCATTGAAGTCACCAAGTAACAGATATGGTGATGGAAGTTGACCCAGTAATGATTCAAGTTGTTCAGGTTCTAAAGGAACTGAAGGCGGTATATATACAGAGCAATTTTTAGTTTCTTTATCCAGAGAAACCGATACTGCTACAGCGTGTAGGTCTGTTTTCAATTTGATCTCTCTTTGTGGTAAACATGATTTAACAAAAATCTTAAAATAGAAAAAAAATCAGAAATCTTTTTCTCTGAAACCATAAGTCCCTGAGCTTAGGTATTTAGCATGTATTAACGTTGAGTGGTCACCTAGATGAATGCTACCAATCATGCCCTTGGGGTCCAAATGGGCCAAATTCTTTGGCCCCTTAACTCCAATAAACTTTTAATGAAAAACAAAAGTTTCAAACATCTTCTTCTCTTAAACCATGAAGTACAGTTTGTTTTTGTTCGATTTGAGGTTTAACGTCCCCGTCAACACTGTAAAGGTCATTTTGGAGACGTTGCTTCCAATTTTGTGGGACTTTTACCCGACATTGAGATGAAATGACATCTCAAGCCCTGTCGCCCAATGAAACCAATAGGGTTTATTAGCATGGACGGTCCGCCTCGCACCACGGTTCCTGGACAGGCTCAGATCCTCTAAGCGGTTTACCAGTACTAGTGTGCGGGCCGGATTCAGCTCTGCGTGGAAGCATCATGCAGCCCATATATTTCTTCAAGCCCCTATGGGCGGGGGCTTCCATGAAGTACAGACCTAAGATATTTAGTATATAGCAACATAAAATGGTCGCCTACATAAATCCTGCCAACCATAATCTTTGGGTCAAAATTGGCCACGCCCATGGGCTCATTAGCTTCTTTAGACTTATTCTGGGAAAAAACTTCAATTGTTTTTCTCCGAAACCATAAAGCCCTGAGCTTAGATATTTAGAATATTGCAATGTCCAGTGGTTCCCTACATAAAGCCTGCCAACCATGCCCCATAGGTCCGACTTGGCCATGCCCTAGGGCTCCTTAGCTCCGATAGACTTATAATAGATTTACTTCAAGAATCTTCTTCTCTCAAACCATAGGGCCCAGATGTTTTATTGACTTGAGGTTTAACATCCCCGTCATCACAGTTTAGGTCATTTTCGAAACATAGCTTTCAGTTTTGTGGGACATTTTCCCAACAATTAGATGAAATGACATCTTAAGCCATGCTGCCCATTTAAACCAATAGGGTTTATATGCAATGCAATGCATGGAAAGTTCAACTGGCACTTTTACTGGGCAGGCTTTCATGCGGACTGAACAAATTATTTGTCTAAATCGCGACGGAAGTAAGGGTGAGGATTGTGGCCACGTAAAATCGATTTAAGCCCCCCCCCCCCAGTGCAAATCTTCCACTGACCGTTCCAAGGCGGCTCTTCTGTGGCGATTTATTTATGTTGTTGTTTGTTACTTACTGTGTGCATCACTTGTGTCTTTTGGTTTTGGATGGCCATATGGCCATTTTGTGGGAAAGTAACTGTCCTTGTGGCCTTCCTTTGTTTAGGTTTCCATTATGGTCTGGTCGCTTTATGTTTATATTTCTTTCCCTTTGGTGTCTTTTATGGGTGGAGAAAGTTAATTGTATCAATTCCTGATCTTTGTTTTACTTCTACTTTGAACCCCTAAGCTGTTTACCAGTACTCACGTGCAGTCGGTTCCAGCTCTGCATGGAAGCACCATGTAGCCCAATCTATTTCTAACCATCACTTATGCTTTTTTGGGTACACAGGTTAGCGATATCGGGCTATTTGGCCCTCTTGTTTTATTTTTTGTGATTATTTCTCTTTGGTGTGTCTGATGGGAGCTGTGGTTTAGTTGTATCGATTCCTGGTCATTGCCTTCACTTATATTTGGCATAAAGCCCGTCGGGCTTCATGCAGTTCATGGGTGATTCGCCAGAGTTAACACATCGATAAAATCCACAAACTACAGTGGGCACCTCTAATTTCTGCGGGCAACAAAGGCTCTGGAGAGACCGCGTTGAAAAGCTTACAAGTAAAAATAAAATAAGGTTAACAGTCTTTAAGCAGAGTGTATTGTACTGATATACTATGGTTGACTGCAACATTACATCGCAATTTGGGGTCAGCCATCACAGCACAGTAGTGGCACTGATCAGCTCTAGACTGCGTGGCGCTGATCAGGGTCACTCGTATATAATATGTCGCTGGAAGTCTCACTTCCCCCAAGCCGAACTCGGGCACAAATGGGATGGACCTTGGCCGGCCGATATGGGCAAGGAGCATCATCATTGTAAACAGCACTGACTGCGGATCACCTTGTTTGATAATACAACAGGTGAATGGCATTACAAATGGTGGCAACAGTGTCAGATATATTTTTAGTATCACAGTCCTATGCTGACAGTGAATGACATTACACTTCTCTCTTTAATTGCACGCCGGTGGGTCAGGCCTCAGATTCTATGACGGTCCCAGCGTAAAAGACTAACTGAGAATAAGAATTTAATTTTCTAATGTTGCTTGGTGCCTGGTGCTTTGTCTCTGGTCGGACCCATCGGTGTCTGACCGTTGGTGTTCGTTTGCTCCAGGTTTTTTATCTTTTTTATCTCGGAGATGTTGCACTGATGAGAATGGCGGCCTTCCAGCGGACTGAATAAATTAATTTACTAAATCGGGACGAAAGTAAATGGGAGTATTGCGGCCCCGTAAAATCGATTTAAGCCCCTCCATACACTATGGTGTGGGCATTGGCCGCTACAGAAGCAAAGTTGTTAACCGTGATTTGGTTAACTGCCATGCATGCAGTCTGTCGTATAACATTTATGCTGTACCCGATATTTTTACATCGATAAATGAAGGCATATCAAATATATATATTTCTGATTTGATATACTAAGTCAACATAAAATTCGGATTCCGATTGACATTGTTGCAGAAGATATTTAAGTCGAACAATGGATTTTGAAATAAAATCGGAATGACGTTTACAAAATTTAGAAAAGGCTTTGCGCAGTTTATGATACCTACAATGTGTTCTATAAAAGGGTATCTTTTGGAAGCAAGGAATACACCACAGAACTGAAAAAATTGGAGTGTGCGTGTTTTCTGGGACCCTGATTAAGAGGTTAAGCAGTTAACAATATATTACGAGTGTAAAAGTCAGTTACACGACTAGACACTCTGCAAATCGAATTAACTGCGAAATACAAACGCCATAGGATGCCGCTCGAGGAACATCACCAACCAAGAATGGAAAATTTGCAATCTCAAAATAAAAATCAGCGCGAATATCATAAATTTTGCATGAAACAAAATAGAACTGAAAGCAATGATCCAAACCAATATACAATAGATAAACGTAAATCCAAAACGGGGCCTCGTTATCAGAAGAACATGCTTTATTTAGATATTCTTGGGGTAAAGTTGACTGATCAAACCATCGTAATAGGTATTGTCAATATTTAATAAATCAACCAAATAATTTTTTATCAAGAAGTCACAAAACAAGAACTGGTCAGCCACATGGGTGTGTGTTGAGGGGGGGGGGGGGGAGCAATCGTACCTATCGGAATACCTACAATTTGTCTAAATAACTGAGTACCAAATCTTATGTAAATGTTGTCAAGTAGGAAGGTCAGTGTTTCATACTTTCTAAAATAACCATAAGTATAATTTTTATTCTTTTCAAAAGTAAAAACATTTCTTACATTACATGCAAGAAAGAGGGAATCTTCGCCATGAAATGTTCATTCTATTTTCTTTTATACGATTATGGGGAAGAGTGTAGAGTAAAGGGTTGAAAAATCATGAGAAGACTTACTTGAAGCACGAAACGCCTGGGTTTTAATTTATGTAAACTTCATTAGAATCTTTATAGACCAAAACATATTTCTTTCTGATCTTTCAAAGACTTTGTCGCAATATTTAATCACATGCTTGTGATGGCAGTTTAACAATAAGTAAACAATTTGGAAAGTTCAGTGGTGGTACAAGAGCATTGTAATAAACCGAGCTTTGTATGGTCTTTTTATTTAGCTAACCAATATAAGGTACGAAGCTTAAGCACCCTAGTGGAATTGGTTTCCGCTGATCGTTCCAAGGCGGTTCTTTTGTCGCGTTTTATTTCTGTTGTGGTTTGTCTTTAGGTGTTTGTGCCGCTTGTGTTATTTTATTTTGGATAGCCTATTGGCTATTTTGTGGGAAAGTAACTGTCCTTTTGGCTTTCCGCTGTTGGTGTTTCCATTAGGTCTGTTGTTGCATGTTTGTGTTTCTTTCCCTTTGGTGTCTTTTATGGGAGCTATGGGTTGATGGTATCGATTCCTGATCATTGCCTCTACTTCTATTTTGTCTTGGCTTTTTATAACACATATAGCAAACTTGGTGGCTGAATGACAAATGGGGTCATCAACTGCGGTCCTCTGCAGCCAAAGGCTGTAGTTCCGAGGTCGTAGTACTACCAAGCTCTTGCTGAAGAGTGTTAACATAGTGGAGCCGTCAAACAACGACAACATGATTGGCAGCCTTGCCTGCTGGAGCGAAAACGAGATTCGTATGGAATTCTTAAATACCTAGTTATAAGGTTACGTTAAGACGCCTTAGGGTTAAAACTGGTTTCAGTAATAATATGACCAGCGAAGGGAAAGCAATACACTGAGTTTTTCTTTTACAATATCAGGTATCAGGAGTGAGTATTAGATCCATCTGTTTATATATGGGTGTTTCAGTATTTTTAAATAAGCAGGAATGGATGAAATCACCGAACTGTCCCCCAAAATACTAGGTAAATCTATATAATCCCAATTAGAACTAGATGCAATGATCAGGGATCGATACAATTAACCCACAGGTCCCATCAGAGACACCAAAGGGAAAGAAACACAAACATGAAGCAACAGACCCCAACGGAAACGCCAACAGCAGAAAGCCAAGAGGGCAGTCACTTTCCCACAAAATGGCCAAAAGGCTATTCAAAATAAAATAATATAAGCGACACAAACGCCCAGAGACAAACCATATCAAGAATAACCGCGACAGAAGAACCGCCTTTGAACGGTCAGTGGAAGCGAATTCCACTGGGGGCTTAAATCGATTTACGTGGCCACAATCTTCGCCCTTACTTCCGTCGCGATTTAGACAAATATTTTGTTCAGTCCGCATGAAGGCCGCCTAACTCATCAGTACAACATTTCCGTTAACACAAACATCGAACAACCACAGAGATGAAACAACGGTGAGGATTCGACAGCAAGAAACAACAGAAATCCAGGAGCAAAAGAAAACCAACAGTTAGGCTCCAATTAGCCCGACCAGAGACAGAGCATCAGGTACCAACCAACCATAAGCCTTTACTTTGAAACCGTCATAGAATCTGAGGCCTGACCCACTGGCGTGGAATTAAAGAGAGAAGCAAAGTTGTCAACCGTGATTGGGTTAACTACCATGCTTGCAGTCTGTCGTATAACATTTATGTTGTACCCAAACACTTGTGAATGGCGGATATTTTGATGCAATGACGTCTGTGATTAATTTCAGAATCGATGAAAGGACAAAGAACACGCGGAGTATAACCTCTAGATAAAAAACAGCATCGTATATCTGATTAAAAATATCGAATAATTAATTCGCCTCGGTGTTCAGAATATGTAATACAGAAATGGGTAATGAATTTAGAAATGCAAGTATTGAGTGGCGTCCACGATTCAATTATATTATGGACAGTGAATTGCATTGTTTTTTCAAAAGCGCGTAGATTACGTTAATAGTTGCCATTTATTCTGGTGTCGTGCGCTCTAGTTGTATGCTTTGGACTGTCCAGAAGCGATAAAATATAATGTTTGTGTGTGATTGGCCGGATTTTGCACGTCGATGAAATCCACAAAAACGATTTTCGGGGCTGGTGCAGATTGTGAGTGATTCGCCGGCGTTTACACATCGACAAAATCCACAAAAATGTTAATTCATTGCTTATAATTTCACTTTGTCATCGAAGTATTAATAATGCAACCAAAAATGTTGAATTTTTAGGCAGTCTTTCAAAAGCGTACGAATGAACTTACCAACGGCCTCGGCGAAATCATATTTTAAATTGTTCTCACCAGAACATTAGCTGCTCTGAGATGACGATGAGAAATTCATTTTTTTCATACTTTTTTCTTTCTTCCTTTTGCTCACAGACATGAAGAAGAGACATTCTTTCTTTATTTATTTATTTTTTCTTTCTGTTGCTCACAAACATGAAGAAGAGACATTCTTTCTTTCTTTTTTTCTTTCCGTTCTGCGGTCAGTCACATTAGACTTTTACTCGCAGGTGTAAATTACACACACTCACAAGTTTGCAGGATGAAAGCCTACACAATAAACATGTAATTATGGTAGAAATTTTTGACCTGCACAGGGGATTGTCCTTCCTACATAAGAGGCCTCCAGTTAATGTTCCGCTACGAAGGACGGCGCACTTTGTGGCATTCATTCCTGCAAATGATGTCAGCGGAGCCTGTTCGGACACCGCAATTTTATTACCGGGAAGCGAACCGGGGGCCTGTAGAAGCAAAGGCAAGTTCACTAACCCCTAGGCTATCATGCTTAGTGTAAGATGTTATGCATCTACCTTTATCAGTTGGCTGGACATGCACATTTGAAGACCATAAAGTCATGCGGGCTTCTATTTCTCTAAATTGGTTGCCCAAAAAGCTAGCTGCGGTAGTTAACTGCGATATCAATTAATGAAAGGGAATCACTTCTTCTAAGCTGAAGAACAAATCGCCGAAAGAACAAGTGGTTTACATTTTTGCATAATTTTCGAAAAATATTGTCATTTTTTTTAATGAGATACCGCAGCTCATATGTTATCCTGGACATGAGTGTTAAAATCATACCGCATTGCTTAAAGGAGGAATGGCTTCTGTTAGCTTCGTAAACCAGATATCACCCAAATGAAAAGCGACGTTACGCGATGGCGCAGGGTTTCTGACAGGAAATTATGTCGCAAATGTCCGTTATCCAATCCACTGAACGGGTGGTTTTGGGAATGTCTACACTGTCAGCATAAAAATCGTGACAAGAAATGCTTCGTTATTCAATCCAAATAATGGGCCATCTGAGCAATGCCGACACTGTTTTCATAAAAATACAAGAATTTACTGGTTAAAAGTAACAGTCTAATTCTCCGTTTAGGGATATTGTAAATTTCATTCGATTGTCTGCCTCTGGTTGGGCCCATCGGAGTCTGCCTGTTGTTTTTGATATCAGTTGTTTCTTGTTGTCGAGTCCTCAGCGATGTTTCATCTCTGTGGTTGTTTTTGTTTTTCTCGGAGATGTTGCACCGATAAGTTAGGAAGCTTTCATGTGGACTGAAAAAATATTTGTCTCAATTGCAAAGCAAGCAAGGACGAGGATTGCGGCCCCCCGAATCAATAGGGCACCCCCACCTCTCCCAACCCCGACATTGAAATGCTTTTCACTGACCATTCCAATGCGGTTTTTCTGTCGCGGGTTTCAGTTGTTTCTTGCTGTCGAGTCCTCACCGTTGTTATGTGTGTGGTTGTTTTTTTTTTTCTCGGAGATATTGCACTGATGAGCTAGGAAGCCTTCATGTGGACTGAATAAATTATTCTTTTCACTGACCATTTTAGTGCGGTAATTCTGTCGCGGTTTAATTTTGTTATTGTTTGTCTTTGGATGTGTGTATCACTTATTAAAATATTGTGTGGGAAAGTAACTGTCCTTTTGGCTTTCCGCTTTTGCTGTTTCCATTATGCTCTAGTCATTTCATGTGTTTTTTTTTCTCTTTGATGTCTCTGATGGGAGGTGTGGGTTAATTGTATCGATTCCTGATCATTGCCTTCAATAATATTTTTCACAATCCAGAGATAATAGACCCACCGGTGATGACAATGTTTTCATTTTGTTTGTCTGAATGTTCAACATTAACATCTGACATTTCAAGGTGTTACCAGACGATTTTGTTTAAATGTAGCAGAAATTAACGCATTGGAAAATCTGAAGAAATCGTTAAATGTTCATGGAAACTAACAAAAAACCACAGCAGTCACTTACCCTTTCATTTAGCCACATGTTTTACTGTAATCGTTTTTGTCAAAAGAGCTCGAGCGGCTTGCGCAGTCCTTTTATGCGCCCGGAGAATCTTTGATTTGGGGGGGGGGGGGGAGGGGGATAGTATCCCTGTCTGTCTGTTTGTCTGTCTGTCCGTCACAAAAACTTTAACCTTGATCATAACTTCAAAGGGTCATAACTCTTTTTGTCATTTTTGGCTGAATGAGCTTCCCTTGAAATTTTGCAAAAACTCAGAAATTGGCTCCCACGGTAACAGCTCTTGTTTGTTTATAATTTTACGGCCATTTCAAGATTATTTCACTCATATCGAGCCGATCGTTATTCAGAGGTCGGCGAAAACCGGAGTTCACGGAGAAAAATTACCTGGCCTCCGTTGCAGAATTTGGCGTCTCACATGTGTCCCGAGCCAGGCTCGAACCTACGGCCGTGAGAGGCCTAATGTTTCAGCTTGTATTAAAACTTAGTCTAAAGAGATGTCAGCTTATTTGAAATATCCTGTGTATGTCATATCAAAAGATAAATGATGGATCTTTTAACCCATTGAGTACCAGAAACCCCAAAACGGGTACCCTGGCAAACAGCGGAGGCCCAGATCACACGCCGCGTTCTGCGATCAGGGCCTCCACTGTTTGCTAAAAGTTCAGTCTTTTCCAAATAAATTTTGATGAAAACACCAACTGACACCCCTGAATTTTAAATGGACTCCTGCTATATATAAGGAGGAAGATTCCATTTGGTACAAAAATGATTAATTGAGAAATTAGCTAGCATAGCACTTACAGAACAACCTGGTGCTGCCATGCTACGGGCGACACTTCGTTATAAATGTAACTCACATTACGATAACACATCCGTGTAATAAAGTGCATTTTTTAATACCTCCAAAAAGGTATTTTTTTTATGAAAATGTGTGATATTTTTCTTATTTATACTCAGAACATAGGTTTTGTGTGCTCGTTAGAACCGCCTCATTGGGGTGGTTCTAACGAGTACCCACAACCTCTGTCTTGGAGCAGAAATAAGGAAAATAATGTTTACTCCCGTAAACCCCAGTTTTCTATACGAATTGGGGTTTAGGGGGTGGGGGGGTCTTTATTTCATGGACTTGTTCACGTGATGGCTGATGCACACAATTTAAGCTGGCATCGCTCCAATTTCAGGATTAGCAATTCGGATAATTTTAGAATGCATTTTCTTATTTGTCCATGAAAGCATATCGTGCGGGTACATTTTAGAGTCGATTCTAGCAATCGAGGCGATTCAAACAAGTACTCCCAACATATGTTTCTATGGAGAACTGTCGAACATTACTTATCCTTTTCCCTGGCTGCAGGGATTACGGTTAACATGTTTCGACCACAAAGATACAGATTGGTCTGCGCACCCGCATATGCTGATCATCTGTAAATGACAAAAATTCTACATAGTGGATCTTACATGAGTGCTCATGTATTATTGAATTTATTAAACGAGTTGACGAAAATGGATACAATACGAGGCTTTGCTGAGCATTTTATTACTTTTCCTCAACGAGTTTAATAAATTAAATAATACATGAGCACAAATGCAAGGTTCTATTTATCATACGACATTTAAAACGCATTTTATTCACGATTGTTTACACAAACATCAATATTCCGTCATTAGTTAACGCGACGTCGTTAAGGACGTCGGACATGTAACGTTACGGAACGTAACTAGCTAATTTGCATATTTAATCCATTAGTGGATTATCGAAATTATTACATGACGTTATAAAACTCTCAAACGCGACGTCATATGATAAAACAGTTTATATCATGGAAATGTATTTTTAACTACATAATTAAAAGAGAATTGAGTAGCAGCAATTTTCTTTTTCAGTTCAGGAGAAAAAAAGTGCTAAAAATTTAGTAAAACATAGATGATATTTACGCTATGCGACAGACACCATTACGGAACCCGGGAAGGGACATGATTTTTTATTTTTTATAAGTTGTGCACACAAGATAATATCTTGTGCGGACAAGTTATTATCTTGTGCAGACAAGATATGATCTTGTTCGCACAAAATATTATCTTGTGCGCACAAGATATTATCTTGTTCGCACAACATATTATCTTGTTTGCACAACATAGATCTTGGGAAGTTGTGCGGACAAGATATTATCTTGTGCGGACAAGATAACATCTTGTGCGGACAAGATGATATCTTGTGCGCACAAGATCTATGTTGTGCAGACAAGATATTATCTTATGCGGACAAGATAATACCTTGTTCGCACCACTTAATATCTTGTGCGGACAAGATAATATCTTGTCTGCACAAGATAATATCTTGTCCACACAAGATAATATCTTGTGCGGACAAAATATAATGTTGTGCGGACACGATCTTGTGCGGACAAGATATAATGTTGTGCGGACAAGATATTATCTTGTCCGCACAAGATAATATCTTGTCTGCACAAGATAATATGTTGTCTGCACAAGATAATATCTTGTCTGCACAAGATATTATATTGTGTGCACAACTTATAAAATAAAAAAAAAATCATGTCCCTTTCCGGGTTCCGTACACCATGCTTAGTTGTCGACCATATTTTAGTGGGTAACTTGGCTAATGCTTTCTCTGTGCACGACAGTGGACAGAACTTTGAGACTCTGACGCAATTATCCTAAATATTTCATATCAGAGTTGATACTCCGTGCTCCATTTCGCACTGAATAGAAGTGAAGGCAATGATAAAAAAACGATAAATGAACCCACACTCAGAGACATCAAAGGGAAAGAAATACACACATAAAATAACTAGACCCTACTGAAAAACATCAACAGAGAAAAGCCAAAAGGACAGTTACTTTCCAACAGAATGCCATATTGCTAATCCAAATAAATAATATAAGCGATACACACATTCAATGACGAACTATAACAAAAAATAATCCGCGACAGAAGAACCGTCTTGGAATGGTCAGTGAAATTGATTTTACGCGGCCGTAATTCTCGTCCTTACTTCCGTCGCGATTTAGACAAATAATTCATCAGTGCAGCCTCTCCGAGAATACAAAATCGAACAAACAGAGAGATGACGCAACGGTGAGGACTCGACAGCAAGAAACCACTGAAATGCTGGAGTAAAAGAAAACCAACAGTTAGACTCCGATGGGCCCGACCAGAGAGAGGGTACCGTAGTCATTGCAAGCATATGTTTTTTTTTTCTGAATTTATAGATTTAGTCACAATAAAATTCGGGTTCTGATAAACCTTGTTGCAGAAGTGATGTAAGTCCAACATTGAATTTTGAAATTAAATCGGAATGACGTCTATAAATTTAGAAATTGCTTTGTGTAGATTATGATAACGGTAACCCTGATTAAGAAGTTTAAAAGTTAACAATTTATTACGAGTGTCTTGTCAGTTACATTACAAGACACCTTGGCAAATCTTATTTACACCACGATGTCATACGAGGAACATCACCATCCAAGAAAGAAATACGAGGACTGTTCAAATATGAATGCAAGTAGAACGTTTTCTCATGCACTAATGCGAAAATCACCTAGAAATAAATATCACAGCATAGAAAAACATTTTTCCTATACATTGATACCAAACCTATTAAAATCCGTGCACTTTAGCCATATATATCGTTCGATAAACACTGTCTACTCTTGTATACTAATGCAAAACATGGTTGGAAGAAGGTCAGAATTACGCCGTTGAAATACGGTCCTATATTAAGAATCGTTGTATTCTTGGTATACGGTGCAAAGACATTTTTGATGAAATATGTTCGGTTTATGGGCATAATGAAATGTCTTTTCCGACAGTTTTTCGTTGGTGTAAGAAATTCAGCTGTGGGCTAGGCTCAACAGAAGATGCACCACATGCTCGTCTGCCGAAAAGAGCAACATCTGCCAAGATGGTTGCAAGAGTGAAAGAAATAGTTGCTACTGATGCACGATACACCACTAGGCAAATAGCTAGTATGGTTGGCATCTCATTAGGACCAGCTCATACAATTCTGAAACGGGATTTGAAAATGAGAAAGATCTGTGCTAGATGGATTCCCCATCTGTTGACAGATGAGCAGAAAAAGACACGCTTTCAGTACGCCAAGAAGTTGCTTAAACAGTTTCCAAATTACAATGCACGGTCTTTCGCTAATGTCTTCATAGGTGACGAGACATGGGTTCACTTTTTTTAGCCAAAACGAAAGATTCAGAACAAAATATGGGCAACAAAGTATTGCAAAAGACCATGCATTGCAAAGCGGACCATGAGCGTCAAGAAGGTAATGTATGACATATTCTTTTCAAATCAGGGCCCTGCTATTCAGGTTGCTGTGCCTAAAGGCAAATCTGTAAATGCAAGTTTTACAAGAATAAAGTTCTTATAAAATTGAAGAAATATTTCAAAGAACAAAGACCCGCAACTGGTTTGGCCAATGTCAGATTGCTACATGACAATGCGTCATCGCACAAGGCGTTCATTGTGCAAGACTATCTGATGCCGGAAAGGTTGTTGAATTCCCTCACCCCCGTATTCCCCTGACCTTGCCCCGTGTGACTTTTTTGTTCTTGTTTTTTTGGCTGAAAATATACCTTTCTGGTCGAAAATTTGTACAGCGCAAACACCTCGGTTCTGCAATATTCCAGTGCCTTCATAGTATACCTCAAAAAGACTACCAAAATGCATTCAATGATTGGATCAGAAGACTGAAAGTTTGTATATCTGTTAAAGGTGAACATTTTGAGGGGACAAAATAATTTTTTCATCGAAATCTATCACGGAATCATTATTATGTGCTTAGTTACATTCATATTTGAACAGTCCTCGTATAATTCAATGTCAAAATCAAAATCATCGTGTTTATCATACATTTTACAGGACACAAGCCTATCTACAATTTAAATCCAAAACGGGACCTCGGTATCAGAGGAATTTGCTTAATTTAACTTAAATTCTGGCGGGGATGGGCGGGGTATGTTTTTACTGATCAAAGCATCGAAATTGACACTGCCAGTATTTAATAAATCATCTAAATATCTAGATGTTGAGCTAAAGGCTTCAATGATTTAAGATTGGTTTTGACGGAAATGGACAACATGAAGTATTTTTCATTACAAAACAAGAACAGATGAGCCACAAGGGATGCGCAATTAGTAAACATTGAAATACCCACAGTTTGTCTAAATAACTTACGTAAATATTGTCAAGTATAAAGGTGAGAGCTTCACACCCTTTCTGACATATATACATATGTATGATTTTATACTCTTCAGTCAATTCTTACATTGCATCCAAGACCTTCTCTACGAAATGTCCAGTCAGTTTTATCATTAAGTTTATTAAGTTTTCTTTTACAAGAATATGAAGAAATGTAGGGTAAAGGGTGGAAAAATTATAAGTAGACAGACTTGAAGCACGAAAACGAAACATCTGGATTGCAATTTATTTAATTTTTTTAGAAGTTTATAGATAAAAACAGATTACTCGAATGATCTGATAAAAGACTTTGAAAAATCAGGGATAAATCTGTTTTGGTTTTGGTCTATAAAAATTATAAAGAATTTTTAATAAATCGAAATTAACACGTTTTCGTGCTTCAAGTCTGACTACTTATGATTTTAAAAGCTTTACACTACACTTCCTCATAATCTTATAAAAGAAAAAACTTAATTGAATTTAACTGAATGGAAATTTCATTGGGAAGGCCCCTATCAGAATCAGAATCAGAATTGTTACTGGTGACACGTCAAATGACATTCATACACCAGGACCTGTGATGTGGGAAGTTAGTCCATAGCTCTAACCAAAGAGGTAAATTTAGCTACACAATCATCAGCACCTTCAGCTGTCGAAATAATCGGCATTCCAATCTCTAATGGTTCTAGGGAAGAACGACTCTTTATAAATGTCAGTTCTTGCGCTAAGGGTCTGAAACGCCAACGAATGGTGATTTCTGCAGTGTCTAGCTGGGGGAACAAGGTCATCTGTTGGAATGCTGGCAGCACCCTTTAGACCTTTGTATAAAAGGATTAGTCTACTGTCTTTTCTCCTTTTCTTGAGAGACTCCCATTTTAATTTTCCAAGTTTTCCAGTCATGCTCCCAGTTTCAAAGCAGTAATTGCCTGTTACAAATCTAGCAGCTCTATTCTGAACTTTCTCAATTTCATCGTTAAGTACCACTCCATTGGGGTCCCAGATACAACTTCCATATTCCAAGATTGGGCGAACAAGACCTTTATATGCTGCCTCTTTTACATCCTGAGGGCACTGATGAAGATTTCGCCTCAGGAAACCAAGCGTTCTATTTGCCTTAGTACACATGTTGCTAATATGAGTATTAAATCTCAAGTTGTGTGAGATTGTCACTCCAAGGTATTTAATTGAGTCCACATTTTCGAGGACCGTTCCCTCTAAGGTGTAAGAAGCCTCAACTTTATTAGATCTCGTCCTAGTTATCTGCATAATATTGCATTTAACTGGCTGAAATCTCATGCCCCATTTACGTGCCCAACATCCTAATCTATCTATGTCAGCCTGAAGTTTTAATGAGTCATCTGTATCTTTAATTTCCCGGCAACAAACACAGTCATCTGCGAACAGTCTTATTTCTGAGTCAATGTCAGTGGAAATATCATTGATGTACAGGGGAGCAAAAGTGGACCAAGAACGGTCCCTTGAGGGACTCCAGACAAAACTGGAGCCCACTCCGAAGATTCACCATTAACAACAACCCGCTGTTTTCTGTAGCAAAGAAAGGAATCTATCCATTTGAGGGTCTTTCCCCCAATTCCATAACCAAATAACTTAGATTTAAGAAGTTCATGAGGAGGGGTGTCAAAAGCCTTCTCGAAGTCCAGAATAAATGTGTCCACCTGACCCCATTTGTCCAAGATTTTTGCCCAGTCATTAATAACTGTGCTTAGCTGAGTTTCACAACTGTACCTTTTCCTAAATGCATGTTGTCTGTCTGACAAAAGTTTATGTTCGTCCAAGTGGGCCATGATGTTTGAGGAGACTATATGTTCCAGCAATTTACACAAAACACAAGTCAGAGACACAGGGCGATAATTACGGGCAAGAGCCCTATCTCCTTTTTTGAAGAGAGGATTCACCATTAACAACAACCCGCTGTTTTCTGTAGCAAAGAAAGGAATCTATCCATTTGAGGGTCTTTCCCCCAATTCCATAACCAAATAACTTAGATTTAAGAAGTTCATGTTTGCTAAGAGCCATTCTTTCGGGATTTCACCCGTATCAAGAGACTGTTGAAACAAGTGTGCGAAAACTGGACCCAACTAATTTGCTAGTTCCTTCAGGACTCTGGGATGAAGCTCATCAGGTCCTAAGGCCTTACTGGGGTTTAAGCATTGCAGTAATTTGATTACTCCTGCAGCTGTCACAACAATATTATTCATGAATGGGGCCGATCTTCCAGTCAATGGAACCTCCGTGAACTCAGTTTTATTAAATGCATCATTGAATTGACCAACTAGTTCCTCTGCCCTTTCAGAGTCTGATTCAGCAACCCCGTCCCCTCCTCTTTTATTAAGGGGCGGGATACCTTGCCTGTCTTTCTTCTGGCTATTAATATATCTGTAGAAGTCCCTGGGATTTGCCTTTACATCACCTACCAAGTTATACACATACAAATCATGCTGATTTTTTATATCAGTCTTGATTTCACGTCTCAAGTTTTCAAATTTTGTCCGGAGTTTACCACTTCCCGTCTTTTTTGCCTTTGCATGAATCCTATCCTGCATGTAATGTAAGAAAAAGTTTTTTTTTCACTTCTGAAAAGCATAAAATTATACTTTATGATCATGTCAGAAAGTGTGTAAAGCTCTCACCTTTCAACTTGACAGTATATACATTGGCTCGACTTCTAGATGTTCGGGTGATTTCTTAAATATTGACAATACTTATTTCGATGGTTTGATCTGTCAGATTTATCCCCTAGAACTTCGGTTAAATAAATCAAATTCTTCTGCAACCGAGGCTCCGTTTTTGGATTTACATCTATCTATTGTAGATGGATTTGTTTCTTGCAAAAATATGATAAACGCGATGATTTTGAGTTTGTAAATTTTCCTTTATTGGATGGTGATGATCCTCGTACGGCATCCTACTGCCGGTTATATTTCGCAATTAATTCGATTTGCTAGAGTGTCTGTCATGTAACTGACTTCAACAGTAAAATCATTCTTTTATATAAAAAGATTGGGTACAACATAAGTGTTAAATGACTGACTGCATGTATGATAGTTAATCATGTCAATGACGGTACACAGATTTGTTTCCCTTTATAATTGCACGACGGTGGGTCAGGCCGCAGATTCAATGACGGTCCAAACGTAAAGGCTTACCTCATTCTCTGTCTCTGGTCGGGCCCATTGGAGTCTAACTGTTGGTTTTCTTTTGCTCCAGCATTTCTGTTGTTTCTTGCTGTCGAGTCCTCACCGTTGTTTCATCTCTGTGGTTGTTTGATTTTTGTGTTCCCGGAGATGTTGCACTGATGAGTTAGGAGGCCTTCATGCGGACTGAACAATTTTTTGTCTTAATCGCGACAGAAGTAAGGGCGAGGATTGTGGCCACGTAAAATCGATTTCAGCCCCCAGTGGGATTCGTTTCCGCTGACCGTTCCAAGGCGGTTCTTCTGTCGCGGTTTATTTTTATTATGGTTTGTCTTTGGGTGTGTGTCGCTTATATTATTTTATTTTGGATAGCCATTTTGTGGGAAAGTAACCTTCCTTTTGGCTTTCCGCTGTTGGTGTTTCCGTTGGGGTCTGTTATTCGTGTTTGTGTTTCTTTCCCTTTGGTGTCTCTGATGGGAGCTGTGGGTTAATTGCATCGATTCCTGATCATCGCCTCTACTTCTATGTTACTGACAATTGGAGAGAATCTAATATTTTGTAATGTTGGTTGGTGCTTGATGCTCTGTCTCTGGTTTGCCCATCGAGTCAAACTGTCAGTTTTTCGTTTGCTCCAGCATTTTAGTGATTTCCTGCTGTCGAGTACTCGTCGTAGTTTAATCTCTGTGGCTGATTGATTTTTGTGTTCACGGAGATGTTGCACTGATGGGTAAGGAGGCCTTCATGCGGACTGAACAAATTATTTGTCTAAATCGCGACGGGAAGTAAGGGCGAGAGTTGTGGCCACGTAAAATCGATTTAAGCCCCCCAGCAGTAGAATTCGTTTCACTGACCGTTCCAAGGCGGTTCTTCTGTCTGTGTTTTTGATTTTTGTGTTCACGGAGATGTTGCACTGATGAGTTAGGAGGCATCCATGAACAATTTATTTGTCTAAATCGCGATGGAGTTAAGGGTGAAAATTGTGGCTACGTAAAAGGGAATTAACTCCCCAGTCGAATTCGTTTCATCGACCGTTCCAAAGCGTTCTTCTGTCGCGGTTTATTTTTGTTATTGTTTGTCTTTGAGTGTGTCTGTCGCTTATATAATTTTGTTTTGGATAGCCGATTGGCCATTTTGTGGGCCAGTAACTTTCCTTTTGGCTTTCCACATTTGATGTTTCCATTAGGGTCTGGTCGTTTCATGTTTGTGTTTTTTCCCGTTGTTATCTCTAATTGGAGCTGTGGGTTAATTGTATCGATTCCTGATCATTGCCTTCACTTCAATATTTTGTCGCAATATTTAATCACACGTGATGGCAATAAGACATGAAGATGGTAATTTGAAAAATTCACTGATGGAACAAGAGCTTGAATTTGCGATAAACCGTGCTTTGTGTGGTATTTTTTTAAGTTTAGGTAACCAATATAATGTAGGAAGCTTTTCGTGGCCTTCTATAACAAATAAAGCAAACTTGGTGGCTGAATGACGGATGTATTCATCAACTAGAGCACTTTTACAGCCAAAGGTTACATTTCATAGGCTTTAGTACCTGCAAGCTCATGCTGAGAGTGTTAACATAGTGAAGTAGAAGTAAAACATAAGATCAGGAATCGATACAATTAACTTACTCCACCCATCAAAGACACCAAAGGGAAAGAAACACAAACACCAAGCGACCAGACCATAATGGAAAAGTAAACAAAGGAAGGCCATAAGGACAGTTACTTTCCCACAAAATGGCCACATGGCCATCCAAAATAAAAAGACACAAGTGATACACACAGTAAGTAACAAACAACACCATAAATAAACCGTCACACAAGAACCGCCTTGGAACGGTCAGTGGAATGATTTCCACTGGGGGGCTTAAATCGATTTTACGTGTCCACAATCCTCGCCCTTACTTCCGTCGCGATTTAGACAAATAATTTGTTCAGTCCGCATGAAGGCCTCCTAACTCATCAGTGCAACATCTCCGTGAACACAACATCTCCGTGAAGCCGTCAAACAACGACGACATTTTAAGAGTCAAAACGAACTTCTTCTGAGATTCTTGAAGACAAAGTTTAATATGACGTAAAGACGTCTTCGGTTTATTAGGTAATAAGTTTGTATTTCGAGAGAAGTAATACATCACGAACACACGCCTATACAAATACATTGCCTTTTTTTTTTGGCCAAAAATTAGAAATTTTAAGATGAAAAATTGGAATATTTTTCTTATTTCTGCTCAAAACATAGATTGCGGGGACTCGATAGAACCACCTCCTTGAGGCGGTTCCATCGAGTACCCAAAATCTATGTTTTTGCCTCCAGTTCTACCTTGGAAGAGTGCAAAAATGTTGATTGGGTTGTGGTGACTTTGCCCTAATGTTCTAGGTCACTTGCACTGGACGAATGCCAATGTTAGGGATACCCATTCTGGTCATTTTCCAGTCCCAAAACAAAAGGCTGACCGTTCCCAGGCGGTTCTTCTGTCGCGGTTTATTTTTGTTATGGTTTGTCTTTGGGTGTTTATGTCGCTTATGTTATTTTATTTTGGATAGCCTTTTGGCCATTTTATGGGAAAGTAGCTGTTCTTTTTGCTTTCCGCTGTTAGTGTTTCCATTGGGGTCTGTTGCTTCGTGTTTGTGTTTCATTCCCTTTGGTGTCTCTCGTCGGAGCTGTGGGTTAATTGTATAGATTCCTGATCATTGCCTCTACTTCTATTTTTCACCTCAGATTCTATGACGGTTACAGCGTAAAGGCTTACTGACAATTAGAGAGAATCTAATTTTAAATAATGTTAATTGTTGCCTGATGCTCTGTCTCTGGTTGAGCCAATCGGAGTCATACTGTTGGTCTTCGTTTGCTCCAGCATTTCAGTGGTTACTTGCTGTCGAGTCCTCACCTTTCTCTGTGGTTGATTGATTTTTGTGTTCACGGAGATGTTGCACTGATGAGTTCGGAGGCCTGCATGCGGACTGACCAAATTATAACTCTAAATCGCGACGGAAGTAAGGGCGAGGATTGTGGCCATGTGAAATGGATTTAAGACCCCCCCTCCCCAGTGGAATTCGTTTAAAGGCGGTACTTTTGTCGTGGTTTATTTTTGTCCTGGCTTGTTGTAATATTATTGAAATAATTGGACTTGTCATGAGTCAAGATTCTGACTTTCTCCCACGCTTGTTAAAATAGAGACCACACACTGCAGTTAATTATGTCTGCATGCCTCTTTGATACTTGTAGGAGTTCCCTCAGTTTGGTTCTGAGCTTCATGTTGTATACTTGTAAATAAATATATGCATAAACTTATAGTTCTGTTATTGAACCCAAATCAATATAAATGACATAACATGGTGGCAGCGGTAGTCAAATTGTAAACTATAAAAGGACATTTAATTTTGGCAATATTCTATAGTAAAAAATGGCAAGTTTTCAGTTTTCACATCCAGAAAAATTTGACTTTTCTAAACCACAAGGTTGGGAAAAATGGTTCCAGAGATTTGAAAGGTTCCGATCAGCTTCAGGACTTTCAGAAAAACAATCAGAAATTCAAGTAAACTCCTTAATCTATTGTATGGGAAGTGAAGCAAATGACATTTTGGACACCCTAAAGTTACCGCGGAACAAAGAAAAACGTATGAAACTGTGTCAAAAAAGTTAAAGGATTATTTTATTCCAAAGCGGAATGTCATACTTGAGAGGGTGCAGTTCTACCAGCGGGTTCAGTTTGAAGGGGAAAAAGTGGACTCATTCGTGACAAGTTTGTATAAACTGGCGGAGTACTGTTCATTCGGTGAACTGCATGACGAAATGATTAGGGATAGACTAGTAGTCGGATTGCGGGATCAAAAGGTCTCTGAAAGGCTCCAGCTGGACGCGGAGTTGACGCTAGAAAAAGCCCTCACACAAGCAAGGCAGCATGAAGCAGTAAAAGCACAACAGCCCGTTGTCAGGGGACAAAAAGTTGAATCTTCTTCTTTGGACGCTGTGCTAGGGAAAAAAGGGAAAACCAAACCAAAATATTCTATGAACAGGGACAGTGCAGTGGTGAAAAACACTAGCCAACAAAAATGTAAACGTTGTGGCGGTAACGTTCATCCAAGGGACAAATGTCCAGCAAGGGACTCTAAATGCCACAAGTGCAAAGGCAAAGGGCACTGGGCAAGAGCTTGTTTATCGAAGCCAGCAGTAAATGAGGTCTACGAGGATAGGGACTCCGGTGACGAATATGGGTTTCTTGGCTCGGTAGAGGGCCACGAATCGACTGACGGCATAGACAAGAGCCTCGATTCAGTGGATGCGAAGCCGTGGATCACCGACGTCAAAGTTGACGGCATTAGCATCAGGTTTAAGATAGACAGTGGTGCCGACGTCACAGTCATTTCAGACAAGGAATTCGAACAATTTCCAGGGATTATGCTTGTGAAGTCTAGTAAGATTCTGTATGGTCCTGGAAAATCAAAACTTGATGTGCTCGGAAAGTTTCAGTGTACTTTGGAAACAAAACGTTGTTTCAGTGTTCAGGATATATATGTGGTTAGGGGATTGTCATTACCACTTCTTGGGCGGCCTGCGATCGAATCACTTAGGATAATTGACCAGGTAAACCTTGATCTTTCGTCTGTACATGCGTCCGAACACTACAAAGATAAGTTTCCGACACTTTTTAAGGGTTTAGGCAAAACAAACTGGGAATACACTATCAAGCTTAAAAGCGGTGCTCAGCCCTATTCCCTCAATGTGCCCCGCAGAGTGTCTTTCCCTTTGATGAATAAGGTGAAAGAAGAACTGCAAAGCATGCAAGATATGGGGGTAATTTCAAAGGTAGACCAGCCTACAGAGTGGTGCTCTGGTATGGTTGCAGTACCAAAAGCAAACAGTGATAAGGTTCGAATCTGTGTAGACTTGACCAAACTCAATGAAAGCGTGATGCGGGAAAATTATCCCCTCCCCACTGTAGAGGAATCACTTTCTAAACTGGCAGGTGGGCGTTACTTCAGCAAAATCGATGCAAACAGCGGGTTTTGGCAAATAAATCTGAAAAAAGAAACAAGGCCTCTAACTACATTCATCACACATTGGGGACGATTTTGCTTTAATCGGTTACCTATGGGAATTTCAAGTGCCAGTGATTATTATCAGAAAAAAATGTCCCAGCTCCTTGAAGGCATCCCGGGGTGGTGTGTCAAATGGACGATTGCCTAATTGCAGGGGAAACGCTTGAACAACATGATGAAAGGTTGTTTGAAGTGCTGAAAAGGCTTGAATCAGTAGGGATCACATTGAATGAGAGTAAATGTGTATTTGCCCAGCGATCATTAATCTTTTTGGGGCATTTGATTGATGAAAACGGTGTAAGGCCCTGTCCTGACAAAGTTCGCGCTATAGTAGATATGGCCACTCCGCGTAATGTCTCGGACATACGGAGATTTTTAGGCATGATCAATCAGTTGGCTAAATTCTCGCAAAATATTGCAGAGAAAAGCAAACCTTTGCGTGACTTACTGAAAAAAGCAGAATGCATGGTCATGGGGACCACCGCAAGAGTCTGCTTTCAATGACATAAAGCAGGAAATTAGCTCCAGCTCCGTTCTCGCACATTATGACCCTAACAAAGAAATATTGCTTTCGGCAGACAGTTCTTCATATGGATTAGGAAGTTTGATTCGCCAGAAGCACGGGGACACTTGGAGACCCGTGGCTTTCGCGTCTCGTTCACTCAGCGAGGCTGAGTGCAGGTACGCTCAGGTAGAAAAAGAAGCGTTGGCTATAACTTGGGCATGTGAGAAATTTGCAAATTATTTGATAGGGACCAAATTCCACATTGAAACTGACCATAAACCCCTGGTACCCCTTCTCAGCACAAAGGACCTATCTGATGTTCCCCCAAGAATACAGAGATTTAGATTGCGTTTGATACGATTTCATTTCTCAATTTCCCATACGGCTGGTAAAAACTTATTTTCAGCCGACGCCCTCTCGAGGGCCCCTTTGAGTAATTCTGAGGAATCTCATTCAGATTTATATTTACAAACACAAGCATTTGTTGATTCAGTAATTGACGGCTTGCCGGCTTCTCGCTCAAGGTTGGATCAGATCAAATATCATTACACTTCAGATGCGGTATGCTCCAGTTTACTGAAATTTTGCAAACAGGGTTGGCCAGAAAAATCAGCCTTAGATGAAACTTTGCAGCTCTATTGGTTAGAAAGGTGTGATTTTACGGTTCAAGATGGTCTCTTACTTAAAGGTGTAAGATTAGTTATTCCAAAGGTTTTGCAGGGGGAAATCTTGGACAAAATTCATGTCGGACACCAAGGCATTGTAAAATGCAGGGAAAGGGCGAAATCGTCTGTTTGGTGGTTAGGACTGAGCACACAGCTTGAAAGCTTGATTAAAGCGTGCCAGAAAGGCATAGAACAATCAAAAGATCATGCGGAACCACTTAAACCAATAGCATTTCCCACTAGACCGTGGCAAAGAATCGGCGCAGACCTGTTTCAGCTTAAGGATTCTGTTTATTTGCTAGTGGTAGACTATTTTTCAAGGTATGTGGAGATAGCAAAACTCTATAGTCAAACGTCGTTGTCAATTATAAATCATTTAAAATCTATTTTGGCGCGTCACGGCATTTGTGAATTTTTCCATTCAGACGGCGGCAAATATTTCACATCAAGCCAATTCAAAGAGTTCGCGGCTACATACGGTTTCCAACTGGTTACCAGTTCCCCCAAAATGGCACAGAGTAATGGTATGACAGAGCGCCATGTAGGGACTATAAAGGATATGCTAAAGAAAGCTGACGATCCGTATCTTGCTTTGTTGGCATATAGGACAACTCCACTAAGCAATGGATTTAGTCCGGCAGAATTATTGATGGGCCGTAAATTAAGATCAAATTTACCGGTTCAACCCAAATTGCTTAATCCAAAATGGCCTAATATGAAAAAACTTGCCACGCGCGAAAAGAAGATAAAGCAAAAACAAAAGTTCTATCATGACAAACGCCATCGCGCTCGTCTTTTCAGACCACTTTGTCAAGACGACAAAGTATGGGTGAAAGACCAAAAGAAAACCGGCATTGTAAAAGATCACAGTGAATTTCCGCGTTCGTATCATGTACAGACAGATCAAGGCATCATACGGCGCAATAGACGTTTTCTCAATAGACGTTTTTGCCAAATAACAATGATTCAGAGATTAAAGGCCAACCCCAGGAATTTGTAGATACCACCCCCGAATCACATGATCCAATAAACAGTGAGACTGAGAAAAACAATAACAGCCATGGGAACTCTGAACTCACTGAAGGTCAGAAATACTACAGAACAAAATCAGGTAGATGTGTAAAACCTCCTGATAGACTGACATATTAATGACTATAACAGCTGTACCTATTCATCAGTGTACAAACATTATCCTGTGAAGTGAACTAAAACAAATGTGTGGAGAAACCTTAATTAACTGGAACGTTACTTGCTTATGGAGCAAAAAGGGGGGTTGTAATATTATTGAAATAATTGGACTTGTCATGAGTCAAGATTCTGACTTTCTCCCACGCTTGTTAAAATAGAGACCACACACTGCAGTTAATTATGTCTGCATGCCTCTTTGATACTTGTAGGAGTTCCCTCAGTTTGGTTCTGAGCTTCATGTTGTATACTTGTAAATAAATATATGCATAAACTTATAGTTCTGTTATTGTACCCAAATCAATATAAATGACATAACACTTGTCTTTAAGTATATGTATCGCATATATTATTTTGCATTGGATAGCCTATTGGCCAATTAGTGGGAAAGTAGCCGTCCTTTTTGGCTTTCCGCAAGTGACGTTTCAATTAGGGTATATTTTTTCATGTTTGTTTTTCTTTCCTTTGGTGTCTCTGATGGGAGCTGTGGGTTGTTTGTGTTAATTTCTTACCCATGCCTTCAATTGTATTTTCACGCGGACTAAACAAATAATTTGTCTAAATCGCGAGTGGAGTAAGAGCTAGGATTGCGGCCGCGAAAAAATCGATTTAAGCTCACCCCGCCCCCAAGTGGAATTCGTTTTGCTAGTCTGGCCCAGAAAACATGTACACTCCATATTTTCCAGTTCTGTTTTCCTTGCTTCCAAAGGATAACCCTTTCTAGAACATATTTATCGGTATCATAAACTACGCAAAGACTTTTTCCAAAATTTTAAAGATGCAATTAAATTGAATTCTAAAATGCAATATTGGACTTAAATCTCTTCTCCAATAAGGTCAATCGCAACCAGAATTGTTCGGTGACTTAGAATATAAATTCAGAAAATGTGTTGGTTGCCTATGAAGGCTTTTATGGGCACATCAATACTTACGGGTCTACGAGAAAAAAAGGAGACATTAATAGAAGGGTTAATAGGCGAGATGAAAGAGAGGGACAGCAAGGGAAAATGGGGATAATAAATGGAATAATAATAACGATAATACTAATAAACAATAAAAAACTTAACTGCCGGAAGGACAGAAGACCTTGCCCAACTTTAAACAAATATACGTTTGATGTCCCAGTAACACAAGATACACGACACCATCGCCTTACCCAGCCACACCGATAGTATAGTTCGAACAAATTGACCTGAGAATGGTGAACTCTATTAACATAATTTCATAACCGACTGAATGCATGTATTTACATTCGCCGTCTACCGAAAATGGCGATATTGTTATTCAATGCATAGAGGTCGGCAAATGGATGGCAAGTCACGGGATGCCGAAATTTCACGAGAAGTTTACGAAAGCCGACGTATTAGGCGATAACATTTACTAATTGATTCCATGAATAAATGTCAGTCTCTTGTCAAACTGTTCGAGCTATAACAATGAAAAAAAAAAAAAAACCACACTGTTCAACTTAGCATAATTTTAATACCATCTGAATCAATAAATCGCTCCGCTCCTAGTAGGATTACAAGGAGTGTTTTTGCAAGCCTTCTTGCAATCATCTCTCCATCTGAATTTGTTGTCATTTCCGCCACAACCTCCCCAGGTGAACATTGCACATTTACACCTTGCTGAGTCCCAGTAATAGCGTATCTTGTATTTGGTGCAATATCCTCTGTCCAATTTAAGATTACATACACCTGTAAAGAGATGGTGTCTTATTGAGTCAGCTCATGAGAAAATATAGGGATCACACAGGTTTTTAATGCATTAGCAGTTGTCGGGTCTAGAGGAAGCTGTCTGAACACGAGGCCGTGTTCAAATATTTTCATTTGCATGGATGATGCCACAAAGTGCATCGTCCTTCAGATCGGGTCGTAAACTTGACCATCCCCCCCCCTACGAGCCACACCCCTGTGCAGGGAGAAACATCCTGTCTGCGGGTTTAAGATCTCTGCAGTAATTACACGATTACTATGTAGGTTTTCATTCCAAAAAAAAAAAAAAAAAAAAAAAAACAGGCGCGTATATATTGAACCTCCGAGTAATGATTAAATTTGACCGATCACAGTAACAGTTAAGGCGTAACTATACCTTATTTAGTGACACAGAGGCCTTTCTGATATTTAATCTTCATCAGTGTGTCTCAGTCCTAAAGTTTTGAAACCGAAACGGATGAGGGACAAGACCCGGCAAACACAGCACATCCCCCTCCGAGCACACACCGACCGACGTAGCCTATGAGACAGTTCAGCTACAGGACAGGTCTAACAGCAGATAGCTAGTTAGAAAGATAGGATGATCGTTATTCTTGCGAAACTTACCACTCCAACGTCAAATTGTGACAAACACGCCCCAAATCACCATATAAACTCTTCAAATGGGACAGACAAACCAATATGGCGCCTAATTCAGAATGTTGTTTACAATGACGCAAGTTACTCAATGACCCTCTGACGTCATCATTAAATTCTAAATTGCTACAGTCGGCGCAAAAAATATTGGTGATTTGACGACGCGACGTCGTATTTTTTTTTACTTCAGAGCTTGAATGAACAACAGAATAGCAAAAAAAAACAAAAAAAAAAAAAACAAAAAAAAAAACAGAAGTTATGAGAACCATTGCTTTATGGTAGCATCTAGATTGATCATTTTCTGAACCAGTCTCGTTTTTTTTTTATAAGTTTGGGACTATTCTCATTTTTGTTGCTTAGCACTTGTGGAACATCAGTAAAAAATCATATAGATATCATTCAGAATATGTTGCCATGATTACTATGTTGTATATCATGATTTAACCAAACAACAAACTTATGAAAGGAACAATGGCCATCTACAAGAACTTTACATGAAACGGTTGCATTTCAGTGGTTTCTTGCTGTCGAGTCCTCACCGTTGTCTCACCTCTGTGGTTCTTTGATTTCTGTGTTCACGGAGATGTTGCACTGATGAGTTAGGAGGCCTTCATGCGGACTGAACAAATTATTTGTCTAAATCGCGGCGGAAGTAAGGGCGAGGATTGTGGCCACGTAAAATCGATTTAAGCCCCCCAGTGGAAATCTTCCACTGACCGTTCCAAGGCGGCTCTTCTGTGGCGATTTATTTATGTTGTTGTTTGTTACTTACTGTGTGTATCACTTGTGTCTTTTAATTTTGGATGGCCATATGGCCATTTTGTGGGAAAGTAACTGTCCATATGGCCTTCCTTTGTTTATGTTTCCATTATGGTCTGGTCGCTTAATGTTTGTATTTCTTTCCCTTTGGTGTCTTTTATGGATGGAGTAAGTTAATTGTATCAATTCCTGATCTTTGTTTTACTTCTACTTTGTGATCTTTCTCATAAGTGGCAAATAAATAATTGCCATCAGTCATATGCGTTTAGCGAAATTCCCATTGACTTCAATGTGAATTTAATACCTTAATACATTAAAACAGAATTATAACACTCACCATTTCCAAACCTTTGCAAAAGATACATTTTAAATGGTGACATATTTAGGAAAATCCATTTCCATATGCCTGCACAAAAATTAACACACTGAACCAACCACGTGCTACCATGGTAACCTGCTCAACTCAATAGGTCCTTGGTATTTAATGATCTTCCACTGTCCCTAAGCAACAAAGAAGACAAAGCATTCCGAACTTTGACAGTGAGAGACTTGATCGAAAAATGATTGCTCTAGATGATAACATAAAAATAATCCTGGTTACGTTTTTGTTTTTGCTTCCTGTTGTTCATTAAAGCTCTCTAATTGCGTAAATTCGACGTCACAACATAAAATCACCAATACCTTTTGCTGTACGTTCAGGGCAAAAACGTTACACCCCTCAGCGCAACGTAAACAAAGCAAGGTTTATCTTGTGATATAAAAAGTTCAAAATCAATATCCAAACAGCACTTGAATTTCGTGATTTGAATTTGTTTGTTTAACAAGAATGAAATTTATAGATTTTCAGAGCTTTTTTAAGCAAGAATTAAAGAGATTGTCTGTTGAGGGTTAGGTTACTCTCCGCAGTATCAACCGAGACCCAATTATCAGCTCCCGAAGTATCATGGCTCGACCATTATCCGCCCTATCGATAGCCAAAACACCACGTTATCGCATTTTATTTCGATATTTTAACAATGGATCGCAATATTTACGCATTACTAGATCAACCAAAATGTTGTTGCTTTTAGTAAACTCGGAAGTCCGTGTTTTTTCGTCATCCAGCTGTGAAGAAGTTTTACAACGTCTCCAAAATGATCTAAATATTATTTTCTCAATTAAGATCTCTCTAAAACGTTCCTGATCTTTGTTTTACTTCTACTTATCTCTCTTAGCACATACTGTCTGCATATTTGGTACTACATACTGTTAGACAATGATTCTAACACCCGTTCGTAATGAATTCTAGCTCACCTGGACTGAAGGCTCCAGGACCCAGTATAGCGGGTCGTCCGTCGTCCGTCCATCCATCTATCCGTCCACACTTTTGACCAGTTTTATCTCTGCTACCTGCAGGCTGATCTCAACCATTTCTCATCTGTAGCATAACTCTGGTGGGCATTGGTGACATAAGCTTTTTTTTTGGATGCTATGGCAACGACAAGGTCACATAGGCTTACAATGGGAAAATGTTTATCATTATCATATCGCCTTCAGTTTTGATCGGATATTTCTGAAACTTATATGTAAGGTGGCTGGGAATAAACATTCGGATGAGTTCGAAAACCGGCCAAGTCGGCCTGTTAATCATAGAGTTACGTCCCCTTGCTTGCTGAAAAAGCCTATTTTTGACCATTTCATTACTGTAGCCCCTTCATGTTTGACCGGATCATCATGAAACTTACTTATAAGTAAGTCAGGATTAAAAGCTCGGATAAGTTTGAAAACTAGCGATGTCTGTCGATGACTCACCGAGTTATGTCTCTACTTTGCTGAAAATGCTTATTTTTGACAGTGTCATCACCGTAGACCCTTAAATTTTGATCGGATCTTCTTGAAACTTTCAAACAAGTGTGTTTGCCGGGTCTTGTCCATCATCCGTTTCGGTTTCAAAACTTTGGGGTTGAGACACACTGATGAAGATTAAATATCAGAAAGGCCTCTGTGTCACTAAATTTGGTATAGTTACGCCTTAATTCGAACATTAGCGAAGACGGTGGATTAATCACGGAGTATTGTCCCCTAATTTGCTGAAAATGCTTATTTTTGACATTGTCATTACGTAGCCCCTTTAGTTTCGATAGGATCTTCTTGAAACTTACAAACAAGTGATTCAGGGATAAATGCTCGAAGGAGTTAGAAAACTAGCGATATCGGTCGATTACTTACGGAGTTATGTCCCCTACTTTGCTGAAAATGCTTATTGTTGACATTGTCAACCGTAGCCCCTTCACTTTTGATCGGATCTTCTTGAAACATACAAACAAGTGAGTCAGAGATAAAAGCTCGGAGAAGTTCGAAAACTAGCGATATCGGTCGATTATTTACGGAGGTATGTCCTCCTCTTTGCTGAAAATGCTTATTTTTGACCTTGTCATCACGCCAGACCATTCAGTTTTGATTGGATCTTCTTGAAACTTAAAAACAAATAAGTCAATGATAAAAGCTCGGATGAGTTCAAAAACTAGCGATGATGGTCGATTATTCACAGAGTTATGTCCCATACTCTGCCTAAAATACTTGTTTTCGACCTTGTCATTACTATACCTCGGATCTTCTTGAAACTTATAAACATGTAAGTTAGGGATAAAAGCTTGGATGAGATCGACAACCAGCGATATCGGTAGATTACTTACGGAGTTATGTCCCCTACTTTGCTGAAAATGCTTAGCCCCTTCAGTTTTGATCGGATGTTCTTGAATGATACAAACAAGTAAGTCAGGAATAAAAGCTCGGATGAGTTCGAAAACTGGGAGGTCGGCCTATCTATCCTAGAGTTACGTCCCCTCGATAGCTGAAAATGCCTATTGACATTGTCATCACTGTAGCCCCTTGAGTTTCCATCCGATCTTCTTGAATCTTATATGTTAATAAGTAAGGGATAGAACCTCAGCTGAGTTTAAATAAAATTGGTGAGATCGGCCTATATTTTATGGAGTTATGTCCCCTTTGATTTCAGAAAATCCTATTTTGACCCTCAGTTTTTGTTAGATATTCTAGAAGCTTACTTTTAAGTAAATCAGAGATTAAAGCTATGATGAGTTCGAAAACTGATGAGGTCATCCTATTTATCAAAGAGTTACGTCCCTTTGATTGCAGAAAATACCCTTTTTTGACCTGGTCATCACCCTAACTCGTTCAGTTTTCAATATGTTTTCTTGAAAATTACAAACAAGTAAGTCAGGGATTAAAGCTCGGATGAGTTCGTACGTAGCGATGTCGGTCTATTACTGGTAGAGTAATGTCCCATACTTTGCTGAAAATGCTTATTTTTGCCTTCTCATCACCGTACCCATTTCAACTTTTATCGGATTTTTTGAAACTTACATATAAGAAAGTCAGGGATAAAAGCTTGAAGGAGTTAAAACACCGGCGAGTTTTGCTTATTTATCATAGATTTACGTCACTTTATTTGCAGAAAATGCCTGTTTTCTTTACCTTGTCATCACCGTAGCCTCTTCAGTTTTGATCGAATCTTCTGGAAAATTACATGTAAGTAAGTTAGGGATAAAAGCTTGGATGGGTTAAAAAACGGTTGAGGTCGGCCTATTTATCATAGTTATGTCCCTTTGATTGCTGAAAATGCCAATTTTTATACCCCACCACACGATAGTGGTGGGGTATTATGATATACCTCCGAGTGTTTGTTCGTCCGTCCATCTGTACGTCCACACTATTTTCGATCGATAACTTGAGTAGTCTTTCGCAGATTTTTGCATACACGTTTATATATATCGGGAATGACTGGTATGGGATTCTTAAAGGGCAAAATTTGTTAACGTTTGACAGACTTACGGCCCTTTTTATTTCAAAATAAGGGATTGTTTGGCGCTTCCGATCAATAATTTGAACATTTTTTTTACGGATTTTCTTCACATTTTAAATACACATTGGTATTGGGTATGTGTGGTTTGGTATTGTTCAATGGCACAACACTTTAACAGTTAACGGAATTATGGCCTTTCACAATTCCCATTAAAAGTTTATGGGCACTAATTCCTTTACTAAATGGAATATGTGGATGAAACTTCACAGATATATAGACTCCCATAACAAGCAGGTTTTGTTGACATTGTCATCACCATGAGTCCCTAAGTTTTGAACAGACCTTCATGAATCTTACATATACTAAAGTTATACATAAAAGCTTGAATGTCTTACCTTGAATGCTGAAAATATCTGTTTTTTACCTTGACATCAGCATAAATCCTTCGGTAAAGATTAGAACTTCCTGAAACGTCTAATCTGTTAGATCAGGTGAGCGATATAGGACCATCATGGTCCTCTTGTTTTATTAAGCAGTCATTTTGAGTGCGGTAGGGCAGTGTTTAGTACACTTGCCTATGATGCTAGAAGCCCCCGGTTCAATTCCCGGCATGCGGAGTCTGAACATGCTCCATCGGCATCATTTGCATTGATATGCCACAACGTGCACCGTTCTTCGGACCGGGGTATTAACGGAAGGTTATCTGTGCAAGAAGAATCACCCCCATGCAGGCTAATGATCCCTATCGCAATTAAATGTCTTCTGTGCATGCTTTCTTCCTGTAAATCAGGACTGTATGTAATTTACACCTGTTAGTAATTGTCAAATGTGACCGATCGCAGTAATAGTAACAATACATGTAGAGAGATATTATTCTAGAATATTTACATCACGTGTAATGGTGTTATTGTCAGCAATGGTGGTGTCACTGATGAGTTTTAAAGTTGTTAAAAGAGTTTAAAGTAGTGAATAGAGTTCTGCTGAAGCCAGTGCTAGAGGGCGTGGACAGTGCTACACATTTCAGGCCTGGACATGAACAGTCTCAATAAAACCGTGTCTGCTATTTCTGTTTATTTGGCGTATACTTTGCTTCAAAGGATCTAACTATTCAGAAGTTATTTAAATCGATTTTTAGCTTTAATGGTCATAACACAGTCTGAAAATATACCTTGGACATGATAACCTCCCTCAATGTTGACTACATTTTTGTGTGTATGAGTTTATTTTATTTGTGGATTTTATCGACGTGTAAACTCCGGCAAATCACTCACAAGTTGCATTAAGCCAGAAGGGCTTTATAATTAGTTTGTGATTGATTCATCGGAGGTTACACATCGTCAAAATCCACAAAAATTATAATAATTCCAACTAAAATCGAAGTTATCGATCATTCTAATGCACTTGCGTATGTAACGCGAAGTCTGATTGGATAACGTCAAAAATTTGCGACAGTATATTCTGCGATATACTGTCGGAAATCCGACGTCATCATGTAACGCCGCTTTCCATTGGTTGTCATTTGGTTTTACGCAGCTCACCGCGCTTGCCGCCTTGTGCAAAACTGTACAGTTTTTAACTTAACAACTGAATAAGTGCATTAGAATGGGGATAACTGTATTGAAAATTGTCATTTGGGGAGGTAAATCGTCGGTTTTACGGTCGCAAATTACGTTTTACGGCTCCGCTAACGCGTCGCCGTAAAACGAAATTTCCGACCGTAAAACCTCCGATTTACCTCCCCTAATGACAATTTTCAGTACAGTTATCCCCTAAATATTTTCCCCATTGTCCGTAGATAAACAGTCTCGTTCACAATAGAACTTCTTTCACATTTGTCCATTTCGAAACGAAATATCGGCAGGCATCTTATTGTGCGTACTGTGAAACTTAAATATTGTGACAATGTGCATAAAGCGCATGTTGTGCTGTAAAACAGGACCTGCAATCCTAGTAGATTTTGATGAATTTCCTAAAAGAAATCAGGCGTATTTTGAAAGAAATAAGGGACAATCCTGCGTTGGTAAACGTCGATGTTATTGATGACGTCACATTCACCAAGTTGACATGAACATCATTTTCACTTTGGCGCCATTGCGCGTAATTTTTCGACTTTTATGGAGAACCTTAACAGCCTGCATTTTGGCGGTCCAACGTCGGTGCGACATTGATACGGCGTGATAATCCTATTGGCTAAATGTTTTGTGCTGGCGGGAAAGATGTTTTCGGTAAATGGCCGAGAAAAGCAAAATGTGGTCTTATATATGTACGTTTAGGGAACACTCAGATCAGCTTTGGCGTGGACTTTATACAGGCAATAAACTGTGTATTCTAAATTCGTGTACACACTGGTGAAAGTCTTTATGGAAAATTAAAAGCATCGTTTTCGTTCTTTCTTTGTTTCTTTCTTTATGTTTGTTGGGGTGGGATTGGGGAGCGGGGAGGGGAATATGGCCCACCTAAGATTATTTCACTTATTTCGAGCTGATCTTGAATTAGATATAGGACAGAAAACGTAGAATACGGAGGAACACCACCTGACCTTTTGTTGAAGAACTTGGCTTCTCGCATATGGAAAGAGCAAAGCGCGAACCACAGCGGTGAGAGACCTTATGATTAAGAGTCAGTGGTCTTACCGATAAGACGAAAATCCGGATTTCCTTTTGGACAGCTAATATAAAGAGATTCTTTTATTTTCGTGGCGATTAAAGACCGAGCCAACACTATTAAGGTCATGCGAAGTCGGTCAGTCAAGTTACATTTTACCACTCTTACACTTCCCAGGCAGGTTCTTCTGTCGCGGTTTATTTTTGTTATGGTTTGTTTCTTTATCTATGAAATAAAGGGCCAAACATTTCTTATGTTATTGTTCTGGAATAAAAGAAAACAAATATGATTAAAATCTGTGCATTAAATAGTCAAACAAACGAGAAGAATAAAACGCTATCAAACCATGCTTGGAACAAACGCAAGAACCATTAAAAATTTCGCTAGCAATCCATGCTTCGTGCAAACCTAGCAATTTACATTTGCGCAAGTGAAAAATATAAAAAACTAGCAATATACGAGTGCAAGGACAAAATTTCAAAGAATTTATACTTGCCATAAAGGTAAACATCGAGCATTCATGCTTAGTGCGAAGGTAAGAACCATTTGAAATGGCTATTACCTAGTGATGCATGATGCGTACCTTTAAACATTTGCACCAAGTAAAGATTGCCAGGCACACAATTCTGCAGGGCTTTTCGTTAGCGCCAAGCTTAGATTTATAAGTGGTTTGTTTTCGTTTGTATTACGCATAGAATGCTTGGTGTTTACCTTTGTGCCATGCATAGATTGCTCTAGGTGTTTACGTTTACACAAAGATTGCTAGGTTTTTGCGTTTCCACCAAGCATATATTTCTAGGTGTTTCCGTTGGCACCAATCATTTCTGCGCTTTAACAATTGCGCCAAAATAGATTTAAAATGGTTTCATTTTTAAATGAATTTTAGAACCTTTTTAGCTTTTACAGGAAGTTGATTACCAATAAGCCTAACATTTCTGAGCGTAATGGCTTTACAAAGCTGATGTACACATGCTTTTCACTAATTTGTACGAATTCCAGGTATCGGCTATTGTAACAGACTTTCCGGGATTTCATTATGTTCTTATTATTGTCATGAGCATAATGTGTTTTTCGTTACATCTAAATATCGCTTTACGAATGTAAATTCAGATAATTTACAGATATCAGCATAAGAATAGCTATAATAAGTATTATTTAACTCTATTATGGTGACAGGTGATCAGCTCAAAATAAGTGAAATAATCTTGGGAGGGCCGTATACCCCTCATCGCTCCCCCACACCACCCCCACAAAAGGAAAGAAAGAAATAAAGAAAGAAAGAAAACGGTGTTTTTAATTTTTATTAAAGACTTTCAATATCGCAATATCATTTCGTTGGATACATAAGGTTGTGTAAAGAGAATTACCTGTTAGGCTGTTGCCTCATTTTGCCTATCTCGATAAAAAGCCATCGATTCTTACCTGGAAAGTAGGACAGCTGATTTTTTGCATATAAAATGCTTAAAGTAGAGGTGATTCAAAACCACTATATAGACATCCGTTGCGGATTGCGAATTGGCATTAAAAGGCTTTTTGTATGGAAAGCCGTTTTGTTATGAGATTTGCTAAAGTGACTTCAACGTGTTGTAAATAACGCAAACATGATTATACATGACATTTAATCTGCTTAATAATTATTGTTGTATATTCTGCCAAGAGGAGACGACAGTTTGTTGTGAAAGTATGAAACTCTCGGCTGAAAACAATAATAAAAAAGGAAATGAGTAATACATGTATATATTACAACACTTATAATACCACTATCAACAAACCCATTCAGCATACAGCAGTGTAGCGAAATATTTGCCCCACGGTGAATAACACTATGTTCAACAGGCTCCGGACCCGTTAAATGTATGTCTGGTAATATCTTCTACTGTTTTGGGTGTTTTAAACTAGCCTTGCAAAGCATTATATGAATTCATTCTAACGAGTCACTTATTCAATATAAGACAAAAAACACGAACTATAGAATCGATTTTTGGCATTCAAAACTATTGCGACTCCTCTTAGAGTCATCATCATGTGGTGATTGCAGATTTCATGAAAAGAAAACTTAAGTTAAGGGATAATTTTTCATATTTTTCAGTATGCTATTCTGCTGTAATATGTAATAAATAAAGAAAATCTTCAAAAGATATGCCCTCGATAGTGTTTATTTTTTTATGCCCCGCAATTCGTAGCCCCTGTCTGTCTGTTTGTTCGTTCGTTCGTTCGTCCGTCCGTGCATCCGAAACTTAAACGCAGTCAATAACTTTCTTATTTCTGGATTTTGAAATTATTTTGCAGAAATATTAACCATAATGAAACGATAAGTGACGCGTAAATCCCAGGTCCGTACCTATCAGGTCAAGGTCATACTGAGGTCAAATGTGAAAAAGGGGCCCGACACTTAAAAGCAGTCAATAACTTTCTTATTTCTGAATATATTTAATATTTACTTTGCAGAAATATTCATCATCATGAGACAATGTGTAACACAACGCCCTTACCTCCAAGGTAAAGGTCGTACTTAGAGGTCAAAGGTAAAAAAAAATGGGTCCAAAACTTAAATACGGTGAATTACTTTCTTACTTCTGGGTGGATTTTAAAAGTCCTTTGCAGAAATATTCACCATCATGAGACGATGTGTCGCTTGCAAAACCCAGTTCTGTACCTCCTAGATCAAAGTCGTACGTAGAGGTCCAATGCCAAAAAAAACGCCAAAAACTTAAACACAGTCAATAACTTTCTTATTTATGTATTGGTTTTGAAATTACTTTGCAGAAATGTTTATTATGATGAGTTTATGTGTCATGCGCAAAACCCATGGTCATACCTCCAAGGTCAAGGTCATACTTAGAGGTCAAATGTCAAAAAGACCTTTCTATGGATTAATACTAACATTAATATATTTTAAGGCGGGGGCATCCGCGTCCTATGAATACTAGTTTTATTTTATTTTTATTTTTTGTTTGTTTGTTTGTTGTTTTTTTTTGTTTTTTTTTTTGTTTTTTTTCATTTTGTTCTTTTTATACTTTTTGTTCAGCTTTCATTTTGAAATCGGTTATTTGTTTTCGGTTGTTTCTTTTGATTTGATATTTTGCCCTCTATAAGTAGAAGTAAAACAAAGATCAGGAATTGATACAATTAACTTACTCCACCCATAAAGGACACCAAAGGGAAAGAAATACAAACATTAAGCGACTAGACCATAATGGAAACCTAAACAAAGGAAGGCCATAAGGACAGTTACTTTCCCACAAAATGGCCATATGGCCATCCAAAACCAAAAGACACAAGTGATACACACAGTAAGTAACAAACAACAACATAAATAAATCGCCACAGAAGAGCCGCCTTGGAACGGTCAGTGGAAGATTTCCACTGGGGGGCTTAAATCGATTTTACGTGGCCACAATCCTCGCCCTTACTTCCGTCGCGATTTAGACAAATTATTTGTTCAGTCCGCATGAAGGCCTCCTAACTCATCAGTGCAACATCTCCGTGAACACAAAAATCAAAGAACCACAGAGGTGAGACAACGGTGAGGACTCGACAGCAAGAAACCACTGAAATGCTGGAGCAAAAGAAAACCAACAGTTAGACTAGCATTTTTCCTTACAAAATGTTTGTAAAGCTTGTAATAACGTCAACCATTTTACTGTAAGTAAAATGAAACATGTATGATTTTACAGAAAGTGGCGTTACAAAATATACCCAACAGCAAACTCAAACTAAACAGGTAAAAGTAATTAGGAATCAACCAATTCATAAACAAAATATTAGTTTTATCAAAGAAATTTTTATCCTTTGAAAAAATAATTGTGATGGGGTAAGGAGCACCACATAAAAGTATATCACTTAGCTTATTTTTACATAATTTACATTGCACATATATACAGTAGCAGTATTATAAATCTTAAGTGTTAGATATATTTGATGTTTAATGAGGTAAAACATAAAATAACACTACATATGTGAATACGCTGACAAAATACCAAACACTTTTACAATTCATTTACTAAATTTTTGCATATTTTAATCGGTCTTCCGTACCAATGTTTCAATAATTACATTCACACAACATCGTAATAAGGATAACAAATTCATGTTTCTTTATAGTTTGACGTTTATTTTAAATTCCCTTTTTTTTTACCTGCTTTGATTTAAGCTTTATCGTAATTGCTCAGTAATTGCACAAAAACAACATAAATCCATAATTTGATTTACAGAACATCTCAAATCAAAATAGAAATAAAAATATCTTTGTTATGGACTGCCTTTTAAATCCATTGCCTTTTTATATACACGTGAATTAGTTATCTTAGTAGCTCAATTATTTAAAAAATATAATCATTAATCATACAATATCAACAACTATCAACAAACAAAATATGGGTATAAACAAATGAAATGTATGCATGAGAAAAATGACAGTATTAAATCATTTATGAATATAAAAAAAGCAATTTTCCTAAAATAGATCCCCGTGGGACTCCGCATTTTTAGCTCACCTGAGCCGAAGGCTCATGTGAGGTATTAGTATACCACGAGCCGGCGTCCGTCATCCGTCGTCCGTCGTCCACACTTTCAAAGAAGTATATCTCCGGAACCAGTGGGCCAATCTTGATCAAATTTCATGTGAAGCATTATCAGGTAGGGGGAAAGGCTGCATACTGTTTTCGGGCAGATCGGATTGGAACTCTGGTTGCCATGGCAACAAATAGCTCCCATAGACTTAACATAGGAAAAAGTTTGTCATCACTCTAGCTCCGTCAATTTTTTTCTGATTGTCTTCATTCTTGCAGATAACGAGGACAGGCATGAAATCTCGATCAAGTTCGATTTTGGGCTGAATCGGATTATTCACTCAGGAGTTACGTGCCCTTGAGCGTTCTTAACATAGGAAAAAGCTTGTCATCACTCTAGCTCCGTCAATTTTTTTCTGATCGACTTCATTCTTGCAGATAACGAGGACAGGCATGAAATCTCGATCAAGTTCGATTTTGGGCTGAATCGGATTATTCACTCAGGAGTTACGTGCCCTTGAGCGTTGAAAAAAATGCCTATTGACTTAACATGGGGAGAATGTTGTCATCACCGTAGCTGCTTCAATTATTTTCAGATTGGCTTTATTCTTGCAGATAACCAGCACAGCCATGAAATCTCGGTCAAGTTCGATAACTGGCAGAATCGGATCATTCACTTAGGAGTTACCTGCCCTTGTGTGTTTTTGCATTAGGGTTAATGGGAATTTAAAAAATGTATATCTTAAAGACTACTTGGCCAACTTTGATCAAATTTCATGTGTCGCATTATTGGGCAAGTGGAAAGGCTTCATTAGGTTTTCAGGCAGATCTGAGTGGAACTCTGGTTGCCATGGCAACATCTAGCTCCCATAGACTTCACATAGGAAAAAGCTTGTCATCACTCTAGCTCCGTCAATTTTTTTCTGATCGACTTCATTCTTGCAGATAACCAGTACAGGCATAAAATCTCGGTCAAGTTCGATTTTGGGCCGAATCGGATTATTTGCCTTGGAGTTACCTGCCCTTGAGCATAAAAAAATACGTTGTGACCACGATAGCAACTTTATTTTTATTCAGATCAGCTTCAAACTTGCAGGTTACGTGGACAGGCATAAAATCTCAGTTAAGTTCGAATCGGAATATTGACCTCGGAGTTACATGACCTTGAGCGACAAAAAATTTGCCCATAGACTTTACATAGGGAAAATGTTGCGACTACGATAGCGACTTGAATTTTTTTCAGATCAGCTTCAAACTTGCAGGTAACGAGGACAGACATTAAATCTCGGTTAAGTTCGATTTTGGGCCGAATCTGATTATTTGCCTTGGAGTTACCTGCCCTTGAGCATAAAAAATACGTTGTGACCACGATAGCAACTTTATTTTTATTCATATCAGCTTCAAACTTGCAGGTAACGAGGACAGGCATTAAATCTCGGTTAAGCTCAATTTTGGGCCGAATCCGAATATTGACCTTGGAGTTACGTGACCTTGAGCGACAAAAAATTTGCCCATAGACTTAATTAGGGAAAATGTTGCGACTACGATAGCGACTTGAATTTTTTTCAGATCAGCTTCAAACTTGCAGGTAACGAGGACAGACATAAAATCTCGGTTAAGTTCGATTTTGGGCCGAATCGGAATATTTGCCTTGGAGTTACCTGCCCTTGAGCATAAAAAATACGTTGTGACCACGATAGCAACTTTATTTTTATTCATATCAGCTTCAAACTTGCAGGTAACGAGGACAGGCATAAAATCTCGGTTAAGTTCGATTTTGGGCGGAATCGGAATATTGACCTCGGAGTTATGTGACCTTGAGAGACAAAAAAATTTGCCCATAGACTTAACGTAGGGAAAATGTTGTGACAGAAATAGCGACTTGAATTTTTAGCTCACCTGAGCCAAAGGCTCCAGTGAGCTGATAGTATACCAAGGCTCCGGAGTCCGTCGTCCGTCCATCCGTCGTCCACACTTTCAATGAAGCATATCTCAGAAGGCAGTCAACCAATCTTGTTTAAATTTTATGTGTAGCACCATTTGGCAAGGGGAAAGGCTGCATTAGGTTTTGGAGCTAGTCTGGTTCATTTGTTCCTTCATTCTTCTTTCTTTCCATATAGAGATAATAGACCAATGTTAAATTTTTAATCAAAGATTTCTCAGGAACTATAAAAGCTAGAAGCATCAAATTTGATATTCAATAGAATAATGATGACTTATTTTGTGTAAGAGACATTGGGCTTTCTCAGCTTATTTGTTCATCTGTTCTTTCATTCTTCTTTCTCTCCATTTTGACCAATGTTAAATTTTCGTCAAAGATTTCTCAGGAACTATAGAAGCTAGAAGTCTCAAACTTGGAATGCAATGCAATAATGATGACTTATATCCTGTAAGGGTCAATGGGCTGGATTCTATTAGCAGATTTAGTAGTCAAGTCTGTGAATTGTTAAAACTTAAGTTCCTCAGGTGAGCGGTTTAGGCTCATTGAGCCTCTTGTATAATACCGCTTTCTCACGTTTTTTTTTTTACAGAATTTACATTTAATTTGGTCATTTGGTAAAAACCTACACTGCATACACTTTTCTATGTCAGTGGTTCGTTTTACAAATCTGTACCCGGCTCTTTTCAAACGAATTCTTTGTTAGCCAGCCGTGTCAAATTCAATGTAGCTTAAAGTCTCTGTTTTGCATGGGTATTAAAACGGCTTTATGACGTTGACGAACGGATGTGCCACTGTATATGTACGCAATTATAGGAGGGCCATTTAAGGGTTTACGGAATTGTTCACAAAAATATATTAACATGCCCTATCTAAATGGCGGCCAAATTAGAAAAAAAAAATCTCTCCTCTACTGGCGATAATGTGATCTTTGAATAGTTATCAATAGTGTATGGGGAAATTATCTTGTTTAGTCATCTTATATACAAATGAGACTAAGGAAAACTTTAATTTTTTCTTGTTATGTAGAGCACACAATTTTGATTGCGTCAGGCTAAAACATATGCCATCAAAATTATAAGGGAATATGATTAATTAATAGAACGGACATATTTCAACTCCTGGACGGTGTTTTTTGTTCATTCTGTGAACGCATAATTGAGATAATATCGATTGTTTTAGACTCATACACTAATATTTGATTTACGGGCTACCATACTTTATTATCTATGGCGACGTTACGCAATTCAGAGCAGTTGTCCATACAGTGGTTTCATATGCAGCATAGACTCAACTTCAAAGGTAAATCATCAAAAACTGTCCTACTTTCCAGGTAATTATTCTCGAAAAACATTCTCTGGGCCCCTGCGTTTGTAGAATATGAACTGGACTCAAGTTTCTATTTTGGCAATCAGTGTAGACGCAGATCAGATGCCAGCCCACTGGCAGCTATGTTTTTCAACAAAGCATGGCGGCTCAAATATCTAAATAAAGCCCTCGTCAAGATTTCAAGCTTTCAAAGTTTCTGAGAAACCTTTAAATCGTTCACTTTGTTTTAACTAGACTTCTATAGAGAGAATGAAAACTGGAATACCGGCACAAAATAAATAAATAGGCAACCTATACAACAAGGACATGAGGTCTGTACAGCTACAATTATGTTTCCCATATATTGTCCAAATCTAGATTTTCAAGTGTCCAAATACTACGAGTAATAACTCAAATGATACACACACAAAATAAAAAATAAATAAATAGATAAAAAGAAATAAACAAAACAATAAATCGGTAAAAAGCTACTATAGTGAATATATCTATATTGAGCATATGGTGTATGAGAAGATAATTTTTGAAGTATTTTTTTTTGCATTTCAGTTTCCATAACAACCAGTAAAAATGAGCAGTCGGCAAAAAACATACTGACAGAAGACTACTCAAGGTACATTTCTGTAAAAGTTTTCTCAGAATCTTTCAACCCCCTAGCCACAAAATGCTACAGATAAAATTCAAGGTCAATCGGACAAACGGCTTCAGAGGAGATGTCGTTTGAAAGTGTGGACGTCACACGACAGAGGACAGACGACGACGGACAACTGCCCTTTCTATAAGCTCTCCGGGAGCTTTTTGCTCTGCTGAGCTAATATAAACCAGAAGAAATGTAAAGAATAGAAAACTAAAACATTTAAAGTTCCTGAAAACTTACTAGAATCTTCACCGCTTACAAAAGCAACCACCAACAACACAACCAAAGCAGTTACTTCGTTCTTCATCTTTTCATGTAATCGTGTGAAGTCCTTGCTGTCAAAACGTCTACAGCGGATTGTTAATGCTGTTGCACAGTCTATTTATATAATAACGAAAGTAGCAAACAGCTTGTTTTAAAACTGAGCCCAAGGAAGTTTTGTTAATTGCCGAGTATGACATGCTAATAGATAATTGATGGATCTTATAATTTAAATGTAAGCTGACACATCACTCGCAGAACGTTGCTATTTGTGCTACTACGCTCCGGGTGATAGATACTGTATGTTACTAAGCAGATAACATTGATTAAACTGGCACCGCTCCAGCTTCAGGATGAGTAATGATAACAATGTCTTATTTGTCCAATATCGTGACGCTGGATCCATATGACGATCCTAACAAATAAGCACATCATACATTTCTTTGCAGAACTAGGGAAGGTCTACCGCTCTTTCTGCCATGTCTTGGCTATGGCTAGTGTCGCGAAGCTCGCGATTATTTATGTTTTGTATTAAATATCGAAGGCCAGCTGGTCAATAAACATGTTTCAATGTTGGTTTTCAGTTCAACTCGTGTTTTAATGTTGTCCGTGTTCACGGCGGAGGCAGCATACCCGTGAGTATTCCATGCAGGCTGTGCTAACGGCGGAGCATGTAGTACTCACGGATGTGTTATGCAAACCGTGAACACAGCGGAGCCTGTCAAAATCTCATGTTTTCAGGATTCCCGTGCTAATGGCGGAGCTTCACGGCACTATATAAAGCCCCAATAATTTTAATGACCGGGTTGGTAAAAAATTCAAAGAAAAGCAGGCAATTAATTTTGATACAAATAAAAATTAGAAATCGAAAAATTTGTGTTTTTGGATCGGCTATAGTTCACGTGTGCTTTGGCAGTTTGGAAGAAACTCTGCGACATATTGTTTTGTGCCGGAACCCGGGAAGAACAGCCAGGAAATTGAACTGTAAATTTCTTTTATTGTTTCGTTAGTGTCCTGGTGTAAGACATATAACAAAAAGAATATAGCGTCAAATACGTCATCCATAAAAAAGGTCAGGACAATTAAAATCAAAAATGAGTTCCTTTAAGAGCAATGAATAAGAAAGAAAATGGGTCATACTATTATGATATTAAGATATACTGATATCTTGTAAAAGGGAACAAAAAGCGCTCAGGATCTTCTTGCTAGTTCCGGTTTGTTTACGGATGAAACAGATGTGATCATAAAGTGCCACAGTTGCATGAGCGGCTGGAGATTTACTGTGATAAAATTGAAAAGCAAACCGAGAAGTTTGCGGATACGAAAGGTGATAGTGACAACGATCTAACGAGCCTACTTGTTGATGAAAATCAGTCGATATGCGACACACCATTAGAGTGCGTAATGAATCTAAAAGAATTTAAAGATACAGTTAGTATGATTAAAGGGGAAGAAAGTGGCAGCGTCGGATAACTACAGGTTCGATCAAAAAGTAGACTTACCAAAACAAATGAATTCAATTGTAGCTGATCAAAAGAAACAGCAAACTGACATTCTCGAAAAAACAGGAATTAAGAGAAAAGAAACTGCCAAAGTTAAATATGGTGACATTCCCTGTTGATAAACTAAAATGGTCAGAGTTTTGGGACTCATTCGAATGTACTTGACAGTGAGTATTTCCTTTTCTTTTTGCCATGCCGGACAATCTCGAGAAAAACGCATTTGGCCTCATTCTTACAGTTTTGATGCATATCAAAATGTTTTGTTTTTTTTCGCCACATTTTTGGACAAAGTTGTTTCGTCCGACATCTGATTTCGTGGTGGCAAAATCCTGACAATGGTAACATCTGAGAGGGTTTGGTACATACACATCTACGTTAACAGATAGATATGCTATTTTGATTTGCTAGGGCAGAACTGATGTATTTAAAGTCAACACGTAGGTACTTGTTGGCTTTAATACATACACCAGTTCAACGAACTTGGATGTTACGTACATGAATGACGCATTCATCTTTCAAATTGGCATTGATCTCTGTGTCGCTGCAAGGACGTACTTCTGGGCTGTGGATGACACCTTTACATAAATTAAGTGTTTTGTGCAGCGATACTTTCACGTTGAGATCAAATAGCTTTGTGGTACCAAACAGGCTTTTCACCTGCTGTTCTCTCTCGACTTCTAAGAGGCGATCACCTGACTTAAGCTTGCTGATGCTTTTTGGATGTCCGGCAATGGACACCATGCTCTTTTCGATGACAAAGGGCGATAAACTTGACAGAGTGCGTGTATCTTCAACTGATGTCATAACCAAGAAGCGTGGAAAATTATTAAGCTTTGGTGCTGCAGACTGCTGACCAGACTGCTGACTGGACTGCTGACTGGGTGTATCTGATTTGGATGAATATTCGTCTTTTGTACGTTTAATTGCGCTGCGGCTAGTTTTGTCTTTCATTCCCCGTAATGAATATCACCAGAGGGTCGTCCAAGTGCTCTCCGCCCTCCTTGGAGCCCTATAAGGGAACACAATAATGGAGTGGTTATCCGACTCGCAGGTGTTAGAGATACACGTTGAATATCCACGTATTTACAAAATGCCTACACGATTGCTCCGTTTGGCCAACGCCTTAGTGAGATAAAAAGACAGAATAGGGTAATGTAAATGGTCATATGGTTGGTATCAGGAAAGATAAAAAAGAATGGAAGAGAAAGCAAACCGGTATCTCAAGGTCTTGGCACGACCAGCCGATTGACTCTGCCGGACCGCACGGAAACCCGTTTACACCGAGAAGCCAGGCAGGTACTTTAAGCATCGCAACCTTAGGTAACCCTCAACCTCCAGGATCCCTTCTTCCGGCTTACAGGACGCAACCCACGGCAAAGAGGTGGTACTTCGTTTAGCTCTTCTCAGTGGGAACAGAGACCACAGCGGCAATGTCTAGTGGAAATTGAGCCCCCAGGGCCACGGCAAGGCAGTCTTATACCTGGGGGAAATATTACAAGAATCATAATCAAACGATATCTTGTGGGCAGCTATATATTCATCTCTGTGACGAAAGTGCTTCATCTTTTAAGTTAGCATATTGTATTGCTTCTCACCATAGACAGGGTACAGCACAATGTACACGTTGGAAAGTTTGAAACACGACTGCTCATACAAAAACGACAATGGTACTGAGTCCACTATGTTCCTTACGCACCCTTATAATATCCGTCAAATTATCTTTTAATGTTGTATCCAAAATAATGAGAACCAATCTATTTTTTTCTCACAGTGTCTATGGAAAAACTTTTAATTGCTGTCAATAAAACTGTTTCTACTGCTAGAAAAATACAGAGTTCTATTATTAAATCATGTAAGCAAATCGTCTTACGATTAATACGTAAAGGTATTGAAGAATAATGTAAGTAACCTTAAAGAGTTAGGAATCAAAAGCTCGTGTCACAAAAAGAGTAGTGAGTTGCTGTTATTTTCTCTTGCCGCTCAGGAAGGAAAAGGCTAAAAAAAATTGTATTAGATAGATGCTATTCATGCGACAGACATCATGCTTTGTTGTCGACCACATTACAGTTGGTAACTTGGGTACTCTATTTGATTGCATGACAGTGGACCGTACTCTGGACTCTGCGACCGTTTTTGTACCAAATTCAATCTTCATCCTTATATATAGCATATATATCCATTTTCTAATTTAGGGTGTCAGGTTGTGTCAGGTCTTCAAAGTTGATTTGGAAAATGACTGAAGTTTTAGCAAACATTGGAGGCCCTTATCAGAGGCCGCGTACTGCGGCGATCAGAGGCCGCGTACTGCGGCGTCTGATCTTGGCCTGCAAAATTTTCCCTGATGCCCGGTTTGGGGTTTCCGGTACAAAATGGGTTAATGTTTTGATGCAAGGTTGATCCTCCGTGTTCATTCGGCCCTCAAAGTAGAAGTAAAACAAAGATCAGGAATTGATACAATTAACTTACTCCACCATTAAAAGACACCAAAGGGAAAGAAATACAAACATTATGCGACCAGACCATAATGGAAACCCAAACAAAGGAAGGCCATAAGGACAGTTACTTTCCCACAAAATGGCCATATGGCCATCCAAAATTAAAAGACACAAGCGACACACACAGTAAGTAACAAACAACAACATAAATAAATCGCCACAGAAGAGCCGCCTTGGAACGGTCAGTGGAAGATTTCCACTGGGGGTGGGGGGGGGGGCTTAAATCGATTTTACGTGGCCACAATCCTCGCCCTTACTTCCGTCGCGATTTAGACAAATAATTAGTTCAGTCCACATGAAGGCCTCCTAACTCATCAGTGCAACATCTCCGTGAACACCAAAATCAAAGAACCATAGAGGTGAGACAACGGTGAGGACTCGACAGCAAGAAACCACTTAAATGCTGGAGCAAAAGAAGACCAACAGTTAGACTCCGATGAGCCCGACCAGAGACAGAGCATCAGGCACCAACCAACAATATCTCTCTAATTCTCAATAAGCCTTTACGTTGGAGCCGTCATAGAATCTGAGGCCTGACCCACCGGCGTGCAATTAAAGAGGGTAGCAAAGTTGCCAACCGTGATTGGGTTAACTACCATGCATGCAGTCTGTCGTATAATATCCATGTTGTACCCAATCTTTTAATATCGAAGAATGATTTTACGAAATTGGGTGCTGAAGTCATTGCGGTTATATATTTTTCTGAATTTATATACTAAGTCACCATAAAATTCGGGTTCCGATAGACCTTGTTGCAGAAGAGATTTAAGTCCAATACTGAATCTTGAAACCAAACCAGAATGGCGTCTATAAAATTTTGAAAAGGCTTTGCGTAGTTTATGGTACCGATAACCCTGATTAAGGAGTTTAGCCGTTAATAATTTATTGCGAGTGTTGAAGTCAGTTACATGACTACACACTCTAGCAAATCGAATTAATTGCGAAATATAAACGCCATAGGATGGCGCACGAGGAACATCACCATCCAAAAAAGGAAAATTTACAATCTCAAAATCAAAGTCATCGCGTTTATCATAAATTTTGCACGAAACAAATCCATCTACAACAGATAGATGTAAATCCAAAAACGGGGCCTCGGTATTAGACGAATTTGCTTTATTTAACTGAAGTTCTAGGGGGTAAACCTTATTCATGATTTCCTAAGTGGGCCCCTTCAAGCGATTTTGGTACTTATCGCCTATGCGAGCAGCGAAGGTTCAGGCGAGCCTGCGCATCCGCGCAGCCTCGCCAGAACCTTCGCTGCTTGCTCATACAAGCAGTGAATCAAGAGGAACCTTCAGACAGAAAGCCATATCCCTGGGCTCTCTGCATGGCGGGGCATGCGCAGTTAAAATCTGTCATGACGGAATGCTCGAAGACACAAATTCGCTTGGCGGGGCTCAAGTTTAAAATGCATTGACATTTCAATAGCTCGAACATGGATGACTCATTTATCATGGATAATTCAAACTCTCTCTTGAGTACCACGGGAATTATTCCCATAGCTCCAAATATAATAATCTAGAGCTTTTATCTTACAGTACTCAAACACGCATATACAAATACATTGTCACCTTTATCGCCGAAAAAATAAAAATTTGAAGATGAAAAATTGTGATATTTTCCTTATTCCTGCTCAAAATATAGATTGTGGGCACTCGTTAGAACCGCCTCATCAAGGCGTTTCTAACGAGTACCCACAGTCTATATTTTAGAGCAGAAATAAGAAAAATAAAGTTTACCCCTGTAAACCCCAGTATTACTATATAAAAGTGGGGTTCAAGTGGGTAAGAATCATATAGGCATGTTTTCCTGATGAAAAGATGCGTTGTGTATACATTGGAATCGCCTCCAAGAAGCCATTCTAATGAGTGCAAAAAAACTTCCTTTTACTTTATTAGATCGCATGGACACCCTTTAGTCACCCACATTCGGTTATTTTATATAAGATCGCAAGGATATCCTAATGGTATACACTGTGGGTCTCTGGACCGGACAAAATGATGAGCACACAGTAAATCGAACTACTTTGGTTAGGTGCAACAAGTAATGGACCCAAATGTATTCTAACTATTAAGGGGATAACTGATTCACGATTGTCATTTGCCAGGTTAGTGTCTTGTGATATCAATTTTATAAGGTAATGCTTCAATAACGGTTGTAGAATTGCGAGGCTTTTTTCAATTACTGTATTTAGGACCATTCCACTGGGATCCTAGATACAACTACCATATTCAAAGATTGGGCGAACAAGTCCCTTTTATGTTGCCTCTTTTACATCCTGGGGAAACTGATAAAGATTTCGCCTCAGAAACCAAGCGTTCTTAATGCCTTAGTACAGATGTTGCTGATATGTTTCTGCCATCCAAGACGCGTGTGATTGTCACACCAGGGAATTCAATGGAAATCACTTTATCGAGGACCGTTCCCTGTAAGATATAAATAGCCTCAGATTTACGAGTATTGGTTCTCTTCTTGCTTATCTGCATAATATTGCATATATAGAGGATCTTACATGAGTGCTCATGTATTATTGAATTTATTAAACGAGTTGAGGAAAAGGGATAAAATGCGAGGCTTTGCCGAGCATTTTATCCCTTTTTCTCAACGAGTTTAATAAATTTAATAATAAATGAGCACGAATGCAAGATTCTATTTATCATATGACATTAAAAGCGTATTTTATTCACGATTGTTTACAAAAATGTCAATATTCCGCCATTAGTAAACGCGACGTCGTTAAGGACGTCGTACTTGTAAAGTTACGGGACGTATCTAGCTAATTTGCATATTTAATCCACTAGTGGATTATCGAAAATATTACATGGCGTTATTACACTCTCAGACGCGACGTCATATGATAAAACCATTATGAAAACACGCTTATACAAATGCATTGTAATCTTTACCGCCGAACAAAACTAGACTTTATCTTGTAAAATTATAGATTGTGGATGCTCGTTAGAATCGCCTCATTCGGGCGGTTCTAACGAGTACCCACAATCTATATTTTAGAGCAGACATAGGAAAAATAAGGTTTACCCCAGAAAACCCCAGTTTTACTATATAAAAGTGGGGCTCAATCGGGTTAAAATTATATAGCTGTTTTCTTTTGATGGGGCTGAAATCTTTCGCCCCATTCTCATTCCCAACAGCCTAATCTATCTATATCATTCTGAAGTTTCAATGAGTTCTCTGTTTTTAGTTTCCCGATAGAAATCACAGTCGTCTGCGAACTGTCTTATGTCTGAGTCAATGTCCTTGGAAATATCATTACTATACAAGGAGAATAGCACCTTGTGGGACCCCATACAAAACTGAAGCACATACCGGAGATTCACCATTAACAACAACACGCTGTTTTCTCTTCTTTTTTTTGTCTGTATAGTCAGAAATAGGGAGTGGACGTCTTAAAATAACAAGAAAATATGCTTTTCTGTGGGAGTATGGGGCAGGGCAGGTGGGCGTAGACGAAGGCAGAGAGTGGTATTGTAAACAGGATTTAGCTATGGTAGGGTACGGCAAACTGAAAGGCGAATTTGAGTATATATGCGAAATGGTACCTGATGTCCAAGTTATTACCGCATACGAGGTCGTGCGTTCGGTGAAGCGTTTAGCTGTGAGGGTAGCAGTTCGGATCTAGTATGTAGAAGGGCATATAATGGAGTTTATGCGTTCGGGGTTAAGATAAACGATAAGAAACTTGACAGAGAGGTTAGGGATTTTAGGAAGAAGGAAGGACGCGACTAGTTAAAGATGTCATCTAGTTGATATTGTAAGCGGTAGCAGTGCGGAACGGAGCTATGAGGTATCGATCGGTATGGTTACCTATGAGATGTTCGGTCTTCTAGAATCATTGTCTGACCTGAACCATCGGGTAACGAATGCTAGGCAAGCCACGATATAAGGGGAAAACTTCGTTGTAGATGCGGGCAGCGCAGGCAAGTTAATCTGAGAGCGGAAACGCGAGCGAAGGCAATGATCACTAATCGTACGGGCTCTAGGGTTTAAGGTTTATGGAAGGACTATGTGGGGCGTCCTTACTATATAATTTCAGGAGAAAATGATGGAGCATGAGACCACCAACCTTATGGTAGACAATGCTGATTGCTGATGCCATGCCCAGAGCAAAACACAAGGGGAGAACCTACCAGTGAATACCATGCTACCATAAAGAGGGGAAAGAGACAATTGATGTAAAAGGGCGAATGGAAGAACACATCCTTAAGAATCGTGTGGCCTTGGATGAGGTTCCCTCCCTACCACTGTCGTCTGAGTTTGTTTCGGTACCAGCGCGAGGACAAACTACTCCAGCACGTCACTGGCTACGCAAGACACCGAGAGATGGCCAGCAAGAAGAAGGTGACAGACCACTTCCAATTCCCAATTCTTGGTGAAGAGCCCTAACCCACATCGGTTCTCCGTGATGGATTATTGTTAGCTGTCACCAAAGGCAAGCCTACAGCACTTCCTGAAGCACCAGACGATCCAGCGTTTCAGTCCGGTTGCAGCAGCCGTTCAGCGTTTGGAGTCCGGGCAGCTGATGAACGAATCTTACGATCCACAATGAAGGCCGAGTATATAACGTGTTCAACGCCAGTATTACAATCACAGCCTATAGACGTATATACGCGGGTGTATAATGTGGAAAAGCAAATACAGCTCACTGGATTGCCAACTCAGCTACTACAATCCCTCCTGAGTCTACTAGCAGGCACCCCAGTGCTACAGACAGCCTGTACACCAATGGTCAGCCAGAGCACTAAAGCCAACAGCAAGGTAGTGGAGTCAAGGGCTATGATGACTGATTGACTGCAGTCGATCCCAGAGTACATCCCTACGCCAAAGACACTTCTTTTCCAAGCGGATGGTACAAGTAAAACATCACCGACTGGGGTCTCAGCACAGCCGGTTCCTGTACTACAGCCTCTTAGAACCCTCCGTGGTGTAGAAGTTACGCTACTCGCCTTGTAAACCAGGGACCGCAGGATCGATCCCGGGCTTCTCCAGACTTTCGGATGATTTTTTAAACTGATGTCCCGTCTCCGTATGACCTGATCTGTTGGCGCAAACTCGAACACTCACACACTCCTGTACAGCCTCTCCCAGCACTAGAAGACTCCTTGCAACCACTGGACACTAGCTTTGTGCCAGTACATTAAGGCCCGTCTCCTGCTCTTAATTGAAAACCAGCCTCTGATGAGATGTCCTTGCTGAGCCACAAGGAACCACATGACAGTTCCAAGACAACCTGTGCTGTCGACCGCCAGTCCGGAAAAGTGTTCCAGGAAGGCACTGATCATGTTTCGTCGGAAGTGATGGTCAAAACTACTTGCTGGTCCATGGTGACAGAATGCCAGCCAGAAGTCCTCTTCAACAGCCAGATAGACACATGTTTTGTAGTCCTCCACCCCGATCAACCGGTCACTTACTCCGCTATGAAGGAACGAGGATCTGATGAGTGTCTGCCAGTGGAGACAGTTAATACTCCGGGTGACCAGAGGATGCCCGACCTACCTGTTCACGGCAAAGAGAGTGAGGAGGAAGAGTCAGCCCCAAGCATTATGAGTGACAGAGAAGAACAGAAGGCAGCCACTGACTCCAGCACAAGGAAGGAGCACGAGGAAAATATACTCCTCGAGATATTGGCTCCTGCACCTATGGATTTATCTACTCCTGGCAAGAGACTCGCTCCTGAGGCGGATGAGAAAAGGAAAGATTAGAAAGAAGAACCTACTGTCGATATAAGTCTGGTAGCGATCAGCGGCCTGATGTCAGTGTTGCAAGATCTTAAGGAGATTGAGAAGATAAGGATCAGGTCGGACGAAAAGACGGCTAAGGCACTGAAAGAGAACACCGCCATGAGGCAGAAACGTACGGGAGCAGTAATTAGACTGGAAGAGACTATAAAGATCAATGAAAGGAATGCAAGAAAGAGAGAAGAAAGGAAGTAAGAAATAGATCGGGAGAGGCAGGTGGAAAGAAGACGTGAGGAGGAGGAAAGAAAGCGGGAAGAGAAGAGATGGGTGATGGAGATGATAGCCAGAGGCGAACACAGAAGAGCAGAAGAGAAACAGAACAGGAAAGAAAGTACTCATACGTTGAAATCTGTGCTAGCTGACCAGAACAAGGAGAATAACGCCAGGAAGAACAAGAGGAAAGACTAAAATACCTCACTATCATCTGGAAAACAGCCTTTCAAGATTATAAGGAGAAAGAAAGAGTGAGGGAAAATGTGTTATAGAGGAGGTCACTTGGGATCAGGTGTGCGAAAGAGAGAGAATAAGGACTAAATCTAAGTTTAATTTCAATTAATGAGGTTTTCAGGGAAAATAACTGTCCTTTTGGCTTTCTGCTATTGAGGTTTCCATTAGGGTATGTTGTGTCTTGTTTGTGTTCCTTTCCCTTTGGTGTCTGTGATGGGAGTTGTTGGTTAATTGTATCGATTCCTGATCTTTGTCTACACTTCTTTTTTCAGGCATTGTTAAAGTGAATGACCACCTTTTTTCTCAGATCCATTTTACAATAACACCATTGAGGAAAGATAAAATCGTATTGTTCTCCTAAAACTTTAATATAAATTCTTGAAAGGCCAAATACTGCACTGTGAATTAGCTGTGTTGTTATCCCTGACCCTAAGAAAAATAGAGAGTTATGTGGAAAATGGATTCATAATATTGAAACAGAGAATCTTAACATCAAGACATTTGTTTATGCAAAGCTAAACAGTGGACTTGAAAGTTTGTTGATTATTTGTTTCTTTTCTTTTCTTCATTAATTAATGCCAATCAGCATCGTTTAACCAATCATTACGTTAACACGACTTGACAATTTTAGGTAATATTTCATGGCATTTCATATGGTATTTTGTGATATTTTTCTTAACCCTTTTTGTACCGCGTGGAATCTTCCTTCTTATATATACCAGGAGACCATTTCAACATTTAGGGCTGTCAGGTTGTGTTTTCCTAAAGATTTATTAGGAAAATGGCTGAACATTTTGCAAAAAATGTAAGCCCTGATCAGACGCCGGGTTCTGTGGCGTCTGATCTGGGTCTGCACTGTTTGTCAGGGTACCTGTTTTGGGGTTTCTGGTACTAAATTAGTTAATTCAGATTGAAGCATTGATTATGGGTACTCAATGAGGTGATTCCTTTGAGTTCCCATAACTCATGTTTTCATTTTCGGATAAAGTCCTGGATTTTATGCAAACAGTGTACAGGATACAAAGTAGAAGTAAAACAAAGATCAGGAATCGATACAATTAACTTACTCCACCCATCAAAGACACCAAAGGGAAAGAAACACAAACATTAAGCGACCAGACCATAATGGAAACCTAAACAAAGGAAGGCCATAAGGACAGAGTCTGGAATACAAAGTGAATCACTGTAGATCAGACAAGGATTACAGAAAGCAATTGTTTTGTAGGAAATGTAAGGTAGAACAGGTTTTGTGTGTTTGAATTGATGTTTAACGTTCCCACCACCCCTATTTAGGGCATTTTGGAGATGCTGCTTCCAATTTTATGGGACCCGACATTGAGATGAATGCCACCCAATGAAACCAATGGCACCAAACTCAGGAAAAAGATGTAAGATCCTGAACTGACAGCCTATTTAAGGAATTTTGAGAATGCAACCTGCTTAGAGAGCCTAATTACTTCTCCTTTAATAGATACATAGAGAGATATAGAGCTTGAATAGGCTCCATGAGGTAAGGATTTTAGCAAACAGGTGGAACACTGGGAAATATTTGGATTAGCTTGGGGAAAATATGGCCGCTGCCAGAAGGCTTCACTGACACCATTAAATGTTGATTTAACTGCCTTTAAGCTAGCAGAAGTCAATTGGTAATAAAAGTCAGAGATTAATCATAACAGTAACTTTTTCTTGCAAATGAAGTAATTATATTTTAAAGGCGGTCATTCACTTTAATTACTTCAGTAAAAGTAGTATATCTTTAACTTCCAATCAGTTATACATGCGATGCTAACAGGGCTTTAATGGAATAACAGGTCTAAAGAAAGTTCATTGGTTGAATTTAATATTTTCGTATATTTTTCAAACTCAGTTTTCCTGATCATTGCCTTCACTTCTATTTTGTTTGTGAGGTGGCTGTAAAATGTCTCCCCGTACTACATTTAATGCTCTTAATTTTCCAATCATGGTCACTGTTTTTACTTCTATTTTACTACAATCCATCAACAATGCAAATAAAGAATGAATCTCCATTTCCTAGAGGCTTTTGCGGTCCTGCGTTTCATTATGAAGAAAAAGCAGTTTTTATTTGTTGAACCAACATTTAGCCTTCCCGGAAACTGGAGGTTCGAGTATTATAGGTTATTGTAAAAGAATTTCATCACCTTTATTACATAGAGGGGAAAGCCATGATCAGGGTTCGATACAATTAACCTTAAGCTCCCATCAGAGACACCGAAGGAAAAGAAACACAAACAGGAAATAACTAGACCCCAATAAAAACATCAATAGCGGAAAGCCAAAAGGACAGATACTTTCACACAAAATGGCCAGTTGGCTATCCAAAATCAAAAGGAAATCATATAAATGATATACGCACTTAAAGACAACCTATAACCAAACAACCACAGAGATGCAACCACGGTGAGGACTTGACATCAAGAAGCCACCGAAGTGTTGGAGCAAATAAAACCAACAGTAAGACTCCCATGTGCCCGACCAGAGACAGATCATAATGATGATGATGCTGATGATGATGATTTCGTGTTTAACGACACGTCAACCCTCTTGGTGGGTCATAAGCGTCAGTCGGTTAATGGTTAAACGGCATGAATAATTATGATGATATTAACAGTAAAAAGTCAGAATGATAATGTATAAAAATCTGAAACAGTTAAATCTTATGAAAAAGTCCAATTTCTTTTAAGAATAAAATAATATTATCAACAGGTACATCTTGAAACAGTTGTTGCAAAGTGTCAGCTTTGAAATATAAAATACGTGAGGGTGAAAAGTCAACACAGTCAATTAAGATATGTTTCACAGTGAATGGCTGATCACAACCTACACAAGAAGGCTGATCATCACCATTAAAAATATAAGAATGAGTAACTCTAGTATGGCCGATGCGCAGTCGTGTTAATACTACGTCCTCTTTTCTTGAAAACTGTGGAGGAGAGCATTTTGTACTAACGACAGGTTTAATGGCATGAAGTTTGTTATTTATTGCACGGTCCCATTCGCCTTGCCATTCCGACAAGATGTATCTGTTGATAAATGGTTTAAAATTATCAAAAGGAATTTTAAAAACAGATGGATCAAGATTGAGCGATTCCTTTGCTTTCTTGTCAGCATATTCATTGCCGACAATGCCAATATGGCTCGGAAGCCAACAAAATAAGATTTGGTGTGTTTTAGAAATTTCATGATGTTTTTCGATCAATTTTTGAATTTGAGGATTTTTAGATGATGAATGGTCTAAAGCCTTAAGCACAGAAAGTGAATCAGAAAATATAATTGCTTTTTGAATTGTTGAAGAACTGATAAAATCTAAAGCTAGGTCTATTGCTTTGGCTTCAGCTGTAAAAATAGATGAACCATCTGGAAGGCGCATGGTTTTGTGCGTATCTTTAGAAACATACGCACAACCAACTTTATCTCCTTCTTTGGAACCATCAGTATAGACTTGCTGGTAATCATTGTAACGTGAGTGCAGTACTTGAAAGTTTTGTTTGAGAAGCATTGGATTTGATTCGGATTTTTTGCCATCATGTAAGTCGAACAGAATAGAAGGTTTTTTAATACACCAAGATGGAACTTCGGCCGTTTCATGTTTTTGAATATTTTTAAGGTCGATACCTGAATTTTCTAGCAGTGGTAAAATACGTAATCCTAAAGGTTTGATTGCTGTGGGTTTTGTTTCATACTTATCTACAAATTGAGGTGGAAATGAAATTTTGGATGCCGGGTTAGATGGATTTGCAGCAAGTCTAATAGCATACTGAAGAGAAAGTTTCTCTCTGCGCGAGGTTAAAGATGGTTCACCTGCTTCTACATAAAGGCTTAATACGGGAGAAGTACGGAAGGCTCCCATGGCCAGACGAAGGCCTTGGTGATGGATAGTATCCAAGGATTTTAAATAGGACTTTCTGGCAGAACCATAAACAACAGACCCATAATCTAATTTAGATCTTATTAAAGACCGGTAAAGATGTAATAAAGTATACCGATCTGCTCCCCAACTTGTATGAGCTAAAACTTTCAAAAGATTCAAAGCTTTCAAGCATTTCGCTTTAAGATATTTAATATGGGGAATAAAAGATAACTTTTGATCAAATATGACCCCAAGAAATTTGGCTTCTTCAACAACAGGAATTTGTGATCCGTATAAAAACAGGGAAGGATGTTCGTGTTTCTTCCGTAGTTTACAAAAATGAACACACTGCGTTTTCGACTTGGAGAACTTGAAACCATTTTTATCAGTCCATTCTTCTATTCTTTTTAAATTTTGTTGTAACTTTCGTTCAATTGTTTTCATATTTTTTGAACGGTAACATATACAAAAATCATCAACATACAATGAACAATCAGTTTTGACGTCCAAACATTGTACAATACTGTTTATTTTGATGTTAAATAGCGTAGTTGAAAGAATACTTCCTTGTGGGACTCCCTGTTCTTGATCATAGAAATCTGACAGGGTAGACCCCACACGCACCTGAAACATGCGCTCCCCTAAAAAGCTTTCAATAAAACTGGGAAGTTTTCCTCTTAAGCCAATGTTATGTAGATCTTTCAATATTCCATAACGCCATGTTGTATCATATGCTTTCTCCAAGTCGAAAAAGACAGCTACTACGTGTTCTTTGTTAATAAAAGCATCTCGTATAAATGTTTCTAGTCTTATTAAATTGTCATTGGTACTACGTTCCGAACGAAAACCCGATTGATATTCTGAAATGAGGTTGTTGGACTCTAAGTACCAGACTAATCTCTTGTTTATCATTCTCTCCAATGTTTTACACAAACAACTTGTCAAAGCTATCGGACGATAATTTGTAGGTTCTGCATGATCTTTCCCTGGTTTCGGAATTGGTACAACTGTAGCTACACGCCAGCTCTCAGGACAGACCCCCGTTTGCCAAATATTATTAAAGATATCTAAAAGTGTTGAAAGAGAACTTTTTGGCAGATGCTTAAGCATCTGATAATGAATTTCATCGGGGCCGGTTGCCGTATCATGTGATATTTCAATGGCTTCAACGAGTTCGGATAAGTTAAAAGGTTTGTTGTATTCTTCGTGATTAAGGGATTTAAAGTTTAGATTTCTTTTCTCTTGGTCCTTTTTGAAATTTCTAAAAGTGTCAGAATAATTACGCGATGATGAATTTCTCAAGAATGTGTGACCAAGAGTATCTGAAATATCTTTTTTTGTTGAAGCTATTGTGTCAAATTCAGTATTTAAATGTGTAAAACTAGAAGATTTTGTTTTTCCTGAAATTTTTCGTACCATATCCCAAACCTTTTTAATGGGGGTTCTATAGTTCAATTTGGAGACATATTCTCTCCATGACTTTCGTTTGGAAGCCCGGATTGTTCGCCGAGCTTTAGCTCTAAAAACTTTTACGTCGTTGAGCTTTTCTGAAGTGGGATTTTTGCAGAACTTATTTTGAGCCTGTTTACGCTTTTTAATAGCTTCTTTACAGTCATTATTAAACCAAGGCTTGCTTTTCTTAGTATTTGTGGAGGTCTTTGGAATGCATTGTTCTGATATGTTAATAAGTGTATCTGTGAAATCAGAAACAATGTCGTATGATTCATTAAAATGATCAACTGATAACTCTTCTTCACATAAATTATGGAATAATTCCCAGTCGGCTTTATTCATTTTCCATTTCTGGTTACAGTCCTCATCTGGTTCGTTTACGCTCTCAATTATAACAGGGAAGTGATCACTTCCGCATTGATCATCATGAACAGACCAGTCATAGTCCAAAAAGAGAGATGGGTGACACAAAGAGAGATCTAAAGAAGACAAATGACCTGTCGCAGGGTGAAGGTAAGTATAAGATTTATCATTCATCAAGCAAAGATCGCTTTTTGCAATAAAATCCTCAATAAGTGCTCCTCTGTTATTGATATCTTTACAGCCCCATAGAATATTGTGACCATTGAAGTCGCCAACTAAAAGATATGGCGATGGAAGTTGACTCAGCAATGAGTCAAGGTGTTCGGGCTTTAAAGAAAATGAGGGCGGGATATATAGAGAGCAAATTGTAGTTTCTTTATCCAAAGAAACCGATACTGCTACAGCTTGTAGGTCTGTTTTTAATTTGATCTCTCTTTGTGGTAAACTTGATTTCACAAAAATTGAACTGCCACCAGATGGTTTGTTACCATCAGAATAGATACAGTTGTATGTATTGAAACCCTTGACATCAATGTTGTCATCAGTTTTTAAAAAAGTTTCTTGCAAACAAAAAACCGATGGGTTTAATAACGAAATAAGTAATAAGAGTTCATTATAATTTGATTTAAGACCTCGACAATTCCATTGTATTATTTTGTGTTTTAAATCCATTTTATATAGAGAGTTTTACAAGACTAGAAATCATTATGGAGCTATTATTGGTGATAACGATCTGTTATTATCACTTCGTGGTGCTTGAGACCTCGACCTGTTATTTCTATTATGTGGTATTGGAGTTTCAGACAACTCCATATCACTGTCACTCAAATATCCGAATCTGTTCAGATTTTTTAAATTGTCTCTTTCGATTTTGCGTTGTCTATCCGATGTTATCTGCTTTTGACTTTGTTGTTGTTTTTTTAAATCTTTTTTTATCATTTCCAAAGTTGCGTTTTTCAGTGGTTTGTCTGTTTTATTTCCTTGTGTTGATTGTATTGGCTGTGGTGGTGTTTGATGCTTGGTATTGTTTGTTTGATCTTCAATTTTGCTTTTTGGTTTCAATTTTTCTAAAGGTGCTAGGCCAGGAATCGGATCTGTTTGAGTGATAGCATTTTCAACAGGCACCTTTTTCACAGGTGCCTGTGCGATGTTGGCATAGCTGACTCCAGGAATAGGGGTTGGAGACTCAACGATTTTCCGCGCTTCTGGAAATGAGATGTTCCTTGTGTATTTAATAGTTAATATTTCTTTTTCTTTGTGCCAGACGTGGCACTCCTTAGAGTTAGCGTTGTGTTTTTCGCCACAGTTGACACAGCTTGGTTCGGCTTTACAGTTTTGATCTGTGTGGTTTGCTGGCTTGCCACAATTTGCACAGAGAGGGTCCTTGTTACACCTATTTTCGTGGTGTCCATATCTCTGGCAATTGTGACAGCGTAGTGGATTTGGAATATATATGTCAACGCTAACTCTAAAGTATGCCACTTTGACAGTTTTGGGCATTACTGGTGTATTAAACGTAAATACAAAGGTGTTTGTGTCTTTGAGCTCACCGTTTCGTTTAATCCTAAAGCGTTTTACAGCTGTTACTCCCTGAGACCGCGTGCCTTCGAGAATCTCCTCTTCGCTGGAGTTCCTCAAATCAGGGCAACGAATTACCCCCTTTGAGGAATTCAGCGAAGTATGAGGGAACACTCTTACTTTCAAATTATGGAAGTCTGTTGTTTTTAGGAGATTCTCGGCGTGTGATCTCTTACTGACCTCAAGGAGTAGCTGGTTGGATCTGTATAATTTTTTTTATGTTTTCCGGTTCACCAGCAATGCCTGCAATTACTTTCTGTATTACGAAAGGAGAAAGGGATGTTATACTGCGATTTTCTTCTCTACTTTCTATGATAATGAAACGCGGGAAATGTTGAGTCGAGTTGTCAGTTGTTTTTGGTGGTAAACTGTTGCTTGTCGTTGGTGAATTGTCATTGTCCGATATATGATCATCCGATGTGTCCTCTTGGGTAGATTTCTTTCTTTTTTTATCTTTTGCCATGATGAACAGTTTCCATGATTCGTCCTCTGTGCTCTCCGCCCACCATGGAGCCCAACAAGGGAACACTGTTAATGAGTGGATTTCCTGCCTCAAGTGTTAGAGATACACAGAAGATATACTCGTACGAGCAAGAAGCTGCACGATTGGTCCGTTTAGCCGCCGCCTTCTAGAAATGGAAAGGTTGTGAAAAGACTTTATGAGCAAACGGTGGGTATTCAGGTTGATACGAAAGACAAGGAAGAGAAAGTAAAAGCTTATTCCTAGGGCTTGGCGCGACCAGCCGATTGACCGTGCCGGACCGCACAGCCACCCGTCTTACCGAAATCCAGGCCAAAGAGGCGTGTTGGGTATCTGAAGCACTGAACTCCAGCTAACCCTCAACCTCCAGGACCCCTTCATCCGGCTTACGGGATGCCACCCACGGCAAACGGGTGGTACTTCCTTTAGCTCTTCTCAGTGGGCACAGAGACCACAGCGGCAATGTGCCCAGTGGGAATTGAGCCCCCAGGGCCACGGCAAGGCAGGAAGTCTAATACCTGGGGGAGACAGATCATAAGGCATCAACCAACATAAAATTGAATTCTAATTCTCAGTAGGCCTTTCAGCTGGTACCGTCATAGAACCTGAGGCCTGACCCACCGGCGTCCAATTAAAGAGGGGAAAGCAAAGTTGTCAACCGTGATTGCGTTAACTACCTTGCGTTCATCTTTTAATATCGAAAAGAAGTGAAGGTAATGATTCGGAATCGACAGAATTAACCCACAGGTCCCATCAGAGCCTTCGAAGGGACAGAAACAAAATTCCATTGATTCCATTTTGGAATTTTGAAAATATTTGAGGGTCACTGATGAGGCGTAAGTGGCGGAAACTAGCTAGTCTGGCCCAGAAAACATGTTCTTTTCATATTGTCCATTTCTCTGGTGTATTTCTTGCTTCCAAAGGATAACCCTTTTATATAACATATTTAACGTCACTACAGCTGATGTGTGGGAATGTGTGGCGGCCGAAAAAGTCTCCAAGCCCTACGTCATAGTGTAGTTTATATTTTCTTGTCCTTTGGGATCATTGATTCCATTGTGGAATTTTGAAAATATTTGAGGGTCACTGATGAGGCCTAATTGGCCGAAACTAGCTAGTCTGGCCCAGAACATGTACACTTCATATTTTCCTTTTCTGTGGTGTATTTCTTGCTTTCAAAGGATAACCCTTTTATAGAACATATTTATCGGTATCATAAACTACGAAAAGCTTTTTAAATATTTTATAGACGTCATTCCGATGTAATTTCAAATTTAACTGTTGGACAAAACTCTTTTGCAACAAGGTCTATCGGAATCCGTATTTCATGGAGACTGAGTATATAAATTCAGAAAAAAGTAAATGCTATACGACAGACTTCATACATGGTAGTTAACCCAATCGAGGTTGGCAACTTTGATTCTCTCTTTAAATTCACACCGGTGGGTCATGTCTCAGATTCCATGACGGTTCCAGCGTAAATGCCAACTGAGGATTAAGGAGAATCGAATTTTATGTAATGTTAGGTGGTACCTGATGCTCTGACTCTAGTCGGGTCATAGGAGTCTAACTGTTGCTCTCGTTTGCTCCAGCATTTCAGAGGTTTCTTGCTGCCAAGTCCTTTCCGTTATTTCAATTTTTTGTGTGTTCTCGGAGATGCTGCTCCGATGAGTTAGGAGGCGTTCAGGCGGACGGAAAAAATTATTTGTCTAAATCGCGACGGAAGTGATGGCGAGGATTGCGGCCGCGTAAATTCGATTTAACCCCCCCCCCAGTGAAATTTGTTCCACTGACTGTTCCAAGACAGTTCTTCTGTCTCGGTTTATTTTGTTATGGTCTGTCTTTGAGTGTGTGAGTGTGTGTATTGCTAATATTTTTGCTATGGATAGCCAATTGGCCATTTTGTGGGAAAGTGATGTCGTTTTGACTTTCAGCTGTAGATGTTTTCATTAGGGTCTAGTTATCTCATGTTTGTGTTTCTTTCCCTTTGGTGTCTCTGATGGGAGCGCTGGGTTAATTGTGTCGATTCCTGATAATTGCCTTACTTCTATTTTTCGTATGTAGTTCTTGAATACCTTCTTTAAGGTGACGTAAAGACGTCTTAGGTTTAGGAGGTAGAAAGTTCGTATTTTAAGTGTAGAAACACAATGCGTTTGATCACTAGTTTCAGAATGTTAAGTTTCCGTTCTTTAAAGGCTTTATGCTCAGCATACTCGCGTCTACACCATCGATTACTAAATTCATTCAAGGCAGCAGCGATTTCACCTCCACACTTATTGAAATCAATTGTAAATGGAAATCGATATTTCGGTCATTTGTAATTAAATTTAAATTTCGTAAACTGTAATCAAGAATGAATTTTAAATTGCCAGTAATAATATATACAGCAGCAGGATAGCAATACGGCAATACACTTTTTACAGTTTTTACAATCTCAGGTATCAGGAGTGTTAGTGGAAATATCTAGATCAGAAACAAGTTTATTGAAATTAAAAATGAAAGTTCTCACAAGTGTATTGTATTTATAGCAAATTATGGGTGTTTCAGTATATTTCAAATAAACAGGAATTGATAAAAATCACCGAACTGTCCCGGAGGATACTAGGTAAATCTATAAAATCAAAACCCCTATTAATGAAGGCTATTTTGATGTAAATGACATTTGTGATTAATTTCAGAATCGATGAAAGGATGAAGAGCATGCTGAGGATAACCTCTATTTAAAAGAGCAGCATCGTATAACTGTTAAGAACTATGGTAGAATTTATTCTCCTCGGTACCCAGAATACGTAATACAGAAAAAGGTATGGAACTCTGAAATGCAAGCATTGAGTCGTGTCATACAATGTCTTTTGTCTTTTTTTGTGTTCTCGGAGATGTTGCACTGATGAGTTAGAAGGCCTAACACGTAATAGCGGAGAAAATGTCATTTAAAGGTGACCATTCTTGTAAAGTGTAGTCTATCCTAAAGGGGAATTGGAACACCTGAAAGATTTGTCCGCCATTTTTCAAAGAGAGACAAATTTCGGGACTTCCTGTTCGCTTTTCTATAAGCCCTGTCCCACGGAAAAGGGGGTCAACTCTTTAAGGGAAGAATGTGCTCCTCAGGACCAAATTATTTCCTTTAAGAGTTGACCGCCATTGGCATGGGAGACTAAAATGCTTTTGGAGAAGTTGCCTCCCCTGAAGGTGTATCCATTCCCCTTAAGAGACAAAAATATTGGTAAATTACGGGTTCAAGAAATAGTCAAGAGTCTGTCTATTCAGAATTTGTTTATTTATTTTTAAAACATTCTGAATAATAAAAGTGAAGGCAATGATCAGGAACGGATACAATCAACCCACAGAAAGTGTGCGAAGCTCTCAACTATCTTCTTGAAGTCGAGCTGAAGGCTTCAATGATTTCACATTGTTTGTTTAGCGAAAAGGGACATCATGAAGTCTCTTTCATAACAAAACAAAAACAAATCATCCACAAGGGATGCGCAATTTTTACCCATCGGAATACCCAAACCTTGTGTAAAAACCTTTTTACCAAATCTTATGTAAATATTGTCAAATAGAAATGTGAGAGCTTCACACACTTTCTGACATGACCATAAAGTATAATTTTTATGCTCTTCAGAACTGAAGAAAGCATTTCTTACATTACATGCAAGATAGAGGGAGTCTTCCATATGAAATGTCCATTCAATTAAATCATTAAGTTTTTCTTTTATAAGATTATGAGGAAGTGTAGTGTAAAGTGTGGAAAAATCATAAGTAGACAGGCTTGAAGCACGAAAACGTCTGTATTTCAATTTATTAAAAACTTCATTAGAATTTGTTATAGACCAAAACGGATTTCTCCCTGATCTTTTAAAGTCTCTGTCGAAATATTTAATCACATATGTTTTTTGATGGGAGTAAAATGAAGTTGATAATTTGGAGAGTTCAGTAAAAGGCTTAGTTTAAGGCTTAGTTCATTTAGAATCATTTTGAAAATAGAGTTCTGCTTAAGCCGGTGCTAGAGAGCATGGCCGGTGTTGCACATTTCAGTACTGGTCATGAACAGGCTCAATAAAACCGAGTCTGCTATTTTCGTTTAATTTGTGTATTCTTTGCTTCCAAAGGATCTAACTATTCAGAACTTATTTATTTAAACTATTTTGATCGGTTTCTATCCATTGTTATCTTGTTCTAATTTTAGAACGGTATTTTTGACATCTTCTGACACCACTGTGTATTAGAAAACGTAGTTCCCGTCAATGCATTAAAGGGAACTGTCACGTTGACCTGATAAAATTAACTTGTCCTGAGATAGAGAATGTTTAATAGGTCAAGGTGCTGCATTGTAATTTATACAGAGGAAACTGATTAAACTGAATTTGCGACTGTAAAAAGGACAATTTACCTCCCTAAATGACATTTTCCAATACACCTATCCCTCGTTTCTTTTTCTATATGTAGATATAAAATATTGTACTATTTTGCACATAGTGACAGGTCGTGAGCTCTGTAAAACCACATGCCAGCAATGAAAAGCGACGATACTTATTGCTGTCGGGTTTCCGAAAATTTATTATAAGTCGATTTGAATAGCTGACTTTCAAGTTTCCTTATATTGATGTTTGAAGATTTTTCTTTTTAAGATTTGACAGTATGTGGCCATGTTAGCCATTTTAATCATGCGACCTGGACAATTTATTCTAGATTTCATTCTCCAATTGTCAGAGAGTATCATATGAAATTAAATTGAGACTAGCCTAGCTTTTAAAGAGAAAAAGTCATTGTAAATAGAGAATACCAGGTTGGTGTCTGATAAATAGAATACCAGATTCGTGTCATTTGATATCAAGTTTATCAGGCAGGTTTCGAGAACGCTTGTAGAATCGCGAGGCTTGCCAAGCGATTCTACATGCGTTCTCAAAGCCGAGCCTGATAAACTTGATATCAAATGACACGAATCTGGTATTCTATTTATCAGTTTATCCCCTTGTACACTCTTAAATTAGCAATTTACGGTCAGTTATTGATGGTCTTCAGTGCGTCCAAGCATTCTGACGGCCGATATATTTAGTATCAGCTGACCATGTTTTTCCTAAGATATTTGTTTTTTTAAGTAATATTGCCATTTTTCCCAGTTACAATAACATTTTGTTGTCATTTTCGAGTACTCCGGTTCATTCATGAAAGTGCAATGTCACGTTGAGGTGATAAAGCCCACTTGTCCTGAGATAGCATATATTTATCAGGCCAATGCGCTAAAATGCAATATATGCAGGAAGTAACTGAAACATGTCGATATACCTGATAGATAGTGTTACTGAAGGAGAATATATTTTAATGATGTTTGTGCTTGGCAACCATCATCATGTTACCTGGTCCATTTAAACACACTTTTGTTCCCCCACTGTCAGAAATATTCTGAAAAAGGGGTAATCTTTTGGAAGCAAGGAATACAGCACAGAACTGAAAACTATGGAGTGTACAAGACTTTTTCCGGACCAAACCAGCCAGCTTCGGCCAATTAAGCTTCACCAGTGACCCTTAAATTATCTAAATGTCGCAGTGACATCGATGATCCCATAGGCATAGGACTAGAACATATAACCCACACTATGATGAAGGGCAGGGAGATATTTTACGTTCCGCCACATTTTCCCTTAACACCAACTGTGGTGAAGTTATATGTTCTGAAAACGGGTAATCCTTTCGAAGCAAGGAATACAGCACAGAACTGAAAACTAGAAAGATGCATATAAAATGTAATTAAAATTGACCATGCGGTTTAAAGGTGCATTATTGAGCTATCTGGAAAAAATGCTTCCAAAAATAAAATACATATATTTTTCTTTAAAACAATACAAATGAATGCATTTATGCAAAAAATGCGAACAATTATGATGACAGGCAAACGAATTTGAGACGGATTCCCTAACTAGGCTTCGAAAACTAGTTAGATCTATTTTTAGTTCGTGAGAAAAATAGTATTCCCATATATGACGTAATGCGACGTTCGTTTTTGGCCTTGTTTGCTTAGGCCATGCAAGAATCGGATAAAAATATGACACTGTATACCATGCTATAAGTAACGACACTCAGAGACGATACTGTCGCCATGTATGTGTAAAGTGACATATTTATTTTTAGAACAGAAGTTCCGAACACATGTTCAGAGCGAAGGGTAAACACGAATGAAAACGACCATTTTCACAAAGTTCTGAAGCTGTATTTGGCTCCAAAAGTGTACACATGACAAAGGAGTGTGCATTGAAGATAAAAAACAGAAAAAAAATTGAGACCCGGTAGCTAAATAATGCACCTTAAAGAGAAAATGTACTTTTGAATCTCAATGATCCCGTTTGATTGTTTTTGTTTGATTTCATGTTTAACGTCCCCATCAACACTATATAGGTCATTTTGGAGACGTTGTTTCCAATTGTTTGGACTTTTACCCGACATTGAGATGGAATGGCATCTCAAGCCCTGTCGCCAAATGAATCCAACAGGGTAAATAAGCATTGACGGTCCGACTCGAACCGCTTTGCCTGGGCAGGCGTGGATCATCCAAGGGGTTCGCCAGTACTCTTTTGCGGTCGAATTCAGCTCTGTGTGGAGCACCCCAATTATTTCTCCAAGCCCCGATGCGCGGGGTCCGTAATGAACCTGTATGTTAAGAGACCGTGTGCAACGGTTGCCGCATGACCTTCAGCATTCATCGACATTCATTTTGTATCTATTCTCAAGTAATAGACCAAAATAATCTTCGAATAATGCATTGCGTAACCATTTTTCCAATTGAAAAGCCTAGGCAACCAAATTTTAACTTTAGGTATAGAAAGTCAGGGTAACGTAAGCAACCATTGTAGTGTTCAGTCACCAAATGCTACATACCAAGTTTCAAGGTAATCGACCAAGTGATTAGAAGAACATTTTTAAAGGTGTTACTATTTTTGGAGGCGACAGCCATCTTTGTCATGTGATCTGGACCATTCGAATACGTTTTGTCACCACACTATCAGGAGGCTGCATATAAAATTCAAATGGAAAAGGTTTAGTTGTTTCAGAGAAAAGGTATTTTGGAATGTTAACGGACCTACAATCCAAGCGACTTTGGGACAAAGTCACCAAAATGACCTTGAGATTTTGCATTCATAGACATTCAATTTGAACCTATTCTTCTATCAGAGACCACGCAATTCTAACAATGCATTACTCTTTCCCTTTTTAAACGCGTAGGAAACCACATTTGAACTTTGCGTGAAGTAGACTAAGGTCAACCTTGCGTCATCGTGTTTTTTTTTTGTTTGTTTGTTTTTTGCAAACTTGATAGTACTCAGTTCCCTTAGGGGAAACTTTAAAAACCTATATTTTATATGAAATCCGTTAAAACCTTAAATTCGTCTAAAAAATCAATAACATAATAGAAATGAATGCATTGATCAGGAATCGATACAATTAACCTACAGCTCCCATCAGGGAGTCCAAAGGGAAAGAAGCACTAACATGAAACAACTAGACCCTAAAAGAAGCATCAATAGCGGAAAGCCAAAACCATAAATGACCAACTGGCTATCCAAAACAAAATAATATAAGTGACACACACACACACACACACACACACACACACACACACACACACAAAGACGAACAATAACACAAATTAACCGCGACAGAAGAACCGCCTTAAAATCTGTATTTTGGTAAAAAGACCTTTATTTTGGCAAATGTATTAAAATGTTCAAGAACAATGGTTTAAAATTTTGGGGACCTGCTTTATAGATAATGTCCTTCATCTCTCAAAGTGGTGGGGATATATTTCAAAGTGGTAGGTAAATTGGTTTCCATCTGTCCTTCAGTCCGTCAGTCCTCGTATCCGTCTGTCGTCCTTCAATCCATCCCCATAAAGCATAATTTTTCATAGACGATCAATTTCTCTGGAACCATAAGAGCTAGAACCCTGAAACTTGGCATAGTTTACAATCATGATGACTTGTACCTTGGAAGAGGCAATGAGCATTATCCGCTTATTTGTTCATTCCTTCTTTCATTCTTCTTTCTCTGCATATTAAGGCCAACGTTAAAAATGATCGTCAAAGATGCCTCAGGAAATGAAAGCTAAAAGCCTCAAACTTCGTATACTATGCAATGCTGGTGACTTGTATTGTGTAAGAGACTGGGCTTTCTTGGCTTATTTGTTCTTCTGTTCTCTCATACTTCTTTCTCGCAATATAGGCCCGTGTAAAATTGTTCTACAAAGATTTGTCAGGAACCAAAAGATATATAATCCCCAAACTTGGTTTGCAATGAGATAATAGTGAACTATATTGTGTAAGGGAACAGGTATCCTTGGCTTATTTGTTCATTCAATCTTCTATCTTTCACTTATATAGTGTCAGTGACAATGGGCATTCTCAAAATATTTGTACGTTTGATCGTCTTTTCTCCGTCTAAGCCTATATTAATTACATACATTTATATCATGTAAGAGACAATGGGCTTTCTTGGCTTATTTGTTAATTTGATCTGTATTTCGTTTTTCTTTCTGCAGTAAGGCAAATGACAATTTTTGTCAAAGAATTCTCAGGTTGCAATGTAACAATGATGAATTGCATCCTGTAAGAGATGATGGGCTTTTATAAATGTTATAGAACAGACTGCATGCATGGTAGTTAACACAATCACGGTTGACAACTTAGCTTCCCTTTTTAATTGCACGCCGGTGGGCAAGGCCTCAGATACTATGACGGTTCTAGCGTAAAGGCTTCCTGAGGATTAGAGAAATCTCATTCAATGTAATGTTGGTTGGTGCCAGAGGCTCTGTCTCTGGTCGGGTCCATCGGTGTCTAACTGTTGGTTTTCTTTTGCTCCAGCATTACGAAGGTTTCTTGTTGTCGAGGTCTTACCGTTGTTTCATCTCTGTGGTTGTTTGATTTTTTTTTTTGTGTTCACGGACATGTTGCACTGGTGAGTTAGGAGGCTTTCATGCGAACTGAACAAATTATTTGTATAGATCGCGACGGCAGTAAGGACGAGGATTGTGGTCCCGTAAGCTCGATTTGGGCCCCCGGTGGAATTCGTTTCACTGACCGTTCCAAGGCGGTTCTTCTTTATGATTTGTCTTTGGGTGTTTGTGCCGCTTATATTATTTTGTTTTGGATAGCCAGTTGGCCATTTTGTGTGAAAGAAACTGTCCTTTTGGCTTTCCGCTATTGATGTTTCCATTAGGATCTGTTATTTCACGTTTGTGTTTCTTTCCCTTTGGTGTCTATGATGGAAGCTGTGAGATAATTGTATCGATTTCTGATCATTGCCTCCACTTCTGTTTGTGCCTTGTTTTTGTTTATCTATTGTTTCGATCTTCTTTCCCTCCATATTGGTCATTCAAAGATTGCTCAAGATCAACAAAAACTGGCAGCCATCAAATTGGTTTGCAACGCAGTAATGATGACTAATATCCTGGCCAGGGATTTCGGTCTGATGATAAAGAGGTTGTGCATTTCTGTAAAGAATGCGCTAAAATTGGGGTATAGTCAGATTTCTGACAGTTTTCGTTCAGGTTGTGAAACAAAACTTCTGAGACTCAACGTGATGTAGTTATGAACACAACAGAAGTTGATTTTTCATATCACTTGAATGTTGGAATTCAAATCGGGCGTAGAACAAAAACAGAATTAAGGTGAGAGAAAAAACAACTTCATTTTACTCAAAGTTCAGTCAAAAAAAACTTTATTTTACCTGAACAACACCCTGTATTGTCATGACAGTCTGCTGGGGGTGGGGCTGTAGTGCTCTGTCAAAAAATGCTAAATACGAAGCTTCATGGCAATCGAAATATAAGTTTTTTAACGTTTTACTGTATGTGGGCATGGCCGGCCATCTTGGTCATGTGACCTAAACCGTTGAAATAAATTCCCGTTCCTCACTGTTAGAAGGCTGTAGATAACATTTAAGTATAATTTGGCCTAATGGTTCGAAGGCCAAGGCCAAGCTCTTCAAATGACCTTGGCATTGAGCAGCAGTCAAAGACATTCATTTTTTATCATATTCTCATGTCAAAGACCACATTATTGAACACAAAAATGAATTCAAAGATTTGTCTTTTCATATAGGTCACATTGCGCCCACATATCGAGAAACGTTTTAATAAGATACAATAGCAATCCATTTCGAACTTATCGTTTTAGTTTCCCTTCTTCTCGAAACAGACTCTGTCACTAAGAGAGAGTATATCATATGTAATACTCTCTCTTAGTAAAAAAATAGCCACCTTAGGTTTGGGTGAGATTTCATTTTCGATGTAATTGCTCTTTAGAATAGTAAATCTATTTCACAGTGACATATGCATACGTACATGTAAATATATTATAGTGGGAAAACTGCACCCGGCCAGATGGGCCCAAATGTCACTTTATCAATTTGCGGAATAATCATTAACTAGTATCGGTTAAACAACAAATAGTACATTAATCATGTAAACACGCCTACATAATTCGTGCCCCCTTGAACCCCACCCTTGTATTGTAAAATTCGGGCTGACAGGGATTAATTTCATTCCCTATCCCTCTCCGCTCCAAATACAGATGGTGGGCACCCCTAAGAACCGCCTTATTCGGCGGCTCAAGCTTATACCCACAATCCATACTCCGAGCAGAAATAGTAAAAATATCACAATTTTTCATCTGAAAATTTTCATTTTTGGTGGTCAAAAATTACAATGTATTCGAATAGGGTGTTTTCATAATGCGCTGATCAGCTTTTGTAAAGTGTTTGTCGTCTTTTTAGGAATGCATTAATTAGACATTTAATAGTCTGGTGTGGATATGAACAGAACAAGCGTTTTATTTCATCTGAATTATTCATTTGTCCAAACGTTCTCAGGAATGCGTTGGATAAAGTCTTTAAACCATTTTTTATTGATGTGTACAATGTACAATCTAGTAAAACGTGAGTTTCGTCTTCCGGAGAATTACAATTGCATAAACGGCACAGCCTGTCTCCGGGTTTTGGTGTCTCTGATGGGAGCTGTGGGTTAATTGTATCGATTCTTGATCATTGCCTCTAATTCTATGTTATCCTATAAATCTGCCAGTCTCAATTCTAAGCGGTAGAACGCCGCATCTGAATTGCGTAAGTATTGACCGTTCATTACGTTATAGGTTCATTTTTACCTAATTTTCTGTTTCGTATGACTATGTTCTATAAAAGGGTTATCCTTTGGAAGCAAGGAATGCACCACAGAACTAGAAAATATGAAGTTTGCATGTTTTCTGGGCCAGACTAGCTAGTTTCGGCCAATTAGGCCTCATCAGTGACCCTCAAGTATTTTCAAAATTCCACAATGGAATCATTGATCCCAAAGGACAAGAAAATACAAACTTCACTATGATGTAGGGCAGGGAGACGTTTTACTGCCGCCACACATTCTCAGACACCAGCTGGCATAACGCTAAATATGTTCTATTAAAGGGTTTTTTCCTTTGGAAGCAAGGAATGCACAACAGAACTAGAAAATATGAAGTGTGCATGTTTTCTGGGCCAGACTAGCTACTTTCGGCCAATTAGGCCTCGTCAGTGCCCCTCAAGTATTTTCAAAATTCCACAATTGAAGTCTTAAGTTTAATGCTAGTCCTAAGTTTTGAGGTAGTTCGACCTTTATCTGGCCCCGAAACAGCATAGTAGGAATACAATTTCTGCTTGACCATATACATGTCTACTGGTTGTTTCATGTCATAATTATCTATCATGTCAATACTATTGAATATTCGCCTCAATTCGGAGCTCCAATTATTATTAGAATGTCCTTGAGCATAGTCAAAATTAAAAATGCCTTTTGTCAAGCGAATATAGCCCATCAGAATGATTCTGTTCCACATTCGAATCATATTATACCAGTGTTTCATGGTGGATGGCAACCAACCAACATCCCTATTAATAGCTAAGATAGGCAAAAAACGTTGAACACCAATGAAATATCGGATAGCCCTGATTTGCACTGAGTCTATTTCATTGTATGTTTTAAAGCCCCAGACTGAAGCACTGTAATCTAACACTGGTATAACACATGACTCAGTATAAGAATCTTACATGGGTGTGAGGGTGGATTGAAAAATCCGTCCCAAGGGTCACTGTCCGGTATCACGAGGCTTGCCGAGTGATGCCGGACAGTGATCCCGAGGGACGGATTTTTCTATCCTCCCCTCAACCCATATTGGATTCTTTTCTTGCATACCTTCCATTGCTTAAAGCGGATTTTTAATGCTGCAGTCTCTTCGGTTATCAACGTCCGCCATATTGTGTTGACACTGCAGGAATGTTTAGTGACGTTGCTGTGACGTCAACCTTGACAACGGCGCATGCGAGGTCGTAATCAACCAGAGCATTTATCAAACACGCGATTATATTCGATTAGGGGTCGGAACACCAGGGTCAGAACATAAATTTCTATCCCAGGGTAAAATCGCGGATTTCCTTGTCTGGTGGGCAAGAAAAAGTTTTTCAAACGTACTAATAACTAAAACCAAAGTCTGTCATGTTGTGCACTTTTGAAATAATACTACCTAGGGCCCTTCCGGCTGCAGCATCCAATGCTTTAGCTGTATGAGAAAACTTCTCATGGAATATGTCACCCAAATACTTGTAAGTTTTAACGGTGTCTATTAAAGTATCTCCTATTCGTAACTGGTATAAACTTCTTGGCTGTCTTTGCTGTCTAAAATGAACCGCTTTAGATTTTGTTTAATTCATTAGAACGCGCCATTTCTTACACCACTGGTATAATGTATTTAACGTAAGTTGCATTTCAGCTTCACTGGAGGAAACAAAAACAATGTCATCTGCATAAAAAAGCATAGACAGCTGTTAATTTTCAAACTTTACCCCGGCATTTAAACTATTAATCTCTGCAACTAAGTCATTTATGAAAATAGAGAACAAAGTTGGCGACCAATTACATCCTTGACGCACGTCTGACTTACAGTAAAACAAGTAAGTGAGTGCAGCAAAGGTCTGTCTTTTATTTCGTATGATGCTATTCAGTATGAAAATTTGATCTTCACACGAGCGGGACTCGCGGAATCCATTTTGCTCTTCGGAGAGGATACTATTATCTTCAAAATATTTGGATATGCGTTTATTTATCATGCTACTATATAACTTTGAAATACACGATATTAAGCTTATTCCTCCATAATCCATGGGTAAATGTTTGTCCGTGGTGCTGTCCTTATGGATTGGGAATATAACTGACTTTCGCCAAACCAATGGTATGAGTCCTGTATCGAAGGCTAACTGAAAGAAAGTGTGTAAAAGCGCTATTATAGGAGAATACGTAAGAACGTCATAGGGTATGTAATCGATCCCTACAGCAGAATTCTTCTTGACGTTAAGTATAACCCAAGTGATCTCATCCAAGGTGAAATTACAATTTAAGTCATAGTTACATGTATGCAAAGGATCCGCCATACTGTTATCTTATTGCGTTTTATGATTTTCCGACATATTGTAGAATTCTTCTTCCAAAGTAGAAGTAAAACAAAGATCAGGAATCGATACAATTAACTTACTCCACCCACCAAAGACACCAAAGGGAAAGAAATACAAACATTAAGCGACCAGACCATAATGGAAACCTAAACAAAGGAAAGCCATACGGACAGTTACTTTCCCACAAAATGGCCATATGGCCATCCAAAATTAAAAGACACAAGTGATACACACAGTAAGTAACAAACAACAACATAAACAAATCGCCACAGAAGAACCCCCTTGGAACGGTCAGTGGAAAGATTTCCACTGGGGGGCATAAATCGTTTTTACGTGGCCACAATCCTCGCCCTCGCCAAGTCTGGGCCGTCACCAGAATTATACAGTTTTTTTCAAAGTCATTTTTCCGTCTACTGAACACGCTGTCGTTAGTGGTGTCAGTTTCGCCATTCACTTTTTCAATGGGAATATAACGTGAATTTTCTGGGCCCCAGATTTCTTATTTTATTCCAAAATTCGTTTGGATTTTACTAGATAATGTTTTTATATCGTTAGCCAGAGATTTCTTGTACTGCCCATCTAGCTGACGTAATCGTTTATCAAATATGTCCTGCGCATGGTTATATTCCTGGAGACGGGCTTGCTTGATTTGCCTTCCTTGTGCGCACCTGATAAAAATGCGTAATTTATCGCGCTTTGATTTCCATAGATGCGAAAGTTTATCATTCCAATATGGCTTATTATATTTATAACGTCTAGGTGTTTTACGTGTTGTGTCATATGTCGGATTGTTACGTTTCATCTCTATTAATATCAAATCACTTACCATTATACATATTGCAACCTCAGATTATGTTTCAGGAACAGTTTCAATATTTGCGATCAATTCCAGAATAGCCTGCGCACAAGTTTCCGATTGAAAGATATCGTCTGGTATGCGATTAAGTTTGCCGCGCAGGTTACATGTACTACTGAGGCTGTGTGTGCTCGAATGAGTGGTTTTAAGTGAAGTCATAAATTCCGTTATGAGGAAAGCGTGATCCGGTAGCATACTCCTGTCACCAAGCAAACTATGCAAGTTATGGGTATCAACTTGGTCCTTGGTATGGATCACTTCAAATGACTTGCAACTCAATAACGCTTCATGCGGGATGCAAATATAGTCCACCACTGATTTTCCGCGTATATGAATGAAAGTAAAGTTATCCTTTGTTTGCTCAAACCTTCAATTCAGTACATAAAATTTAGCATCGCTAAGGACTTCAATAAGAGAATGGCCTTGGTGATTAGTAGTTTTAGTAGATTGGCGAGGATTGTGGCCACGTAAAATCGATTTAAGCCCCCCAGTGGAAAGTGGAAATCATTCCACTGACCGTTCCAAGGCGGTTCTGCTGTGGCGGTTTATTTATGGTGTTGTTTGTTACTTACTGTGTGTATCACTTGTGTCTTTTTATTTTGGAAGGCCATATGGCCATTTTGTGGGAAAGTAACTGTCCTTATGGCCTTCCTTTGTTTAGTTTTCCATTATGGTCTGGTCGCTTAATGTTTGTGTTTCTTTCCCTTTGGTGCCTTTGATGGGTGGAGTAAGTTAATTGTATCGATTCCTGATCTTTGTTTTACTTCTACTTTGTCAAGTATACGTCGCGGCGGTACTTCATCAAGTTCGAGGTCAATATCTGAAAGCGAGCCACGAGCGCATTAAAATCGGCACACACACATACCAAGTCATAATCATATTGTAAATATATTTGTGATATGATGTGAGCATAGAAACTTTGCGCCTCACGCCCCCACACGGAGTTTTCCGGCGGTAAATAACAACTAAATGCCAACAATTTAAAATCATTTGTCTTTGAAGTGAATGACACTCCTAATATGCCTTCATAACTTCTAGCTATAATTTCAGAGTCAAACTGTTAAACAATCCAGTCTTTTAATCACTGATGATGCTTTATTAGCCGAAACTACGTAGTATGACCCATCTTCTTTCTTATGAATGTTTTCATTGCTCTTAAAGGAACTCATTTTTGATTTTTATTTTATTAACAAACCGTCTCCGCCAGAAGCTTTCGGTGCTCTGGGTGAATTTCTGTGCGATTAAACCCTTTCCATTTCCAGCCATCTACAATAATTTGGTTTTGTCCGGCAAGATGAGTTTCGTTTATGCTAAAAATATTGGCCCCACAGTTCTTAATCAAAGCACAATGAAGGTCATTGTTCGAGTCCGTCCAACCGCAGACATTAATATGTGCTACCTTTATATTCACATCGGACCGGGGGGAGGGGGTTCCTAGACATTGGGATTATTTCCGCCTTTTGCACCGGAGTTCATATCTAACGCACGATTTGCCTGTCTGTGTGTCTGACTTCGCCCATTAGCACAAACACGAAACGATCTCCCACTCGGCAGTTCCTTTAGTAATGCCTTTGCATTAAGTTCAATTAGTCCTTAAACATGATATTTCGAACTGTTGAGGAATACTCTAGCGAATTCGGTGCTCTTCAATTTCATTTTATTACGTAAACCCAGTACTTTTTGGTCGTTTGATTCAACACTTAACGAGCCGGCTTATCACGTTCTCTAGGTCGCAGCCGTGCGACCGCTGTAATGCGAACATTCGATGAGGCTGGTTTCCCTAGGATAGCTGTGATATCCGTGGCTTTCCCCATAAGGTCCTCATTGTCTACGAAGGGTACATTAAAAGCTATGACAGTGACCTAGTTGTCCTCTAGTAGGTTCATGGATCGTGACAAACCGTTATTACCGTCGGTTGAGCTGTGCTAATTTCTTGGGTAATACCCCATTCAGTCGTATTCAACCGTTATTGTATAGCTTGAACATCGCTCACTTTGGCATCAATACGCCTAGGTTCACGCCCAAGGTAAAGAGTGAGTTCCTTGCGTAATGAGTTCGCCTTGTCATCAATATTTACCATTAGATCATTCTTCATTTTATCCAGTTTTCTCTCAAACATCTTTTGCATACCTTCTTGACTCTTTTTAACGTCAGAGACACGTAACATTAAAGCGTCTAATTGTTGCGAGACAATTTCGATCGTACCTTTGGCAGGGATGGCTACTGACCTCGAACTATTTTCGGCCATTTTGTTTTGCTTACTGTCCGATTTCGATGTCTCTCGTTCACTTTCCCTGTCACCTTTTGTTGTCGGTTCCAGAATTTCCAGATACAGTCGAACTTTAATGGCTCGAACACCTTTGGGACCTCGAAAATCTGTTCGAGACAGGGGTAGTTCGAGCCACTGAGGTTACTGTCAGGAGGCATAACGAGATACTTCTAGACATCTTTTCGGTGTTCTATAATGAAAATGCATGCTGTGTGTACTCATTAGAATCGCCTCATCCAGGCGATTCTAATGAGTACACACAGCATGCATTTGCAAGATAAAAGACTAAAATTTCGTAATTATCACCCACTATTTCTTATGTAGAGGATTTCGCTAGGGGCTCAAGAATGGGTTCGACACATCCAAGGTGAACGAGCCATCGGTGCTCGAGCCATCGAAGTTCTACTATATCAGGAACACGTTCAGAAAAAGTTTATAATGTTATGGAAATGCAAATTAACTCAAGTCAACACTTGAATTTTTAAGACACTATTTTATCACAGAAATATTTCATTGTTATCACTGAAGGTAGTTCCGGTTTACTTATCAGAATAATACACTTGAAACAACGCTGTTTTAGTACTATCAGCGCTGAACTTAAGAAGCCAGGATCCTTATCTCCGACCCATATCTCAACTGCTGCCACGACTTCTTCGTTGGGCCGGAAAGGACGTCCATTGATATCCTTTTCAAGTTTGGAAATAGGAAATAGAACCTAAAAGCTAAGTCCGGAGAATAGGCGGGGTGCGGTATTTGCTCGTACTCATTTCGATCAGCAGCATCCATTCCAAGTCCGTTGTAGAGTTTACCTTGGCGTTTTTCATGGATGGCAGTTCTTAGTAGGTCGAGCAAATTTGCATAATATATACACCTGTAATCGGCTTATCTTTGCTAGTAAGTCAAACATAATAACGCCTTGTGCGTCCCAAAATACATTTGCCGTCACCTTGCCAGCAGAGTTTTGGCCTCGGAGATCCCGGCCGTACCAACTGACGACTTTGAGATTTATTCTCTGGTTCATAATAATGAACTCAGGTCACGTCTACAGTCACCAGACGTGAAAGAAAACCATCTTCCTTTGACCTAAACCGCTTCAACAATGCACTGCATACTGATGCTCTGTTTGCCATTTGCTCGTCGCTAAGGGATTTAGGAGCCCAATGGGCTGTAAGCTTGCACATACCCAAGCGATCATGTAAAATTATTAAAACGCTACCATGTACAATGTGTAATGTATTCGCTATTTCGTTCACCTTAAATCGCCTAAAATCGCATTAAATCGACTTCCGTGGAGTATGGGCCATGTTTGCTGATGTTGGCTCGGTGGGGGACGCCTATAAGTCCGCGGGAAGGCGTCTCTTGCCTGATGCCTCCAATTGACCTGTCTCACGATGATGATGATGATGATTTCGTGTTTAACGACGCGTCAACCCTCTTTGTGGTTCATAAGCGTCAAACGGTTAATGGTTAAACGGCATGAACAATTATGATGATATTAAAAGTAAAAAGTCAGAATGACGATGTATAAAAATCTGAAACAGTTAAATCTTATGAAAAAGTCCAATTTCTTTTAAGAATAAAATAATATTATCAACAGGTACATCTCGAAACAGTTGTTGCAAAGTGTCAGCTTTGAAACATAAAATACGTGAGGGTGAAAAGTCAACACAGTCAATTAAGATATGTTTCACAGTGAATGGCTGATCACGACCTTCACAAGAAGACTGATCATCACCATTAAAAATATAAGACTGAGTAACTCTAGTAAGGCCGATGCGCAGTCGTGTTAATACTACGTCCTCTTTTCTGGAAAACTGTGGAGGAGAGCATTTTGTACTAACGACAGGTTTAATGGCATGGAGCTTGTTATTTATTGCACGGTCCCATTCGCCTTGCCATTCCGACAAGATGTATCTGTTGATAAATGGTTTAAAATTATTAAAGGGAATTTTAAAAACAGATGGATCAAGATTGAGCGATTCCTTTGCTTTCTTGTCAGCATATTCATTGCCGACAATGCCAATATGGCTCGGAAGCCAACAAAACAAGATTTGGTGTGTTTTAGAAATTTCATGATGTTTTTCGATCAATTTTTGAATTTGAGGATTTTTAGATGATGAATGGTCTAAAGCCTTAAACACAGAAAGTGAGTCAGAAAATATAATTGCTTTTTGAATTATTGAAGAACTGATAAAATCTAAAGCTAGGTCTATTGCTTTGGCTTCAGCTGTAAAAATAGATGAACCATCTGGAAGGCACATGGTTTTGTGCGTATCTTTAGAAACAAACGCACAACCAACTTTATCTCCTTCTTTGGAACCATCAGTATAGACTTGCTGGTATTCATTGTAACGTGACTGCAGTACCTGGAAGTTTTGTTTGAGAAGTATCGGATTTGATTCGGATTTTTTGCCATCATGCAAGTCGAACAGAATAGAAGGTTGTTTAATACACCAAGATGGAACTTCGGCGGTTTCATGTTTTTGAAT